>CM064563.1:27593702-27669966 GCA_032716605.1 Paralithodes platypus
ATGATCCATTTTGTTACGCAAGGAACGAACATTCAACAGACCCAGTTTCAACCGGCTCCCAGGTGCAGTTTTTTTCAGTTTTTTGTGAACACTACAAACTCGGTGTTCTCAATAACTTTAGTTCGCTGAGCTGTCATTAAAGAACATTTTCTACTTGAGGCGAAATGATTTGGCGGCTCCGTAACTGATGTGGAGCTCCTACAATTTATACATTTGGGGGAAGTCTTTTTGGTGCCGGTCTTTTGAGTTATGAGTAACCAGCACAGAAGTTGCATTTTGGATCCTCATTTTTTTTTTTCCGATAACAGTCTCACCTGTCACTGGTATGACCAAAGCTCTGGCAATGTTAACATTGTGTTACCCAGAAGCGATCGTATGCCACGCAATCTCACAAGTACAACAACATACACAGGATTGTGCCATCAGGGGCCACAACGGAAGATGCGGCGGCATTATTTCAGGTGACATTTTTTACTAGAACCGCAATGCTTAGAGATGTGTGACAGTCCACTCTTTTCGCTTACGTGAATAGGCAAAGTTCATAGCTTAAGCCATCGGTCGCACCAAGGGACCTTTAGTTCTTGGGTTCTTGTTGGAGGATGCTGGGAATGATGTCGTTATCACTCAGCGTCATTCAGCCCCCAATGCCCTACGCAGGAGTCATTTTTATGGGCATCATCTTCTTTGCGTTCGGAGACACTGAAGGCACTGTCCACGCCGCCAAATACTGATTGAATGGCCCTTCCTGCATCTTCTTTGGCTTTTTTGGATGCGACCAGTCGTACCACCAGTACAGTTCGCTGGACTCAGTTCTAGTTAACTTGTTAACCGGAACCTTGGCACTGTCATGCAGCAGGACTCTTTCTTTCACTTCCATAACTTGACCACTCCTATGCTTGTTGTTGCTTTCAACGTTCCTAACAAACCCTCTTCCCCTGTCTTTTGCACAACCCTGCTCCCACGACTTCTTCATCACAGCAGGTCCTCCATCATTTATTTCAACAACACTTGCGCCCAGACTATCTTAAAAAAGAGCTGACTATCTCCATAGCGGCTGACCGAGTTCGAACTTTCACCTCACACTGTGACTTCACCCTTTTCGAAGAACACATAACCTTGCTTTTCCAGCATTTGACCTTCAAATTCCGTTTTTCGCACACTGTTCCAGGAACTCATTTACCAACCCCTGCAACTGCACTCCATTCACTTATCGCTCATCCGACACTGTGTCATACCGGCAACACAGCAGCCCGTATAGGCAGCTTTCCACTCATTTCCCTCCCTTTTCAGCGATGGTCGCCTGCTAGCGAACACCAACATCCACTGCTGCTTCGATATGCGTGCTTTCTTTCATGACTCACATCCCTATATATACAGTAAACAACCACGGAGGGGGATGCGAGGTTGACATCACACACACCCTGTTTCAAACTAAGACATTCGAGGAGTCAAAGAGACTCGCTCTGCATCAGCCCCTTCCGCACCAGTTGACTCTGCCCGCCTTTGCAGCCCATCATACATTGCTCTTCACTCGCCAGCTTTCCAGCGACTTGCCATCTACTCCGGTATATTCTAAGTCACCTGATAGAGCATGATTAATCGCCTTCTCCGCGACAGACAACCCTTCCTTCTATCCACTCTGGCTCGATAGGCCGTTCTCCATGTCTACTCACTCGACAGGAATTTAGTAGTGGCAAGGCCATTAAGAAAGATTCGCGCGAGATTTGAGGGTGTTCTGGGGAACCCAAAACTAGAATTAGGCGCCGCTAGGCCGCTAGCGAAAACCAAAAATTTTGCGTGGTCAGTTGTTCCCTTAATAGGTTGATTCCAAAACATTGGGTTATTCTGCAGAGACGAACTGATAATATTCGCCGAAAGGGGGACACTACATCGGCGCTATTAGAACCTAGTTTACCAGGGAGTATATGAGGGATCCAATAAACTCGCGCATAGTTGTTTCTCATTATAGTTCGTATGCGGAGAATTTGTTAGCCGGACAACTTTAAAAAAAGCCCCGACGATTTCACCGTTAAAAATAACACCAAAACATTTGTTTCAGGAAGTACCCGGGTTTGTAAACAATAGGCATTTCGCCAAGCAATTGCACACAATGAAAATTTCTCTCTGCTTCTCCTTCTTGTGGTGATTTCAGATAACGTGTGCCGCGATTCACCCAATAAAATTGGCGACGCGGAACGAGGGGCGGTGGGAGGGAGGGGTTGTTGTGACTTGGCCGGCCATAGTCGTTATTTACCAAAACAAAGAACCGGCAACCTGTTTTTGCCCCCTTACAGATCAATATAGGCTATATTAGGATGACAATAAATCAAGGGGGGTGTTTCCCCCCCCCAACCCATCATGTATCCATTATACCCAACAAATTCTCTCCTTCTGTAAAAGCGCGATTCACCCAATAAATGGCGCCATTTGATGCTGTATCTTTAAATTGATGAATAATGGGTAAGCTAATGCAAATCCTCCACTCAAACCATGAAAAACAACTATAGAACACTACTGTATAATTCTTGAAAAAAAAAGAAAAAAGCATGGTAAATAAGGCCGATGTAGTCTTGTTGAATGCTACCGAACAACTACTGATAAATCTACACCTTCACCTACCCCTGTTTATCGCTATTCTGTTGGTCCTAATAGGTTAATATTATTAGGAGTAGACTTAGTACCGGTATGGTTCGATGATGCTTGGAAATTTCTATTTGACTTGAAATAGATATATTACGTATTAAAAACCTTCACCAAAGTGAGGCTCGTCCGTCGCGGTTTGACAACTGTAGCCTACCCCCGAAACTCCGTTTTCTGTTGTCCCATTTTCTTACAACGCATGATCTCAGAAGTTGTTTTTTCGCTCCAGCAGAAAATTTTAGTGATTTTATGTCTTCTACATAATTATTTATAGGCTAGCAGTAGATTTACCCTACTAGGCTACTCCTGGATTATGGGATTTCTGTCTTATGGAAATATATGTTTTAACATAGGCCTAGGCTTGCCTAAGGGCTAAAGATGATTACATAATTTGGCTAGCCTGTGGAGCTCATCAAAAATTTGAGATTTTTCCCCTGTAAAATAGCGTTACTAGGCTAAATTAAACAAATACCGGTACCCACTTTCACATTATCTATATTAGGCCTAGGTACTTATTACCGAAACTACCACTAATTATTTCTCAATATTTGAAGGCTATTATAGAATAAGGATGTTGCAAAGATCTTATTAAAAGGTGTTTCAACCTCCGGAGAAACATTTTATGTACACTATATAGGCTAAAGTACTGTAAAACAAAACAAAGTCTCCCTATTGATGACAGTGAACCTCTTATTAAGCCCCTTACTGTTAAAATAGATGCTGATTTCAATAACTCATGGGGGGGGGGGGGGCAAAGGCAAAAACAAATGTAGGCCTATATTTAGCCTACTCTGAAAATTACTTACATCCGAGTGTTTTAAGATCGTTGGATAATGGGAGAAATAAAATTTGCCAGGGATTGTAACTAATTTCGGTAAATATCTTGTTTTACACAGGGGACGATTTTTACAAGTATTTATTATTATTTTTTCCTATTTTTGGGTTTTTTTAGGAATGTTTTTTTTTATGAACCCCATCGGAAAATGCAAAAAAATAGGGAAAATATTAACCCTTCCTACCCGGTCTGCCTTAGGTAAGGACAGCACGAAAGAAGGGCCGCTACCCGGTATGCCTTATCTAAGGCATGAGCTTAATAGCCTAATTAAGCTTGGTCCAAACGCCGTGCGTACGACGTATGTCAACAAACCCAAGCGTTCGTCACTGCACCTCCGAAAACAAGGAGAAGACTCCTCAATGTTATTGTTCTGACGTCATGACGAACTTAGTGTCTAAAAAGCCCCCATATTGGCAACATCTCTGCAATATTGGCTCTCCACTGAAATCGTCATCACAATCTGAACCAGTTGACTTACAGAGCTCTACTCAATGCCAAAATACAGATTGAAAACCGCACTACGATTATAGATGAGTGGGAAAGTTCTAGCAGTGAAAATAAACATAAATACTGTAAGCCTAGGCCTAGACGTTTTTCAGCCATATCGCCCGGGTAGGGGCGACCGTCATTTGGTAAGACAGCCCGGGGAGGAAGGGTTAACCCTCCAGCCCCGGCTATGTATTATATATATATTCCTCGAAACCCGGGTGTTTTGGCCGAAAAACGTCTAGGCTAGGCTACCGTATATATGTTAATCAGACTTGCTTCCCGCATTCCTGCGCATCCCCAAGCGTAGCGGTGTTATTTACCTGTAGAAATGGCATTAAGCAGAGCTCTCTAAGTCAACTGGTTGAGTTGTGATGATGATTTCATTGGAGATAACTTTATGGCCAAAACAGCCACTTTACACTACTTTTCGATACTTAACAACAACATACAGGCACACACGAACAAGCGACGCTCTCCTTCTTGTGGCCGGAGATGCGGGGCGTCGGTCCAGCCGGCTGTTGTTTACATGCGTCGGACCGACGCCTCGCACACGAAGCTCACAGGCTTTCAACCACTGGGCGTTCAAGAGCCCTTCCGGGTACCTGTTATATGCTTTTTTATGGGCGTTCAAGAGCCCTTCCGTGGTGAGAGGGTTAAGGAAACCACCCACCAATTATTTTTTTTTTTGTTTTTTTTTTTTTAGTTTTAGTTTATTTGCATCAATATAGTGATTGGCATTAGTTTCAACTTCCGCCAAAAAAAATTTCCCCTTTAACCAACGATCTTAAGACACGGCGCGCCGATAGTGGGGAGGGCTATGAAGATCAGGGAAAATGTGGGGTTAAATACATAAAAAGGCGATATAATGGCTTTTATGATGAAAGTTGGCTCGGGTTTTGTTGTTTTTTTCAACTTGAGAAAACCCGAAAATGAAAAAACCCGAGCCAACCTAACCTAACCTGACCTGACCCTGAACCTGACCTGACCTAACCTAACGTAACCTAACAATACCGTGACGTATGGTGACGTATACAACAAAATAACCCAATAATATGGCAGAAACATAGTGACGTGTTGATCATTAGTTCAACATAGAGAAAAGGCAGAGGGCGTTATAGTCGAATATCTACGATAAAAGCGCTCCTCAATTATAGTATCAACATGGCTGACCTAGCGGGGTGGCGTCTGTGGGAAACCCTGGACAAATATCGTTACAGGTTCTAGGTTCTTGTATCTCCCTTAATAGAATTTTTCGAGGGTTGACACTTATTTTAACATGGAGTATAGGTTATATTACATCCAAAATGAAATTTTAAAAATTGTGAAAATTCTTGGGTTGTTTATATAATAGAAGTTACTGTGGGACACGTAATATGTTGAGGGAGAGCTCTGCCCCCTCTAAACACCCGTCACTTATGTCATCATAATCTGTTGTGCTTCATAGGGGGTCCAATTAAGGAGAAAGTGAATTAACAGACGAAATTAGGCCGCAAATTACAATAACATAGTCATAGCGGGCCGCCGTTTATGGGAGACTTTTTACACATCATTTTCAATGTTAATTTTCTCCCTTAATCGATTTTTCCAAATTATCAAACTTACATATAAATAAAGTACAGTACAGTTTATAGGGATTCCAACATGCATTTCAAAATTGTCATGAAAATTGGTGGGTGGTTTGCTAATATATACCAAACTTAACCCAACCCAACATAACATAACCTAACCTTAAACCTGTCTCTGCGACGGTCTAAACCCAGCTCACGTTCCCTGTCTAGGGGTGTGCGACGGTCTAAACCCAGCTCAAGTTCCCTGTTTATGTGTTTTTTAGAGATTTAGGGATTTTTTTTTATAATGAATTTCCGACGGGGTGGACTTATATGGCAATGAAGGGTAACCAGCTCACGTTCCCTGTTTAGTTTTCGGTTAGGTTAGGTTAAGTTAGGTTAGGTTAGGCTAATGTTGAAAATACTAAAATGCGACGGTCCTCGGTATTAACCCTTCCTACCCGGCCTGCATTAGGTAAGAACAGCACGAAAGAAGGGCCACTAACCGGTATGCCTTATCTAAGGCATGAGCTTAATAGCCTAATTAAGCTTGGTCCGAACGCCGTGCGTACGACGTATGTCAACAAACCCAAGCGTTCGTCACCGCACCTCCGAAAACAAGAAGGAGAAGACTCCTCAATGTTATTGTTCTGACGTCATGATGAAATTAGTGTCTAAAAAGCCCCCATATTGGCAACATCTCTGCAATATTGGCTCCACTGAAATTGTCATCACAACTGAACCAGTTGACTTACAGAGCTCTACTCAATGCCAAAATACAGATTGAAAACCGCACTACGATTATAGATGAGTGGGAAAGTTCTAGCAGTGAAAATAAACATAAATAGGGTAGCCTAGGCCTGGACGTTTTTCGGCCATATCCCCCGGGTAGGGGCGACCGTCATTGGGTAAGACAGCCCGGGGAGGAAGGGTTAAACAACACTGTATATTAAAGAAAAATAAACAAAAAACTAGAATTAACTAGTAAAAAGGCGGTAAAAATTTAAGAGACCCCGGACAGCCTTTTTACTAGTTAATTCTATTTTTTTGTTTATTTTTCTTTGATATACAGTGTTGTTTATTACCGAGGACCGTCGCATTTTAGTATTTTCAACATTAGCCTAACCTAACCTAGGCTAACCGAAAACGGTAAAAATTGAAGAGACCCCGGACAGTCTTTTTACTAGTTCATTCTAGTTTTTTGTTTAGTTTTCTTTGATATACAGTGTTGTTTAATACCGAGGACCGTCGCATTTTAGTATTTTCAACATTAGCCTAACCTAACTTAACCTAACCTAACCGAAAACTAAACAGGGAACATGAGCTGAGATTAGACCGTCGCATACCCATAAACAGGGAACGTGAGCTGGGTATAGACCGTCGTGCAGCCATAAACAGGGAACGTGAGCTGGGTTTAGACCGTTGGTTAGTTTTTGTACCCAATGAAGTACTAAGTACATGACCTAAACTAACATACCGGTATTTGTCTAAATAATATATCGATGGTTTTGACCCGGTGCAAAACTGGATAAATTCCCTAACTAATTCAACTAGGCTACTGTTACGTATAGCCTAGGCCTAGGCTAGGCCTAATGATAAAAACTACCTAGGCTAAAACCAAAAAGAAAACCCATGGGAAAATTAGTGGTAGTTTCGGTAATATTTTCCCTATATTACTCGCACCTTGGCTTTGCAAACAACCTATGATAAATATGGACAAACTGGATTTTAGGTCACATATGGGATAGGCCTAGGCCTATAAATAATGTTCTAAATGTATACTATAGCTTTGTCATAGAGTATTAGTCACCGCAATATATGTCTTTACCGCTGTATATTCAATTATTTTTCCTTAGACTTTGTGGGTTTAAATAAGGGTGATGGCGGCCATCTTGCATCAGCTGAGAACTAATATTTTTCATTTTTTTTACCGTAGTTTTAGTATTTTGTCATAGGCCTATTCAGGGTGTCAAAGCAAATAACTCTTGAGTTGAGTAGCACTATTTTCCTGAATCCAGTAGCATTAATGCGCGGACGAATGGCGAGCGCCTAGGCTAAATATGCAGATTTCAATTTTATCGAATAATGGGTCTAGGTGGGATGGTGGCCATTTAGACAATTGGCTGCCATGATGGCGCCATCTTGCAGGCTGTGGAACCAAATGGCAATAATACCGTACTTGTAACTGTCAGTCAGGCCTAGGCTAAATATATTTTGTGTAGGCCTATTTTGTGTTAATAGGCTACTAATCAGTCTTTTCAGATAATCTTAGGTAAAATTCTAGTTTCACGTACACAGCGACAAAAGGGAGGCGCCGTTGTAAAGGCATAGCTTCCCGACCAACTATGAAGATCAGGGAAATTGCTGGGTAAGACGTAATATAATGATAATAAACTACATTAACGACATTAGCCTAACCTAACTTAGTATTATGTAATAGCTATGGTGCCGCATATGGGGAGATTTTTTTTTTTTTTTTTACAGTAGGCCTAGGCCTAGGCCTAGGTATAATTCCTTATAATGCATTTCCGCCGCTTTGGACATATATAGGAATTAAGTATGGTATATGTCAACTCTAAAGTAGCCATAGAAATTTATGAGTATGCTGTGAAAGCGAAACTAGAATTAAACCTAATCTTATTATCTGAGAAATTGATTAACCTATCGATTAATCAACCGTCAATTCAATGAACAAATATTTTCTGTTATGGGTAACATTAATTGAAAAGCGAAGTTGAGTAGCATTACGATAATCGGCCTCGTTTTACACCCTGGGCCTATTCTATATCAATACTAACCCTGCGGGGGTCTGGGGCGGCAGCCCCCAGGTTAGGGTAATGACTAAATATGGTTTTAGGGGGCATGTTTTAGTATTGCAAAATAATGGGTAGCCTAAATATGAATTTCCAGAAGGAAAAACTCGGAAAAACACCTTGAAACACACTAGGCCTAATCAATGAAGAAACTGATGAGAAAAAGGATTATAGCCTAGCCTTGTACAAAAAACACATATCCTACGTGACCTAAAATCCAATTTGACCGTAAATATAACTATGTGCAATCCTGTATGCTTAATATCCATCTAGGCTAGGCTAAGTCAACCAAAACAAACTAGATGTAGGCTAGGCTATGGCGAAGATATCAAAGGCCTTAGGATTCTCGCCACTAACAAGTAAAACACTCCCAAAACGTATAACACCACCTTTAAACCCATAAACCCCCATATATTCCCCACCCACCACCTCCCACCATACCTGACACTCATAACACAAGTCATTAAGGACAGTCAATGGATGTTATTCCTCGGGTCAACTTCTCTTCCTCACTATATTGGAAGTCTGCGCACTTGAAGGTTTTATAAGGTGTCAATATTTAGCCCGGGAAATTTAAAGGATAATAGCAAATATTTAACCTTATTTGCCCCGAGTGGGGTCTTTTACCGTTTCGCTCCATTAGTTTGGAGACATTAAGACGTTTCACTCCATTAGTTTGGCGATAATAAAACGATTCAGCCCATTCAAATGCCGTTTAACGGCCTTCGGCCAGGACATTTGTCTATCAAAAAATTAACAAATTTAGCTTGAAGGGAGTCCGGCAGGTAGCTTAAAGCCGGTAAATAGGCAAGCCAAGAACATTTAATGAAATACGTATTAGAAAATAGTATTTTTTCTTCAAAACAGTTTGGTTTCATAGCAAAAATTGTAAGGCTGATAAGGAGGACATTTGTCACATAATTTGTGTCACTTGACGAAGAAATCTTCAGGAATCTATACAGCGCTGGTTAGGCCGCACCTGGAATATGCGAACCAGGTGTGGGCTCCATATATGGTAAAGGATATAGAAGCAGTGGAGAAAGTGCAGAGGAGAGCTAGCAAGCTATAGTACCAACGTTGAAGAACGCGGGCTATGAGCAGAGGTTAGGCCTAATAATAATAATAATAATTCTTTATTCCAGACACATAAGATAGATACAGTATAAATACAGTACGACCTAATGGTCCATATCACATACACTTCTCGTGAGAGCACAGATAATAATTATACACAATGATATATTGATAAAGAAACAATAAAATAAAATACAGTAGGCCTATTTACAGAATAGAGCACATATCACATTTTGTCACAATATAACACAGATAGGCTAACTAAGGCTATTGCTCAATGTTGGTTAACACCTATTGCACAGATCATTGCTCATAGTTCAATTAGACCTATATATTACATTACATACTATGTGTGCAGCAGCTTCTGCCAGTGAGATATAATACGGGATTCATAGATATGATCACTAGACCAAAGAGCTACAATCAGCGTGTTACTGGAGGATTGCAGTCGCTGCGTAAAGCTGTACACCAGTCTCCTGATGACAGCCCGACAGCACTGCACATCCAACAGTGTGCACACCATACTAGTGCTTTCATATTTAGAGAGACCAATGAACATCTTGAGTATATTATGATAGGATGTACACAGACCATTTATGGTGGCTCTCTTATACTTCCACCACAAATGGGCCGTGTACATAGAGGAACAATATGTCTGGAACAAAGTGACTTTAGTTTCCCAATTACACATGTGGAATTTTCTCAAGATGGTGTTACCACGTAAATATAGCTGTCTGCGCTGACGGCCGATATCTGCATCATCTGAGCAATCGTTTGAGATAATGTGTCCCAGGTATTTTATTTTGTTTACTTCTTGAATAATTTGATTATTGAGTGAGAAATTTGGCAGTTTACTTTTATACAGTAATTTTGATCTAAATATAAGAACAGCACTTTTCAGTGGGTTGAATTTTAACACAATGTTTACTACCAAAAGATTCACATATTTCAAGAAGTTTGCTCAGACCCGCAGAAGACGTGCAATAATGACCAGATCATCAGCATACATGAGATGGTTTGATGATTTTATTCCCACCATAACATCCAATCTGCTCTTTATTCAATTTATCACTTAATTCATCCATATATACATTGAATAGGTAAGGTGAGAGAATACTACCCTGTCTCACTCCATTGGTTACTGTAAAGGAATCCGAAATAATGTTACCCCATCTTACATTAAATGTTTGATTGGCGTACCAGTACTTCAAGATTCTCAGTATATAGGATGGCACTCCCCTTGTTGCTAATTTATCAAACAGGATATTGTGGCAGACTCTGTCAAATGCCTTACTAGCATCAAGAAAGCATGCATGGTTGAGGACACTGGGGCTTCCGACACTGGCATATAGGATAAAGAGAGGGGATATGATAGAGACTTTTAAGATAGTGTCAGGAAAATATGATGAGGATGTGTGTGAAGGTATCTTCTTGATGCGGGACGGAACAAGAACGAGAGGACACTCTAAGAAAATTTACAAAGAAAGAAATAGGCTTGAGAAGGCAAAGAACTCATTTTGTGATAGAGTGGTAAATGAGTGGAACGCACTGCCCAGTATGTAGTCGATTCCGAATCAATAAGGGAGTTTGAAAGTAATCTTGATAAAGCATGGGGAAGACAAGATTTGAAGTTTGATTATAAACAAAAATACAGAATAGTAAAAATGTTGCGTCTGCTACCGCCGCCGCCAACACCGTGAACGACCGCAGCAGTGCAAGTACTGGTACTGAGCTGGATACACAGGCCTAGTTTGCCTAATTCCAGAAGATCTACTGTAAGAAACTGTAAGAATAGCGGGAAGGTCAACTCATGGTACAAAGACTAGTAAGGTAGATCTCGATCTCGAAAATCATGTCCTAATGTGTAGGGCGCTGGACTTCCGCATATCACACATATAGGGGTATTAGGGTGGAGGATGGGGGGTCAGGATATAGGATGGGGCGAGCTAAGTGGAGGTTTATGGTGTGTGTGTGTGATGTGGGCGAAATGTTCGTTTATTCTGTGTTTGAATGTGTCTAGAGTAGGGCTATTCATTGTATCTTCTGGGAGACTGTTCCAATCCCGTATGGTTCGTGGAAAGAATGAGTGTTTGTAGAAGTCAGTATTAGTGTGGTATGTTTGGTACTTATGAGTGTGTGTTACGAATGTTGCGGGTGTTTGAGTTGTGTAGGTAGGTTATTCATGTTTTTTTAATGTCAATATAATTGTGTGTGATTTCATACATTACTGTGAGTCTGTGCCTGAGTCTTCGTGTGTTAAGGGTTTCCATGTTTATTTGATTTTTGATACGGGTTGTGATAATTATATGCCTGCATGGGGTTTGTGTGTAATTGTGTGTGATGATCGAACCTGGCTGCTTTTGTGTTAATTTTTTCAAGTGTGGTAATGTTAGATTGTGTGTACAGTATATATGGATCCCAAACTGCGGCGCAGTACTCCAGTGTTGGGCGAACAATTTAGGGCTATGTGTTTGATGTCTCGTGTACAATTGTGTAAATTCCTCCTCAAGAACCCTAGTGTGCAGTTTGCCTGACTTTGTATGTGATGAATGTGGTGTGTTGAATCTTAGGTTGGTGGAGAGGTGGACGCCAAGATATTTGTATGAAGGAACTGATTCTAGTGGTTGGTTGTGTAATGTGTAATTGAAAATGATGGGTGATCGGGAGCGGGTAAAGCGGAGAAGTTTACATTTATCGGGGCGGAAAGACATCTGCCAGGTGTTCTCCCAATGTTCGAGGGCGTTTAAGTCGTGCTGGATAAGTCCACAGTCGTCTCTAGTCAGTACGGGCCTAAACATCAAACTATCGTCGGCAAATAGTCTAGTAGAAGAGTTAGGTGTTGACAGAGGAAGGTCAATAATATAAAGAAGGAAAAGAAGAGGGCCAAGAACGGTGCCTTGTGGGACACCAGAAGAAACAGGGACAGAGTCTGAGGAAGAGCCGTCAAGGAGTACTCGTTGAGTCCGTTTTGTAAGGAAATTAGTGATCCAGTGAAGAGTAGGTCCAGTTATACCATAAAAAGCTAATTTATGCTGAAGTCTTTTGTGGGGGACTTTGTCAAAGGCTTTGGCGAAAATCGAGGACAATAGCGTCAAGCTGTTTAATGTCTCGTCGGTCCAGTTGTTTAGTTATGTCATGATATGTGGCAATGAGTTGTGATTCACATGATCTTTTGGGCCGAAATCCATGTTGTGTGTCAGTAAGGATGTTGTTTGTGTCTAGATGATTCATAATGTGTTTATGTATAATGTGTTCTAAAATTTTGCATGGGATGGATGTGAGTGAGATGGGTCTATAATTCTTTGGGTCAGTCCTGTCACCTGTCTTGAAAAGGGGAGTGATGTTCGCACAAAGCCAGTCAGGTGGAAGGATGCCTGTGTGAAGTGACTGGGTGAAGATGCTTTGCAGGATGGGGCCAAGGATTGAGGTACAATTTTTAAGGTTGAAGGCAGGGATGTTGTCAGGACCAGTGGCTTTGTTTGTGTCAAGTGTCTCTAGTATATAGTTTTCTGTAGGGTGTGAAAGATAAGAATGGGAGAATGCTAGCCGAGAAGCAAGAGAGAGTCGAAAGATGGAGGGAGTACTTCAGTGAGTTGCTAAATGTAAGGAATGAAGAGCCAGCAAACATAGCTGGATATGGTATGGGAGGGAGAAGAAGAGAAGTAGTGGAGGAGGAGGTGGGGATCAGGAGGTCAGAAGTGTGGGAAGCCATGAAAAGAGTGAAGTTGGGGAAAGCACCAGGAACAGATGGAGTGTGTGGGGAAATGTTGAGGTATGGTGGTGAGATAGTGATAGAATGGGTATGGAAAATGTGCAAACTAGCATGGGAGAAGGGGAGTGCACCCGATGACTGGAAGACTGGCATAATAGTCCCCCTATATAAGGGCAAAGGGGAAAGAGGAGTGTGTGGTAACCACCGAGGAATATGTCTTCTAAGCGTAGTAGGGAAGGTAGACAGTAGGGTAGTGATTGAGAGAGTGAGAGTGAGAACGGAGAAATGGATAGGCGACGAGCAGGGAGGTTTTAGGAAGGGAAGAGGATGTGTAGATCAGATTTTTACCCTGAATTGTGTTGTGGAGAAGTATCTGGAGAAGAAACAAAAGGTGTATGTTGCCTTTATGGACTTGGAGAAGGCCTATGACAGAGTGGATAGAGAAGGTTTGTGGAAAGTACTTAGAATATATGGAGTAGAGGGCAAGTTGCTGAAAGCAGTGAAGAGCATGTATGAGGGTGCAAAGGCGGCAGTACGTGTGGAGAGTGAGCAGAGCGAGTTCTTTGACCTGAATGTTGGTTTGAAACAGGGGTGTGTGATGTCCCCGTGGTTGTTTACTGTATATATGGATGGAGTTATGAAAGAAATACTATCAAGAGCAGTGGGATGTTGGTGTATCGCTGAAAAGGGAGGGAATTGAGTGGAAGCTACCTATACTGCTGTTTGTGGATGATACAGTTCTGATGAGTTATAATGAATGGGAGTTGCAGGGTCTGGTAAATGAGTTTGGAACAGTGTGCGAAAAACGGAATTTGAAGGTAAATACGGGGAAGAGCAAGGTTATGGTCTTCGAAAGGGGTGAAGTCACAGAGTGTGAGGTGAAGCTGAACGGTCAGGCTATGGAGATCGTCAACTCTTTTAAGTATCTGGGCAGTGTGTTGAGTAAAGATGGGACTATGGATGAAGAGGTGCGGGAGAGGGTACAACAGGGGAAGAGGGTTGTAGGAACGCTAAAAGCAGTAACAAGAAATAGGGTGGTCAGTATGGAAGTGAAGAAGTCCTTGCATGACAGTGTGGTAATCCCGACACTGACTTACGGAAGCGAAGCATGGACGTTGGTTTAGAGACTCAGACCAAGAGTGAGAGCAGTGGAAATGAATTACTTAAGGAGTGCGTGCGGAGTTACATGGAGGGATAGACAGACTAATGAGGAAGTAAGAAGGAGGTGTGGTGTGGAGGTAGATGTGCTGGAAAGTGTGAAAAGGAACAACTTGAGATGGTTCGGCCATATGGAACGTATGGAAAGCGAGAGAATGACTAAGAGGGTGTACGAGAGCGAGGTGGAGGGACAGAGGGGGAGAGGTAGACCGAATATGAGGTGGAAGGATGGAGTGAGGAACTACATGAACGAAGGCGGTGCTGGTTGGGGGGAGGGGCGTCGACTGACTGGGGACAGAGGTGCATGGGGGCGGTTAATTCGTGGCCACCCCTTCGGGGATCACGGCGTCAGGCAATAGATAGATAGATACCGTTAGTCGTTATGTCTAGGTGGGGTATGGGTGGGTAGGGGTTTTCTGGCATGTTAGGTATTTGGTTGTTTTCTTGTGTGAATACTGATTGGAAATGAGTGTTGAGTATCTGTGCTTTGTGTTCTGGAGTGGTTTGTAGAGTGTCGTTGTTGTCTTTAAGTGATTTGATGGTGGTGGTATCCTGCCTGAGCGACTTGAAAAATTTGAAGAAATGTTTGGTGTTGTTTCTGACGTTCTCTGCGAGATAAGAAGCTATGTGTTTGCGTTCCGTTTTTTTTTATGTTTTTGGCAAATGTTTTTTTGGTGTGATGTATATGCGGTCCAGTTTTCAGGTGTGTTGTGTGTCTGTGCGCATTTATAAAGTCTTTGTTTTTTGCGATGTTGTCTGCGTAGATCCCTGCAGGTGAACCATGGAAAAGTATATCTACTTGATGTTTTTTTTTGTGGTATGTATTTGTGCATGGCTGTATGGATGGTGTATTGCAAGTTATTCCAGGGGTCTTGTGTGTGGGTCTGTTATAAAAAAGTAATTTTTGAGTTTAGTCAAGTCTTGTTTGATCGCGTCTAAGTCAGCTCTGGTGTAGATATAGATAGGTCTTGGTCGCTTTTTTTGTCTAGTTGGTCGGAGATCAGCGTCAACAAGTACAATGTCATGGTCGCTCAGTCCTGGAACAACTTGTGTGTTTGTTATGTGAAGAATGTTGTTAGTGAGAAATAGGTCTAAGGTGTGAGATTTTTTTTTTTTTTTTTTTTTTTTTTTTAAGAGACAATGAACGGAGGAAGGAAAAACACAGATAAAACAAAAAGGTCCATATGCCTAAAGGCATCCTCCATTCATAAAATGTTTGTAACAACTGGATTTAAACATTTGTTGATTGTAAGTTTGTGGAAAGCAATTCGAGGGAAGTTAATTCCAAAGAGTAGTAGCTCTGGGGATAAATGAATTCTGATAAGCAGAAGTTCTGCATTGTGGAGGAGAAAGTGTAAATTCATGGGCGCTCTCAGCTGCCCTAGTTCTACAGGGAAAGATGTGGAGAGGCGGCACAATTGAAGCAAGTTCCTCGGAACAATTGCTGTGAAAATATCTGTAGAATAATGCAAGGGATGCAACGTTTCTTCGTATGGCTAATGTAGGAAGGTCCTGTGTGATTGCAGGGTTATTGATTAATCTAATAGCTTTATTTTGAATTTTGTCCAACTGCCTCAATGCAACCACTCCACTTCCACCCCACAGAGGTGAACAGTAATCCATCTGAGAGCGCACATGACTTTTATATATTACGGCCAACTGCTCGTCAGTGAAGAATTCTCGAACTCTGTACAGGAGTCCCAGTTTTTTAGAGGCATTCTTAGCAATGCTTCTAACATAATGTGTCCAGCTCAAGTTAGTAGTTAATGTTACACCGAGAATGTCAATACTAGGGGACGTGGGAATATTTACATCATTAAAAAATATATGGGAGTCAGTGAGATTCTGTCGGTTAGAAAATTGAATGTACTTGGTTTTCTGTGCATTAAAGGAAACTAGATTCTCTTGTCCCCATTCATTAATTCTAGAAAGGTCCTGGTTCAGAGAAATTGCAGTGTTTATTTTTGAATTTATAAGATCGGGTTGGGTGAAAGAATTGGTAAATGTGAAGGAACTGTGGAGTGTTGAGTCATCTGCGTAGGAATGTATTGGATTATGAGTGGTAGATATGAGATCATTGATATGAATGAGGAACAGAGTTGGGGCCAAAACTGATCCCTGGGGAACACCAGCATTTATTGAGTGAAATTGAGAATAAAGGCCATCTACCATTACACATATTTTTCTGTTATGAAGATAAGAAGAAATTAGTGGAACTAATGATGCAAGGCCGTAGTGTGACATCTTCGACAATAAGGATTGATGCCAGACTCTATCAAATGCCTTTGATATATCCAGTGCTATTGTATGTGTTTCACCATGTTGGTCTGTAGCTTGGTTGATTTGATGCGTAAGAAGGCAAAGAATGTCTGCAGTTGATCGACATCGTCTAAAACCATATTGCCTATCACTGATTAATTTATTATTCTCCAGATGCTTAATTATGTGATTATTTAATATAATTTCAAAAACTTTGCCAAGAGTGGAAGTTATAGCTATTGGTCTGTAGTTTGATGGATCTGAAGAGGCACCTTTTTTAGGAACTGGATGGATGTTTGCTTCTTTCCAGGGTACTGGGAAGCATGAGGTATGAGTACACAGACGGAAAAATTTTGCCAATACAGGAGCGAGCACCAAGGAGCAATTCTTAAGTACTATTGGAGGAATTTCATCTGGACCAGGAGCCTTATCTACTGAGAGATTCTGCAAAATAGTTTTGACATGTCTGGTGTGGATCTTAAGTGAGGGAATTTCAGGTGAATTAAAATTAAGTACAGGGACATCTTGATTTATTTCATCTAAGGTTGAGTTGGTGGAGAAAATATCTGCAAGAAGGTTAGCTTTACCTCGTGGGTCACTTACAAGATTGCCAGTCGGAGATTTTAATGGTGGAATGGATGAAGCAGTAGTGAAGTTGGATTTGAATGAGTTAAGAGTAGACCCAAAATATTTTGTTATCATTTGGATATTTAGAAGTTTATTTGCCTGCTTATGGAGAAAGTTTGATTTAGTTAGGTTTAATACAGTTTTGGCATGATTTCTGATGTTTCTAAAGTAATTAAAGGCTTCATGTGTTTTTGATCTTGTGTATGCATTGTAGGCAATTGCTTTTTGTTCAGTTACTCTAGCACAATTATGGTCAAACCATTTAGGTGAATTAGATCTTTTACTGTACTTTTGATGAGGAATAAAAGTTTCCATTCCAATTTTTACAAAATCTTGTATGTGGCTCAAGGTGGAGTGTGCATCATTAGAAAAGAAAGAGGTCCAGGGAATATCAATAAAGAAACCTTGAAGACCCTCCCAGTCTGCCCTATCGTAATGCCATTTAGTCACCAAAACAGGTTCAGAGTGGGAAGGTGTGGTAGGTGATAGACAGGTGGCCTGTATCAGACAGTGATCAGAAGATCCAAGTGGGGACCTCACTGTAACATCATAATTTTCTGAATTGGTTGTTAAAAATAAGTCCAGTAGGTGGGAATTATGATTAGGATTATCTGGTACACGGGTGGGTTGGTTGACTAGTTGAATGAGATTAAATGAGTCTGCAAATAGCTCACATTCAAGACCAGCATCATCAGTCCTGGCTGAATGAGTGAGCCATTCAACATTATGGACATTAAAATCACCCAACACAGTGATTTCAGAAGAAGCATTTAAGTTGAGGACACTGAGTTGTGAGGACAGAGAATCAAAAAGACTTTGCTCTGGAGGAGTATTTGGGGAACGGTAGATGCAACATATGTATTTAAATTTACCAGCAGAAATTAATTTGTATATAGAATAATCAAAATAGGGACAATTGAAACTAGTAACCTCCTCCAGGGCAATTTCAGATTTTGCGAAGCAACATACACCACCTTTAGGTCTGAAATTTTGGAGCAGTTGATAACCTGGAAAATTAAATCTAGATGTGTCAGATGTGGATGTTACTTGAGTCTCTGTCAAAAAAAGGAGAGTAGGGGATTCTGCTTGAAGAAATTGGTGTACAGAATTGATGTTAGAGTGAAGTCCCCTTATATTACTAAAGAAATAGCTGTACTGACAAGCAGCTTTGGGACGTTGCAATGCTCTTGACACAGTCGCATGATGACGACCGGGAGGGCCCTGTGTCAATAACCCAACCCTGCCGGGGGTGGATATCCGAGGGACCACCAGGTTTGCTCTTAACAATTGTACTGCCATATTTATAAGGTAAGTGTATGGTGTTACATGTATGATATGTAGTGGGAAGAGTAGTATTTTATGGATAGAGGATAGCGATGTAGGGCAATGTCGTGAAGTTGGATGTGTATGTTATATAAAGAGGGTTTTCCTGATACCCCTGATGTGTGAGGCAGAAAGATATGTATCCAGCTACCAAGGCCTGGGAGAGAAAATGGAATTCAGGCTATTCCCTGAGTCTCCCGAAACCTTGGCGGTAGTACTTCCCTGGGCGGGGCTGCCTACCCCTACTACCTAAAACACAGTGTTGTAATCAGTGTTGGAAGAAGGTGGTCTGTAGAAAGCAGCGAGAAGGAGTGATTTATAGTTGGAAAGTTGGAGTTGGATCCAGATGATTTCACAGTCTGTGTCGATGTGGTAGAAGGGCCGCCGTCGCCACCGGGGCGAGTTTGTGTTCGTGTTGGCTTGAGTACTGTTTGTGAAAGTGAGAATGTATTAATGGTGTCTATGAAGGTATCGTGAAGTTGGCGTCTGTTAGTGTGGGGAATGATAGGATCAGGAGTGTCAGCATCAGGAGGATCGAGGGAGGAAATGGCAGTCCAGTCAATGTCAGGGAGGTTAAAATCGCCTGAGATCCATATGTGCTTGTCTGTGTTAATACGTGCTAGGGATGTGTGAAGGTTGTGTAAGTAATCAGTGTTGGAAGAAGGTGGTCTGTAGAAAGCAGCGAGAAGGAGTGATTTATAGTTTGGAAAGTTGGAGTTGGATCCAGATGATTTCACAGTCTGTGTCGAGGTCCGGTCTATGTTTAACTGTGAGGCCAGGTTTGGTGGCAATCAGCACACCACCACCTTTCCCGGCCTCCGGTAATCGGTCTTTACGTATTACTGTCATGTTAAAGGGAGGGGGGAAATATTTCTGTCGAGTCAATGTCCGGCGTCAACCATGTCTCTGTCCCTATTACGATGTCAGAGTTATAGGTGGTGATAGTATGCTGTAGTTGGAGTATTTTTGATTGGATGCTGCGAAAATTAATATTAAGGAAGCGGAGGGTTGTTGGACTATGATGAGGAATATCAGATATGGAGTCAAGTGAGTTGGGAGAAGATATGGAGGAACAGTCTAGGGTAGAGTCGGATGGTATGGAGGTGGAGTTGGAAGATAAGGAGGAATGAGACCTAGGGGGGTAATGATAGGAGAGATGGGGTGAGAGTTTAGGGAGGAGGAGGAAGGGTGGATGGATGGGAATGGATATAAGTGGAAGGTGAGGATTCTAAGGAAGAAGGAACTGGTAGTGTGGGGCTCATTGATAAGGAAGGAGATGGATGGTTTGAGGGTGGTAGTGATTGGTGAGAATGGTTTAGAGCAGGTGAGTAGTGATTATGTGAAGGATTTTGGTTGGAATGGGGTGTATTTATTATTGAGGATGAGAGGTCGATGAGTCCCCGGAACACTGGGAGAACATCTGGGGACTTGGTATTATGCTAAAAGTTAGTGGTGGAGAGCTGTGAGATGGAGTATATTTAATAGTGGCCCCTCCATCATTGACGATATTGGCCTATTAATATAATAGTCTGCCTTCAACACCCGCGGCAGCAGTTTTGAATCTCCCGCGCGGAAGGGTCAGGGAGTACTCTCATAAGTGCACGCTTAATTCTCTTATGGAATCGTCTCTTGTGATTGGGTACCCTACAGAAAAAACTTTGTAGATTTTTTTTTTTTTAACCTAATATCTGTTATATTATGGCTTTCCATGCGTGGATTTCTTGTGCGCAGCACCCAGGCGCAGGCCCCCTAGTGGCCATCTTTCCTTCTTCTCCCTTCCGCGTTCGTGCATGTAGGGCGGGTGTCCCTGTGCTCCAGCTTCATTCGTCGTTCCTGCGCTTATCGTGAATCCTTACTCATTTGTATACATCTGCGTTGTACTGAACAGAGTTTAGATTAGCTAGCACGGGCTGCCCCATTGGCACGACCGCATTAGGGTTTAAATTAGGGTACTTTTGTAACAGGCGCCTCCGTATCTCAAGATCCGAGCGCCACTGTGTTATTATTGTGTTGTGTTTTGCGCCTTTAGCTTTTGATATTATAGCTAGGAGGCTACAATTCTGCAAGATTATGCTTCAGGCCGTCACTCTGAGGCAGTTGCATATTAATTTTGTTTCTATCTATCGATCTATCTATATGCTCAGGCCCAGTATTATTAGCAAATGCTCTGGTTCAAGGGGGGCTGCACGTCGTGCGGAGCCTTCTGGAGTTCGTATTTGCTTTTGGGCACCACTCGCGCGTTCCCCATCTGCTTGCTGCTGCAGCTGGTTCATCGGAGCGTCAGTTTCATCCTGTGTTGTTCCTCGGGCCCCGTGGCCAGCCTCAATAGGGGTCTCCAATGTATGCTACAGGTAATCTAGATTGATAATTCTATGCTGTTTGTGATTATGCCTATGTCTGCCCCATTATTGTGATACATGTGTGCATTGCATGTAATTTGTGGGCCACTGAGAGACGTCCCCTATATATTCTTTTTATGTGGGGTTTTGGTAGGCGGAATTTTGCCACATAAGTTCCCTCCGCTAAAATTTTTGGTTGTTTTCTCCGGCGGCTTTTTGTTCAAAGCCCCTGTTTTCTCGTCTAGTTGACGAGTTAGGGAACAACCAAATGTCCCGGCGTGGTGCGCTGAACCACAATCCTTCTGGCGGAATATGCTAATTCCTACGGGAGCAGGCTCGGCCCACCGAGGAGACTCGCCCTGACCGAGTTGTCATACGACAAGACTTCCTTCGCCCGGCGTGCCAGTCTAGTGTGCAGGTGTTATGATACGTCATGAAAGCACGTTATTTATCTTGCTATTCTCAATAGTCACAGATAATTAAAACACGTAAGGTCACTAGGGCCAGTGGCATTTTGTCACAGGTAAGCAGTCCAATCAGCTTAAAATGGAGAAACCCTAGTGTTTTCCATGGTCGAGTCCAGCTGAAGGTTAGAGTAGCTGTGGCTATATAGCTAATTTTCCGGCGGACTTGAGATAGGATGTATTTATTAGTGGCCCCTCCATCATTGACGAACATGCCTAGTACATAAGGCATCCTCTTCAAACACTAATCCGCCGTAGTTTTGAATCTACCGCGCAGAGCATTTAAAAACTGAGGAGCCTTCATCATGAGCGCACGCGCCCTCACTCATGGCTTCAGTCATTATGAATTGGGTTCTCACTACGAAAAAACTTCGTAAAAAATAAAAACAAAAAGAAAATAAGAATAACTATCTAATAAGCTTTCCATCATATCGTGGATGTACTTGTGTGGATCTCTGACCAGACGCTGATTCAGGCGTCCTTCCTCCTTCTCTGCTCTGCGCTCAGCCTGCCCGGACGTGCCTCCCCACGCTCCGCTGGTTCCGCATTCGTTGCGTCCCTAGTGAGTTTTTTTTCATATGTTTACTCCAGGATGTATCGAGTAAGGTTAGGATAGGCGTAGGCGGAGTGTCCTGGGCTGGTTGCCCGCAGTGCAGTGTATTTTGGGTCGTGTGTATGGGGCATCTATTTCGGATGTACCCTCGTGGTCCCGTTGTGGACATGTGAACTTTTTCACAGTTGAGTTAGTTTGTGATGCAGGCGGCTTTCATTACGCGTTAATTATTGCTGCCTTTTATCTTTCTGATGAGGTAAGCTTAGCTTACTGACGTTCCCAGCGTATTTTTCTTCCCTTAGTGAAGTTTTTTCTGGTTCCCGAGTCAGTCTTCCCTTTGCCGGAAGTATTTGCTACAGTGGTGTGTTGGCGGTGGTTCCTGTTGTGATATTTCCAGTGTTTTGTGTATATTTCAACATTTCTTATGCCGTCTACTTAGGCCTAGCCAGCCGCTCGTAGCTTTGCCACATGTACAAGTGTTATTGTTTATTATTTATAAATATGCCCTACTGTGTCATGTGTATCCGGGTTTTAGTTGTGTATTGGCTAATTCCTCGGACTATATTTGTTTCCTGGTTTAGTTGTGTATTGGCTAATTCCACGGATTATTGTGTGACCTTAGGTTAGTCGAGCGTGGCTTCCTCGTGTCAGTTGTACGTTCAGATGGTGTCTGATCGGGGTGGGTTTCCTTCCGGCGGGTTTTTTCTCGGTTTCACCATGAAAAAACCCCGGCCGAGAGCCGTGTTGGGCCACACGTGGTTTTAACACTGGCTTGTGTCCCCGGCGTTCGGGTGTCTGTGGCTCTCCAGGACTGCGTCTCTGTGGGTGCCTGGTTTCAGGCCTCCTTTGATTCCCGGTGGGATGGCTGTACCCATCTATAAAACGTTGTTCATGCGAACATACGTTATGTAGTTTTTCTACCCGGTTTTACAAACCACATGAAAAACCTAGCTGTTGTTTAAGGCTTTCCTCCCCGGCGATCTTTAACAAAGAAGTGGGGACAGGAACTTATGGGGTTAACGTTTGGACATCTCACCCGGCGGGTGTACCTGGGTAGGGTGGGATGAACGACTTAAGTCTTTCAGTTAGTTAACCAATCAATTTTAAAGTGATACTATGTGTATCGCCGCCTTTACACTTACGGCGATTGAAGGTTCAATTAGGGTTAACATCGATTTTCCACACCCGGCGGGTGCTCCTAGGTGGAGGAACTACGGAATTTACAAATTCATTTTCGATTTAACCACTTAATTTAGTGATACAATTAGGTATCGCCGCCTTCAAACTTACGGCGATCTTTTTGTGACAATTCGTTAGACATCAGATCTCGTATCAGCCTGCCCTGTGTTATTCTACTAAAATATTTCAAGGGCCGGCGTCTTTATGGGGGGTTGCTTTTGTTCCAAAATTGAATCTTGAGACAGTCACCACCAAAAAGACTATAATCGCCATGCTGGACCGTTATATTATGTCAGAGGGTATTCTTCACTTTCTTTAAAAGATTTGTTTAGATATTCTGAACCCCGCCGCGTAGCGAGCTGTGATCGTTGTGTCATTACATCTCGTTATCCCTGGGTTATTAACACTTGTGTGCGAACATGTTGGGTTAACCTTATGAGCATTAATTCCTGGAAATTTTCTTTTTTTCCAGAGCTGGGCTCCGGCGGACCAATACAAACCCGGCGGTAGTTTTCCCCACCAGTCTCTGTCATGGCTACCGTGGCCCCAGTCTTTGCTTTATGCACTACCCCTGCTTGTGCTGGTATCCCTATTTTTGCGCATACTCTTTGCATAAGGTGTGTTAAATGTCTAGACCGTTCAAGGGGTCTCTGGGTAATGCGTAATTGTTCTTTTTGCTCCCAATTAGCTGTAAAGGTCCTTTGCGACAATGATAAGACCGCGGCAGTAGCGTTAAGAGAAGTTAGGCAACAGATGTCAGCCTACACTACCATTGTTGCGCATAAATCACTTTAATGTGACAACGTCCCTCTTTGGGATAGATTGCTCTTCGAACACCCTCCCCCTAAACGTTCCTCTAGTCACAAGTCATAAGCCGGCGGAGACTGGTCAGGGTTCTGTATCTTCTGCTGCTACACCAAAACGGCCAAGAGAGCCTACACCCCCGGCGTCCGCCTCCTCGTCTCGGGCGAGATCTCGGTCTAGGTCACCTCTCAGACGCCAGTCATCTAGTCGTGCCTCTTCACCGGCGAGTAAGAAGAGTAGGACGGAAGGTTCCACCAGTGGTCACGGCGATGAATCCTCCAGATCAAAGAGTAGTTCACGGTCACACCGTAGCCATAAATCCTCCAAAAAGGATTCCCATAAACGAAAGTCCTCTCTACATTCACCAGCTTCTAGTGCCTCTCATCGTACCTCTACCCCAGACAGAGTTTGTGTTAAGGCCCAAGGGTCCAGTGCGGCGCCTGTCCCTAAAGAGGATTTACCAATTAATATTTTAACCCTGGAATTGGAAAGTTCAGGGGGTTCAGTAATTGAGAATGTTTCAGACTCCCAAGAGAGCGTAGGCCAGGGCCTCGGTGTTTGGCGGTTTGCTCAACCAGGGTCTGACCACCCCCGTCCGACTCAAACGAGTCACACAGTAGCTGATGTCCACAGGGACGCGGCGATCCCATCCTCTATTCCTGACTTATCTTGGCAACAAGGTACCCCAGCTTCGGCGGGATCTTCTCAGGAGGATCAGGAGGAGAAAGACGAAGTTTCAATAATTTCGGAGATGGAAGGGCAAGAGTCAGCTCAGGCTTAGACGCCGCGCAGGATATTAATGATTCACCTGTAAGTTCATCATCAAACCAATTTGTTACGGCGCAAGAAATTAATGGGCTGCTTACTCATGCTTTATCTAAATTTTTTGGCCAACAACAGGAAAACCCCACAATGGACTTGGGGGCTCCCACGACAAGTTCTACGGTACGGCCTCTGATGACTTCGATTGATTTATCTAAGATCCCTAACCCTCCCACTCTGGTAACATCAGGGATCACTAGGCCTGCTACGGCGGCATTGACAACTTCAAATGTCAGGGTCATAACGGATGTCAATCCACCCCCTCTAGACAAGGCGCCTCTCAGAAAGGTAGCTATGCCCTTGCTTTATGGGCCAGACGAGTCATGGGTCCTTTTGACCCCCACTAAACCAGAGCTCGCCCAACCTACCTTGTCAGGGGAACTCCCAGTACCGCGTGAGTGGGTCATCCAGGGCAATAAGTCAAAGAAATTAAGGGCCTTGGATATTTTGGGTAATGTACTGGACGTAAACATCAAGGCTATACCTAGTTAATATCACCAAGACTATTTTGTGTATGCTACTAAGCCAGCTTTACCCCCTGCCTCAGCTTCAAAACTATTTTCAGACTGGTCTAAGCTGGATGGGTTTAATGATATTAAGACTCTGTCAGCTCTCACTCCTGAACTAGATTTACAGACCGTCACAGACGACGCAGCTAATCCAGTTTTGAAGGTGGGGCAGTTGGGTCCAGGACCTTGGGTAGATTGGGAGATAGAGGCTCAAAACTTTGCAACCACATTTACTTCTAAATCTTCCCACCAGATCCCTCAAGATACTCATTCATGGTTCTCCATGCCGGTGGGTTCTGCCGGCGGAGTCCCGTCAGCTTTGTTTTCTTTTCTAGCTGCCCCTAAGATTAATCTTTGTGAGCTGAAAGACCCGTTCACTACCCCTACTCTCCTAGACAGAGAATTTAGGCTACGGGGGAAAGCTTTTCGCCTGTTCTCGCAGTACATAGTGTCTCAGCAGGTGGCTAAGTCTTTACTACGGTCCACTCAGGCAATCGCAGATGCGGATGCCAGAAGATCGGTTGAGTTATCCCGGCGACTGATTCTCCAGTCGTCAATCCACCGCCTTGCTTGAGGCGGTACGAGCACGACAAGATCTCAGGATGTCTTTAGTTCGCAAGCTACCTGATCGCATTGCGAATCAGGTGGTTATGTCACCAGTGCTTACTCCCTCTTTAATGACCCCTGAAGTGTGGCGAACGGTATTCAATATGGCACAGGCCTTTAAGCACAGTCCCACCCCTTCTAAGAAACCTGCATTTAACTTCCCCAAACCCAGGCCAACCGCTAAAGCTCAGCCAGGGGGATCTAAACCCTTTCTTCCGCCTAAGTCCTCCCACTCCCCCCAAGGTCAGTACAGGCATAGACAGAGTAGGTTTTCAGGTCAGAGAGGACGCGGCCAGAATAAGCCAGGTCAGGGCCAGTCTTCGGCCAACACCAGCCAGCCAGCAAAGCGTCCAGCACCACCAACCCCACCATAAAAAAACTAAAGTCTCTCTCACTCCCGGTGCCAACCTTAAGGCCGGAGGACCCGAGGGTAGTACAGCCGGCGAACCCTTGTCTGCTAACTGGGTCGTTCCGAACGTGTCACCAAGCATGGCCATTAAACACTTGGGCACGGATGGTGGCACGCAAAGGCATCACTTGGCAGTGGCTCCGGCGACCTCGATTACGTCAGCCGACAACGGCGAATTTTGTTTCTTTAGAGGTGGAGTCACTGGTCCAGGAAATGATTGCCAAGAATGTCATCATCCCGGTCCCCCCAAATTACCCTGTATTCACGTCCAAACTATTTTTGGTTCCCAAAAGGGACAGTGTTCAGATGAGGCCGGTCGTCGACCTGTCTTATCTGAACCTTCACATTCACAACGATCTTTCAGAATGTTAACAGTACACCAAATCAGGCTAACACTTCCGCCGGGAGGTTGGATGTGTTCACTAGACCTGACAGACGCCTATTGGCACGTATCGGTCAACAAAAGATTTCAAAGGTTTTTGGCCTTACGGATCAGGCACCAAAATTTTGTTTTTCAGAGGATGCCGTTCGGCTTGAACCTGGCACCTCGATTATTCACAAAACTAGTCCGGCAAGCCCTGATGCCATTGTTAAAACAAGGGATCAGAGTGTTGTGGTATCTGGACGACTGGCTGGTGGTGGCAGAGACACAACAATTATGCATAAAACATGTCAATATCATTTTAAATCATGTCAAAACTCTAGGCTTCAAGGTAAATCTGGTAAAGTCAAACCTTTTTCCCTCACGAGTAATTCAGTGGATAGGGCTGGTCTGGGACACCGCCGCTCTCACTCTGAGTCAGAGTGTGGACAATCGCAACAGGTTTCGCAGGAAACTGTTCAGGTTTCTTCACAGTCTGACTACGACGCGAAGGGTCTGGGAGTCTCTGGTCGGCTCTCTCAACTGGATTCAACTAACTGTCAAGTTGGGCCGGTTGAAAGTAAAACGATTAATATTGGAAGGCAACAAATATTTCCCGCTCTTACCGGCGGGAAAATTATGGCCCATCCCGAAATTAATCCACACCTTACTAGCGGTCTGGGCAAAGAGGGAAACGTTGCACTCAATAATGTCATGGACCTCTCCTCCACCAACGGTATGGGTAGACACGGATGCGTCAGGCACAATAGGGTGGGGATTTCAGTCAAATCAGGGGCACCAGGGTCAGGGGCTTTGGTCCCACTTAGAAATCTCTCACATCAATGTCAAAGAATTACTAGTCCCCTTGTATTTCCTTCAGGCTCACGGCCCGGCGTTACGGGGCAAGTCGGTGGCCTTCAGAATGGACAATCTGAATGCAGTTCACTGTATTCAGAAACAAGGATCAACGAAGTCAAGGAGGTTGCTAAACGTGTCTGAAGAGATTTTTACCCTAGCCAACAGACTAGATATTTATCTTCACGCATCTTATCTCCCAGGCGTAGCAAACGTCTGGGCAGACGCTCTGTCCCGGAGACAGAGCACGACAGTAGAATGGGAGCTCAAGCAACCCATTTTCAACCTAATGATTGCAGAGCTCTCCCATCCACAAGTGGATCTATTTGCGTCCGAGGAGACTCACAAACTCCCTCTATACCTCACCCGCCGGGCGAAAACGCCGGCAGGGGGGCCAGACGCCCTACTGACAGACTGGAACAGATGGAGCTCCATCTATCTGTTTCCGCCGCCAGATGCGTCACTAATGTGCCACGTAGTGAACAAACTACGAGATTATCGAGGCTTAGTCTCGCTAATCGCGCCCCTGTGGCCGGCGCAGTTGTGGTACCAGCAATTGAAAACGTGGGTGCCCGGACCCGGTATCGCTCCCGGTCGGGTATTTCCACTTAGACACGATTGGCAACCTAGCGACCTCGCTGACTTTTGCATTATGGACATTCAGGAGGCCAAGTGGCTAGCACCATACGGTAGAGATGTGACCAATAAATTCTCAATCAATATACTCAGTCTACGAAACGACAGTATCAATCACATTGGCAAGCCTTTACTTCTTGGATCATTAGAACAGAACAAACTGTACCCTCAGTGGCATTAGTTTTTAATTATTTGAATTATCTGTTTGAGCAGAAACGTTTATCTGTGGTAACATTAAAAAATCACTTAACTGCGATTAGAGTGCCCTTTTTTGACCTTACAGGTCTCTCCATACCGGTAGCGGAGGAAACAGGTTTTATGAGAGCATGTTTTAAACTCCGCCCACCTCCCCGTCAGCTCATGCCTACTTGGTCTCTGGACAAAGCTTTGTCTTTACTTCACTCTCGTCTGTACCAAAATACTGCAGACTTTGCATTACTCTTAAAAAAGGCGGTTTTCCTTTTGGCTTTGGCCACCGGAAACAGAGTGTCTGAGCTGGCGACGATGAGCAACACACCTAATTGCCTTAGGTTTGGTAGACTTAATGAATGTATTTACATTGCACCTTCCCCAGGTTTTGTAGCCAAGAATGAGCATAGTGCACACGTGTTTTCTGAGTTCACGGTGCCGGCGTTAAAAAGGGGAAAGGTGCATCATAATCTATGTCCAGTGCAAGCTCTAACCAAATATTTGAGAGTAGCTCCGCTAAACCCCCAAGGTGCTTTATGGGTACCAAGTACGGGTAAACGCTTACTTAAACGGCGATTAGCCTCTCTTCTGGTCGAAGTCATTAAAGAGAGTAATCCCGGCGTTGTGGGTCGGGCCCACGATTTACGCAAATGGGCAGCCTCTTTACGTTTCCTGAAAAAAATTTCAGTAGAATATCGCGTCCACTCAGTTGTGGGCGTCTAATCATACGTTTCTGTCTAGATACTTGTCAGTTGCTCTAGACAAACCTTCCTTACCATGTATAGCTTTAAGGCAGAGGGTCTAGGTGGCCCTGCAGTCACTTTTGTTTACTTTCACGGGAAGGGGGGGGGGGGGCGGGGGGGGGGGGGGGGCAGTCAGTTGACATAGGACACCCTAGACCCCGCCGGAGTATGAGAGCTGTGATACAATTTAAGGTTAAATGTGATATGAAAATTTCTCAGCGAGAAATTGTGCTAGTACAATGTTAAGTACAAAACAACGGTGTTGTTATAGTAGTTTTAGCTGCGAAAGCAATTTATATTAGAACAATGGAGATCCTTTGCAATTTATCTCCAAGTTTATTTTGGGGTTTATTATGTGCACATATAAACTTATAACTTGTTATTTTTGTCACCACTCGTTGAGTGGGGTGCCTTTGTAACTACAGATCTGTGTTCAGAATCTTCAGGGTTACCCATTTTTTGTCAGGCAGGCTTCTTTGAAGCACGCACCTGCCTGAACCCCTTTTTCTTGTATATTTTTCGGCCTACGCTGTGTTAAATATATTTTCAAAAGTAAGAATACTATGTGGTTGTTTTTATTATCTGCTTTTCTAGAGTTATGATATGATTACGAATGTCCCCCTCCAGTCTTAGAAATCAGGCATGTTCGTCAATGATGGAGGGGCCACTAATAAATTATAGGTTTGACTCCTGTAAGGAGATAAAGAAAACCTAATATTTAGTAGTGGCCCCGTAATCATTGACGACTGGGGCCCTCCCGACCGTCCCCTTCCCATTCGTTGATGTATTGAGGATTTTGGTTTACTTGATATGTCAGTGAAGGAGGAATGACGCCTGAATCAGCGTCTGGTCAGAGATCCACACAAGTACATCCACGATATGATGGAAAGCTTATTAGATAGTTATTCTTATTTTCTTTTTGTTTTTATTTTTTACGAATTTTTTTCGTAGTGAGAACCCAATTCATAATGACTGAAGCCATGAGTGAGGTCGCGTGCGCTCATGATGAAGGCTCCTCAGTTTTTAAATGCTCTGCGCGGTAGATTCAAAACTACGGCGGATTAGTGTTTGAAGAGGATGCCTTATGTAATAGGCATGTTCGTCAATGATTACGGGGCCACTACTAAATATTAGGTTTTCTTTATCTCCTTACAGGAGTCAAACCTATAATCTCCAACTGCAGAAATTGGAATATCTTGACCCCCCAAAGGTATTGACCCATTTAATCCATTCCAAATTCCATTGTTAAATACTATTATTCTTTTATCTTCAGGTGCAACTGTAACTTGAGCTCACCACGCAATTATAGAAGGAAATCATAAACAATCTATACAAAGACTTTTAATTACAGTAGTCTTAGGATTATACTTTTCAGCACTTCAAGCTTTAGAATATGTTGAAGCTCCATTCACTATTGCGGATTCAGTATTCGGAGCTACCTTTTTTGTAGCTACAGGATTTCATGGATTACATGTAATTATTGGAACATCCTTTCTTATAATTTGTTTATTTCGTCTATATAAGTGTCATTTTTCCCCTGGACACCATTTTGGATTTGAAGCTGCTGCGTGATACTGACATTTTGTAGATGTTGTTTGGCTTTTTCTTTATGTTTTTATTTACTGATGAGGAGGTTAATAAGTTATAAAATTTATTATTAATTTGATTAGAAAGCGAAATAATTGCGTTTAGTTTCGACCTAAATTTTGGACATTAAGACCTCTAATTTTGATAGAAACCAAAAAAGAGGTGCGTCATTGTTAATGATAATATTGAATTAGAATTAATTCCTATCAAATAATAGAGATTTTTGCCAAAGAAAAAGCTTCTAACTTTTAACTTGAGTGGTTTAATTCCATTCATTTCTCGTTTTTATAGTGTAATTTTAAACATTTTACATTTTCACTGTAAAGCTAAAGAATAAATCTTTTAAAAACACTTTCAGGTAATCTTACCTCTTTCGCATCTTCAGCGCGATATTCTCTGCAAATAAATTATAAAAGTTTAAATAATAAATAATAATAAGATAATAGATAATACTAAAAATATTTTTATAAATACTTTAATACCATTATCTTGAAGAATTTGTCTAGATAAAGAAAATTTAATTACAGAGTTAAATAAACCCTGGCCGCCTAGAGTTTCAGACCACCCCTTATCACACAGTTTATAAAATCTTGCTCCTCCTATTAAACTATTTTTAGAAAAATTTAAAGTTGAAATAAAAGGTATAAATCACATAGAACCCATAAAAACAACTAAATTATAAACTCCTAAAGATTTTAATTTATAATCAAGTTATTATATTTAATAAATAGCCCAAGGTACCACCGATAATTCTAATAAATAATGTTAATATTTTAATAGATAAACTTATACAAATTATATAACTCAGGAAAAATAATTCAAGATAATATAGCACCTCCAAAAATAGCTCCAAATCCTAAAACAATTATAGGACTAGTTATAATATTAGAGCTATCACTTACAGATCTATAAGATCTTAAATTAAAAACTCCTGTTAGCCTATAGTAAACTAAACGAAATGTATAACAAACAGTCAATCTTGTAGCTACTACATATAAAATAAAACAAACTAGATTAATTCATCTTATAAAAGCCATTTCTAGAATAAGGTCTTTAGAATAAAAACCAGCTAAAAATGGAGTTCCGCATAAGGCTAAATTAGCCAAATTTATACATATTCTAGTTAGTGGTATTTTTCTACAAAGTCTTCCCATATAACGAATATCTTGAAAATCCTTTACATTATGAATTACTACCCCGGCGCATATAAATAACAAAACTTTGAATAAAGCATGTGTTAATAAATGAAAAAATGCTAGTCTAGAAAACCCCAAAGATAAAATTCTTAATATAACACCTAACTGACTAAGAGTAGATAGTGCAATAATTTTTTTTTAAATCATATTCAAAATTTGCTCCCAATCCAGACATGAATATAGTTAAACAAGAGATTAGTAATAATAAAATAGAAACTTTAGAACCTAATAAAGAAGGACTAAATCGAATTATTAGATAAACACCAGCTGTGACTAATGTAGGAATGTACTAGTGCAGAAACAGGAGTAGGAGCAGCTATAGCTGCTGGTAATCAGGCAGAGAAAGGAATTTGAGCACTTTTTGTTATAGCAGCCATTATAATCAATAATTTCAATATTATACTATCACAATCTGTTAAATAATAACTATAAAAGATGAAATTTCATCCCCCAAGTTTAAATATTAAACCAATTCTAAGTAAAATAGCAACATCTCCAATACGATTTGACAATACAGTAAGTATACCAGCATTGGCTCTTTTTTCATTTTGATAATAAATTACTAAAGCATAAGAAATTAAACATAATCCGTCCCATCCTAATAAAATTCTAATTAAATTAGGACTAATAATTAATATGGCTATAGAAAATACAAAAGCCAAAACTAGATAAATAAAACGATTTATATTATAATCTCCTATTATATAATCGCCCCTATAAAAAATTACTATAGAAGAAATTAGTAATACAAAACCTAAAAATATTGAAGATATTCAATCGAAAATAAATGTTGCTAAAATTGAATTAGAATTAATAGATAAAATCTCCCATTCCACCACATAACACTTTTCGAATAGAATACAAAATAAAGATATTATTATAGAAAAAATAGATAATAATAAAAATAATATTCTGCTTAAACTAATTGATATTTTTCAAATGATGATTTAAAATAAACATAATTATATTTTTGGTACCACAAACCAATGTTTTTTTATTAAACTATTTAAATAAAAATTAGGTATAATAACAATACTTTTTAAAATTAGAATATTTAAAGGAATTCAATGTAGACTTAATACTAAATATTCACGTACTTTTCCCGAACAACAAGAATATAAAGAACTGGAAAATAAACCATGCTGACTTAATGAATATAAATATAATGTGTACCCGGCTCTAAAGAAAGATAATAAACAAATTCCCAATATAGTGATTTTACTTCATCTTACTATTCTTATAATTAAATTAATTTCACCTAATAAATTAATAGTGGGTGTGGCCGCTATATTACCAATTCTTAACCCTTATTTAGCGGCGAGCAACATAAGTCGAGTTAAAAAAAGCTGGACTATGTGGCGGCGCTCGACATAACTCGAGTGGCAATTTCAGCACGTAATGTGGCTGAGAGAGAGAGACAAGTGGTGGCAGGAGACTAGCGAGCGTATGACTGCTCCAGACCACCGCGGCGAACCTACTGACACAAATCTCAGCTCCCTCCTCCCTCTCTCACTCGCTACATACTCAATTATGTACTGAAAGTACCGAATTACCTGCTTTTTGCACTCGCGTTGCACGGTTATTGCAAGAAAACTATCATCATACAAGGATCGTTATGGTGTCATTCGAAAGCTCTGTTTATGCCCTTTCAGGGATAGGTACTTGTTTTACGTTCTGGGTCTTATTTAGGCATGAAAATGATCACGTAAACAGCCCTATTTTGGCTAAAAACACCCCGCTGTGCGGTACACATAAATAAACCGCATAGGCCGCTCGTAAGGTGTTAATAAAAATCATCACAGAGCTATTCTAGGTATAAAATTTATTAAACCCTTATTAATTAAAAGTCTTCGACTCCCTATACGTTCGTAAACTATGTTAGCTAAACAAAATATACCAGAAGAACATAAACCATGACCAACTATAACTACTACAGCTCCATTTATTCCTCATCAACCAAATATAACTAATCCTCTTAAAACTAATCCCATATGAGCAACAGAAGAATAGGCAATTAAAGATTTTATATCTACCTGGCGCAAACAAATTAATCTAACAATAAAACCACCTAAAATTCTCAATCCAATTCAAAGTCAATTAATTCTTTTATTTAATTCTCCAAATAAAGGTAAAATACGAATAAGACCATAGCCCCCAAGTTTCAATAAAACACCTGCTAAAATTATAGAACCAGCCACAGGAGCCTCAACATGAGCTTTAGGTAATTATAGAACCAGCCACAGGAGCCTCAACATGAGCTTTAGGTAATTATAGAACCAGCCACAGGAGCCTCAACATGAGCTTTAGGTAATTATAGAACCAGCCACAGGAGCCTCAACATGAGCTTTAGGTAATTATAGAACCAGCCACAGGAGCCTCAACATGAGCTTTAGGTAATTATAGAACCAGCCACAGGAGCCTCAACATGAGCTTTAGGTAATCATAAATGAAAAAGATATATAGGTAGCTTAACTACAAAAGATATATAGGTAACTTAACTACAAAAGCCATTATAGAGCAAATAAATCAAATTAGATTAATTCTGGATTGCCCCACTATATTATATATTAAACCAATTCTTAAACTTCCATTAATTTTATAAATATATAAAATAGAAACTAATAAAGGTAAAGAAGCTAATAAAGTATAAAATAATATATACACACCTGCTTGAATTCGCTCTGGCTGATAACCTCAACCTAAAATTAAAATTAAAGTAGGAATTAAAGAAGCTTCAAAACTAATATAAAATATTAAATAATCTATAGAACTAAAAGTAATAAATAAAGCAGCCAAAAGAAGTAAATTTACGAATAAAAAAGAAGAAGGATAAATATTATTTGTTTTTTACTTTAGTACTTGACCTAATTACTAGAGACATAATTCAAGCTCTAAGTAAAATCAAAATATATCTTAAATAATCTGTACCCAATCCAAACCCTAAACTTCTTATATAAAAATCATGATATGAAAAAATACTTAATATAAAACAAAATAAAAAGCCCACTCTGAACCAAATTTCATTCCCCAATAAAAATTATTAATATTATAAGAGATAAAATAAATTTTAACATCCTAAGGTTCTAAATCTATTAAAATAATCATTACCATGACTACGAACAATCGAAACTAATAAAGAAAGACCCAAAGCTCCCTCACAAGCAGCTAATGTTAAAAAAAAAACAAAAAAAAACACCTCTCTTCCAATTCCAGAAATACAATTATTTATAAAGAAAAAAAATCCTAATATAATGAATTCTAATCTCAATAATGTATTTAATAAATGTTTACGGTAAGATACAAACGACCATAGCCCACTAAATACTATAAAAAAAGAAACTAAGGTTATACTATTATTCAGAATTATCATTAATTAAAGTAGTTTTAATAGTTTTAATAGATTAAATAAAAAACATTGGTCTTGTAAATCAAAATTGAAATTTTTAATTTCTTAAAACTTCGTAAAATAAACATACTACGAGATTTTATATTTAATTCTACCTATTATTATTATATTTTCTATATCTTTTATACGAGTCTCTCATCCTCTGTCTGCGGGGTTAATCTTACTTATTCAGACAACTTTAGTGGCAGTTGCTTCGGGAACACTAAATAAAACTTTTTGATTCTCTTATATTCTATTTTTAATTTTTTTGGGAGGAATATTAGTATTATTTATTTATGTTGCTTCTCTAGCTTCAAATGAACAATTTACTATTGATATTAACTTCTTTCTTATATCTTTTGCTATTGTAGTGTTGGTATTTTTTTTATTAATTATCTATGACCCTATTATTTTATCAAACAAAATACTAATAATATCATCCTCCTTAATAAACGAATATAAATTTAGGTCAAACTCATTATTTAACAGTCCAATTTATAATACACCTTCAGCATTTTTTACCTTTTTTATTATTAGTTATTTACTTCTTGCTTTATTAGTTGTAGTAAAAATTATAAAATCTTCTTCAAGTCCACTTCGTCTTATAACTTATGAAAATACCAGTGCGTAAAACTCACCCCCTTATTAGAATTATTAATGGAGCATTAGTTGATATGCCGCTACCTAGTAATATTTCAACATTTTGAAATTTTGGATCTTTACTTGGGTTGTGTTTAATTATTCAAATTATAACAGGATTATTTTTATCTATACACTATACAGCACATGTAGACTTAGCTTTTTCTTCTGTTGCTCATATTCATCGAGATGTAAATTATGGGTGATTAATTCGGTCACTCCATGCTAATGGGGCTTCTTTCTTTTTTGTATGTCTATATCTTCACATTGGACGTGGGGTTTACTATGGATCTTATATAAATATTCCGGCGTGAATTGTTGGAGTTATTATTTTATTTTTAGTTATAGCAACAGCATTTTTAGGTTATGTATTACCTTGGGGACAAATATCCTTTTGAGGAGCCACAGTAATTACGAATTTGTTTTCAGCAATTCCATATGTAGGAACTTATTTAGTAAATTGAATTTGAGGTGGATTTGCGGTTGAAAATGCTACTTTAACATGATTTTATTCTTTACACTTTTTATTTCCCTTTGTAGTAATAGCTCTATCTGTAGTACATATTATATTCCTACACCAAACAGGGGCTAATAATCCCCTGGGGATTTCTAGACAAGTAGATAAAGTTCCCTTTCATCCATATTTTACATATAAAGATATTGTGGGATTCGTAGTTATGTTATGAGCTTTATTAATATTATCCCTTTTATTTCCGTACGCTCTTATAGATCCAGATAATTTTATTCCGGCTAATCCAATAGTTACACCAAAACATATTCAACCTGAATGGTATTTTTTATTTGCTTATACATACATACATACATACATAACATTTTAAGACTGAGTGTTCCACACATAAGTGCAGTTTCAGTCTCTTGTCCCAATGGCGGCGTTCCAGGCAACCCCGTTAAGGGCTGCTTCACTTGTCAAGTTCTGGGATTTGAGATCGGCGCGTATAGTCCGATCCCAGGTCTTCCTCGGTCCACCCCTTGGTGCAGCTCCCTCCACAATCACAGACCTGCACTTTGTCACCCAATTTTGTTCATCCATTCTCTCCACATGTCCATACCATCCCAGTCTACTTGTACGCATCACCTCGCTAATACTCTTTATACCTAAACGTCTCCTCAGCTCAACATTTGTTATTCTATCCTGTAGCCTGGCCCCACACATCCATCTCACCATTCTCATCTCATTACGCTCCATTCTGTTGACATCCTCTACTTTAACGGCCCATGTTTCTGAGGCATACGTCATTGCACTTCTAACACATGAGGCATACACCTTTCCCTTCAGGGGGAGAGGCATTCTTTTCATGGTCAGGATTGGCATCAATTCTCTGAACTTCCCCCAGCCACACCTAATTCTAGCAACAGTGGCAGCCTCGGCCCCACCACCGGCAGAGATGGTATCTCCTAGGTAACAAAACTTGTTCACCAGCTCCAAAGACTCATTTCCAAAATTCACAGCCACAGGATCATCACTTAACACAAGCTCGCCTTTGCACACTACGCACTCAAATTTCTCTATTTCTGACTTATCCTTCGGCAGGGGCCCCTTTATTCTACTACAGCGCTTACTCCCATGGTGTACCCAACATCGACAGATGCTACATTGAATTGAGTTAACGCCCACTCCCTTTCCACACACTGCACATGGGTATGCACCGCTCTTTTCCACATTGCCTCGTCTCAAACTACAATGCATAACCTTGGTTTTGTTAATATTGACTCTTAAACCCTTGCTCGCCATGCCCTCTCTCCACTTTCTGAATTTGGCCTCAGCATCCTGCATACTGTGAGCTATTAGGACTAAATCGTCTGCATAAAACAGTTCCAACGGGAGTCCGCCTCTAAAAACTCTAGACAGCGCCTCCAAGACCATAATAAAGAGGAGGGGGCTTAACACTGAACCCTGATGGACTCCAACACGGACTGCGAATTCATCACTCAGTACACCTTTCACCCTCACCGAACTTCGCGAATCCTCATACATCTTCATTATCACACGCACCAGCCACTCTTCCACACCAAGTTTCCTCATAGCCCACTGTACAACATCTCTAGGTACCCTATCAAAGGCCTTCTCCAGGTCCACAAACACAAAGTAAAGATCCCTGCCTTTTAGTAGGTATCTTTCCTGTATCTGCCTGACTATGAAGATAGCATCGGTTGTACCACGTCCTGGCATAAAACCAAACTGCATATCATCAATAGAGATGCTTTGCCTGATCAAACCCTCAAGGACTCTCTCACAGACCTTCATGATTTGGTCAAGCATTTTCAGGCCCCTATAATTTCCTCTATCTAGCGCATCCCCTTTTCCTTTGTATATATTTACTATTACACTTTTGAGCCAATCCTCTGGGATTTTCTCATCTTTAATAATGGTGTTTATCAACTCAGTGACTAAGTTTACACCAATCTCCCCTGAGGCTTTTATCATCTCGGCGACAATGTCGGAGCAACCTGGAGCTTTACCGTCCTTCATTTTATTGATTGCGTCGCTCACTACAGCTGGTGCTATCAAAGGAGGGGGCCCAGATATTGGTTTTTCGATACTAAGCTGTTCCTTATCCCATTCAAACTCTACATTTAGCAATCGTTCATAGTGTACCTTCCATGCTTCTCTGATTTCATTTTCTGCATACACAATCTTCCCATTATCATCTCTAACACACTGTTCACCTATAATATCCCTACTGTCATTTTTAACTCGCCTAGCTAGGTTGAAGATCCCATTGGGATTGTCAGTGTTACACACTTGTTCGAGGACCATGCAATTGCTTATGCAACTTTACGATCAATTCCTAATAAAGCGTTGGGAGTTATTGCGCTAGTTTTATCAGTCGCAGCCCTAATAACTTTCCCTTCACACACAAATCAAAATTTCGAGGATTGGCCTTTTATCCTGTAAATCAATGGTTATTTTGATTTTTTATCTCAATAGTTATTCAACTAACATGAATTGGAGCGCGACCCGTAGAAGAACCTTACGTTTTAACAGGACAAATTTAAACTTTTTTATATTTTTCATATTATATTTTAAATCCACTAATTCTTCGATGATGAGATAGAAAAATAATTTAAATATTTATAAATTATAAATAATGGTTTATTAATATAATTATTTAGTTTAATATAAAACAAATGTTTTGAAAACATTAAATAAGTTAATAAAACTTAATAATTAAAATATTTTTAAATATTATAAATATGAGTACTATTTTATAAGAAAGTTAATAAAAGATAAAATGGCTGAGGTCTAAGCGTTAGATTGTAAATCTAATTACGAATTATTATATTTCTTTTATCATTAAGTATATAATGTCTATTAAAAGCTATTAATAACATAAATATATATATATATAAATATATACATAAATAGATACATAAATAGATCATGAGCGCACGCGACCTCACTCATGGCTTCAGTCATTATGAATTGGGTTCTCACTACGAAAAAACTTCGTAAAATATAAAAACAAAAACAAAATAAGAATAACTATCCAATAAGCTTTCCATCATATCGTGGATGTACTTGTGTGGATCTTTGACCAGACGCTGATTCAGGCGTCATTCTTCCTTCACTGACATATCAAGTAAACCAAAATCCTTAATACATCAACGAATGGGAAGGGGATGGTCGGGAGGGCCCCAGTCGTCAATGATTACGGGGCCACTACTAAATATTAGGTTTTCTTTATCTCCTTACAGGAGTCAAACCTATAATTTATTAGTGGCCCCTCCATCATTGACGAACATGCCTGATTTCTAAGACTGGAGGGGGACATTCGTAATCATATCATAACTCTAGAAAAGCAGATAATCAAACAACCACATAGTATTCTTACTTTGAAAATATATTTAAATACGGCGCAGCCCATATATACAAAGAAAGGGGTTCAGGCAGGTGCGTGCTTCAAAGAAGCCTGCTTGATAAAAAAGGGTAACTCTGAAGATTCTGTGAACAGATCTGTAGTTACAAAGGCACCCCACTCAACGAGTGGTGAAAAAAATAACAAGTTATAAGTTTACATGTGCACATAATAAACCCCAAAATAATCGTGGAGATAATTTGCAAAAGATCTCCACTGTTTAATACTAAATTGCTTTCACAGCTAAAACTACTATAACAACCCCGTTGTTTTGTACAAACATTGTACTAGCACAATTTCTTGCAGAGAAATTTTCATATCACATTAACCATAAATTGTATCACAGCTCTTATACTCCGGCAGGGTCTAGGGTGTCCTATGTTACACTGACTGCACCCCCCCTTTTCCTTGAAAGTAAACAAAAGTGATTGAAGGGCCACCTAGACCCTCTGCCTTAAAGCTATGCATGGTAAGGACGGTTTGTCTAGAGCAACAGACAAGTATCTAGTCAAAAAACGTATGATTAGACGCCCACAACTGTGTGGACGAAATATCTTCTACTGAAAAATTCTTCAGGAAACGTAAAGAGGCTGCCCATTTGCGTAAATCGTGGGCCCGACCCACAACGCCGGGATTACTCTCTTTAATGACTTCGACCAGAAGAGAAGCTAATCTCCGTTTCAGTAAGCGTTTACCCGTACTCGCTACCCATAAAGCACCTTGGAGGTTTAGAGGAGCCACTCTCAAATATTTGGTTAGAGCTTGCACTGGACATAGATTATGATGCACCTTTCCCCTTTTTAACGCCGGCACCGTGAACTCAGAAAACATGTGTGCACTGTGCTCATTCTTGGCTACAAATCCCGGGGAAGGTTCAATGTGAATACATTCATTAAGTCTACCAAACCTAAGGCAATTAGGTGTGTTGCTCATCGCCGCCAGCTCAGACACTCTGTTCCCGGTGGCCAAAGCCAAAAGGAATACAGCCTTTTTTAAGAGTAATGCAAAATCTGCAGTATTTTGGTACAGACGAGAGTGAAGTAAAGACAATGCCTTGTCCAGAGACCAAGTAGGCATGAGCTGACGAGGAGGTGGGCGGAGTTTAAAACATGCCCTCATAAAACCTGTTTCCTCTGCTACCGGTATGGAGAGACCTGTAAGGTCTAAAAAGGGCACTCTAATCGCAGTTAAGTGATTTTTTAACGTTACCACAGATAAACGTTTCTGCTCAAACAGATAATTTAAATAATTGAAAACTAATGCTACTGAGGGCACAGTCTGTTCTGTTCTAATGATCCAAGAAGTAAAGGCTTGCCAATGTGATTGATACTGTCGTTTCGTAGACTGAGTATATTGATTTAATAATTTATTGGTCACATCTCTACCGTATGGTGCTAGCCACTTGGCCTCCTGAATGTCCATAATGCAAAAGTCAGCGAGGTCGCTAGGTTGCCAATCGTGTCTAAGTGGAAATACCCGACCGGGAGCAACACCGGGTGCGGGCACCACGTCTTTAATTGCTGGTACCACAACTGCGCCGGCCACAGGGGCGCGACTAGCGAGACTAAGCCTCGATAATCTCGTAGTTTGTTCACTACGTGGCACATTAGTGACGCGTCTGGCGGCGGAAACAGATAGATGGAGCTCCATCTGTTCCAGTCTATCACTAGGGCGTCTGGCCCCCCTGCTGGCGTTTTCGTCCGGCGGGTGAGGTATAGAGGGAATTTGTGAGTCTCCTCGGACGCAAAGAGATCCACTTGTGGATGGGAGAGCTCTGCAATCATTTGGTTGAAAATGGGTTGCTTGAGCTCCCATTCTACTGTCGTGCTCCGTCTCCGGGACAGAGCGTCTGCCCAGACGTTTGCTACGCCTGGGAGATAAGATGCGTGAAGATAAATGTCTAGTCTGTTGGCTAGAGTAAAAATCTCTTCCGACACGTTTAGCAACTTCCTTGACCTCGTTGACCCCTGTTTCTGAATACAGTGAACTGCGTTCAGATTGTCCATTCTGAAGGCCACCGACTTGCCCCGTAAAGCAGGGCCGTGAGCCTGAAGGAAATACAAGGGGACTAGTAATTCTTTGACATTGATGTGGGAGATTTCTAAGTGGGACCAAAGTCCCCTGCCCCTGGTGCCCCTGATTTGACTGAAATCCCCAACCTATTGTGCTTGACGCATCCGTGTCTACCCATACCGTTGGCGGAGGAGAGGTCCATGACATTATTGAGTGCAACGTTTCCCTCTTCGCCCAGACCGCTAGTAAGGTGTGGATTAATTTCGGGATGAGCCATAACTTTCCCGCCGGTAAGAGTGGAAAATATTTGTTGCCTTCCAATATTAAACGTTTTACTTTCAACCGGCCCAACATAACAGTTAGTTGAATCCAGTTGAGAGAGCCGACCAGAGACTCCCAGACCCTCCGCGTCGTAGTCAGACTGTGAAGAAACATGAACAGTTTCCTGTGAAACCTGTTGCGATTGTCCACACTCTGACTCAGAGTGAGAGCAGCCGTGTCCCAGACCAGCCCTATCCACTGAATTACTCGTGAGGGAACAAGGTTTGACTTTACCAGATTTACCTTGAACCCTAGAGTTTTGACATGATTTAAAATTATGTTGACATGTTTGATGCATAATTGCTCTGTCTCTGCCACCACCAGCCAGTCGTCTAGGTACCACAAAACTCTGATTCCTTGCTTTAACAACGGCATCAGGGCTTGCCGGACTAATTTCGTGAATAATCGAGGTGCCAGGTTCAAACCGAATGGCATCCTTTGAAAAACAAAATTTTGGTGCCTGATCCGTAAGGCCAAAAACCTTTGAAATCTTTTGTTTACCGATACGTGCCAATAAGCGTCTGTCAGGTCTAGGGAACACATCCAACCTCCCGGCGGAAGTGTTAGCCTGATTTGGTGTACTGTTAACATTCGGAATGACTTGTTGTGAATGTGAAGGTTCAGATAAGACAGGTCTACGACCGGTCTCATCTGAACACTGTCCCTTTTGGGAACCAAAAATAGCTTGGACGTGAATACAGGGTAATTTGGGGGGACCGGGATGATGACATTCTTGGCAATCATTTCCTGGACCAGTGACTCCACCTCTAAAGAAACAAAATTCGCCGTTGTCGGCTGACTTAAGCGAGGTCGCCGGAGCCACTGCCAAGTGATGCCTTTGCGTGCCACCATCTGTGCCCAAGTGTTTAACGGCCATGCTTGGTGACACGTTCGGAACGACCCAGTTAGCAGACAAGGGTTCGCCGGCTGTCCTACCCTCGGATCCGCCGGCCTTAAGACTGGCACCGGGAGTGAGAGACTTTAGTTTTTTGATGGTGGTGGAGTTAGTGGTGGTGGACGCTTCGCCGGCTGGCTGGCGTTGGCCGAAGACGGGCCCTGACCTGGCTTATTATGGCCGCGTCCTCTCTGACCTGAAAACCTACTCTGTCTATGCCTGTACTGACCTTGAGGGGAGGAGGAGGACTTAGGTGGAAGAAAGGGCTTAGATCCCCCCGGCTGAGCCTTAGCGACTGGCCTGGGTTTGGGGAAGTTAAAGGCAGGTTTCTTAGAATGGAGGATGCCTTTAGGCACATGGACCTTTTTGTTTTATCTGTGTTTTTCCTTCCTCCGTTCATTGTCTCTTTTAAAAAAAAAAAAAAAAAAAAAAAAAGTGGGACTGTGTTTAAAGGCCTGAGCCATATTAAACACCGTTCGCCACACGTCAGGGGACATTAAAGAGGGAGTGAGCACTGGTGACATGACCACCTGATTCGCAATGCGATCAGGCAGTTTTCGGACTAAGGACATTCTGAGGTCTTGTCTCGCTCGTACCGCCTCAAGCAAGGCGGTGCGGATGTCACCCAAAGATTAGATTGACGACTGAAGAAGCAGTCGCCGGGACAATTCAACCGATCGTCTGGCATCCGCGTCTGCGATTGCCTGAGTGGACCGGAGCAAAGACTTTGCTACCTGTTGAGACACTATGTATTGAGAGAACAGGCGAAAAGCTTTCCCCCTTAGCCTAAATTCTCGGTCTAGGTGAGTTGGGGTAGGGGTAGTGAAAGGGGCTTTTAGCTCACAAAGATTAATTTTAGGGGCAGCTAAGAAAGCAAACAAAGCTGAAGGGAATCCGCCGGCAGAACACACTGGCATGGAGAACCAAGAATGAGTATCTTGAGGGATCTGGTGGGAAGTTTTGGAAGTAAATGTGGTCGCAAAGTTTTGAGCCTCTGTCTCCCATTCCACCCAAGGTCCTGGACCCAACTGCCCCACCTTCAAGACTGGATTAGCTGCTGCGTCTGTGATGGTTTGCAAATCAAGTTCTGGAGTGAGAGCTGACAGAGTCATAATGTCATTAAACCCATCATGCTTAGACCAGTCTGAAAACAATCTTGAAGCTGAGGCAGGGGGTAAAGCCGGCTTAGTAGCATAAACAAAATAGTCCTGGTGATAATAACTAGGTATAGCCTTTATGTTGACATCTAGTACATTTCCCAAAGTATCCAAGGCCCTTAATTTCTTAGATTTATTGCCCTGGATGACCCACTCACGCGGTACTGGGAGTTCCCCTGACAAGGTAGGTTGGGCGAGCTTTGGTTTAGTGGGGGTCAAAAGGACCCATGACTCGTCTGGTCCGTAAAGCAAGGGCATAGCTACCTTTCTGAGAGGCGCTCTGTCTAGAGGGGGCGGATTGACATCCGTTATAACCCTTACATTCGAAGTGGTCAATGCCGCCGTAGCAGGCCTAGTAACCACTGATGGTGACAGAGGGGGAGGGTGAGGGATCTGAGTCAAAGCAATAGAAGTCATCAGAGGCCGTACCGTAGAGCTTGTCGTGGGAGCTCCCAAGTCCACTGTGGGAGTTTCCTGCTGTTGGCCAAAAAATTTAGATAAAGCATTACTAAGTAGCCCATCAATTTCCTGTGCAGTGACAAATTGACTTGATGATGTACTAACTGGTGAATCATTAATATCTTGCGCGGCGTCTAAGCCTGAACCTGACTCTTGCCCTTCCATATCCGATATAATTGAAACTTCGTCTTTATCCTCCTGTTCCTCCTGAGAAGATCCCGCCGAAGCTGGGGTACCTTGTTGCCAAGATAAGTCAGGAATAGAGGATGGGATCGCCGCGTCCCGGTGGACGTCAGCTACTGTGTGAATAGTTTGAGCCGGAAGTGGGTGGTCAGGCCCTGGCCGAGAATATCGCCAAACACCGAGGCCTTGGCCTACACTCCCTTGGGAGTCTGAAACACTCTCAATCACTGAGCCCCCTGAACTCTCCAATTCCAGGGTTAAAATGTTAATGGGTAAATCATCTTTAGGTACAGGCACTATACTGGACCCTTGAGACCGAACACAAACTCTGTCTGGGGTAGAGGTACGATGAGAAGCACTAGAAACTGGCGAATGTCGGGAGGCCTTTCTATCATGGGAATCCTTTTTTGAAGATTTATGGCTGCGGTGTGACCGTGAACTACTCTTCGATTTGGAGGATTTATCGCCGTGACCACTGGTGGAACTTTCCGTCTTACTCTTCTTACTCGATGGTGAAGACTAGACTAGACTAGGTGGCTGGTGTCTGAGAGGTGACCTAGACCGAGATCTCTCCCGAGACGAGGAGGCTGCCGCCGGGGGTGTAGGCTCTCTTTGACGTTTCGCAGTAGCAGCAGAAGACACAGAACCCTGACCAGTCTCCGCCGGCTTACGACTAGTTACTCGAGAGGAACGTTTAGGGGGAGGGTGCTCGAAAAGAAGCCTATCCCAAAGAGGGACGTTGTCACATTGAAGTGACTTATGAGCCACAATCGTAGTATACGCTGACATCTGTTGCCTAACCTCTCGTAAGGCGACCGCTGTGGTCTTATCATTGTCGCGGAGGACCTTGACACTTAATTGGGAGCAAAAGGAACAGTTGCGCATCACCCACAGACCCCTTGAACGGTCTAGACATTTAACACACTTGATGCAAAGAGTGTGCACAAAAATAGGGATACCGGCACAGGTAGGGGTAATGCATAAAGCAAAAACTGGGGCAAAGGTAGCCATGACAGAGACTGGTGGGAAAACTACTGCAGGGTCTGTATTGGTCCGCCGGAGCCCAGCTCTGGAAAAAAGAAAATTTCCAGGAATTAATGCTCATAAGGTTAACCCAACATGTTCGCACACACGTGTTAATAACCCGCCGGGTAACGAGACGTAATGTCACAACGATCACAGCTCGCTACGCGGCGGGACTCTATAAAGATTTCAGAATATCTAAACATGTCTTAAGAAAGTTAAGAATACCCTCTGACATAAGATAAAGGACCAGAATGGCGTTTATAGTCTTTCCGGTGGTGACTGTTTCAAGATTCAATTTTGGAAAACAACCCCCCACAAAGACGCCGGCACCTGAATTATTTAGCAGAATAACACAGGGCAGGCTGATACGAGATCTGATTTCTAACGAATTGTCACAAAAGATCGCCGTAAGTTTGAAGGCGGCGATACATTAACGTATCTCTCAATTAACTGGTTAACGAAATTAAATTGTAAATTCCTTATTTCCTCCTCCCAGGAGCACCCGCCGGGTGTGATTTTTTTTTGAAAAAGATGCTAACCCTAATTGAACCTTCGATCGCCGTAAGTGTGAAGGCGGCGATACATATAGTATCACTAAAATGGATCGGTTAACTAAACTGAATGACCAAGTCGTTCATCCCACCCTACCAAGGTGCACCAGCCGGGTGAGATGTAAAAACGTTAACCCCACAAGTTCCTGTCCCCACTTCTTTGTAAAAGATCGCCGGGGAGGAAAGCCCTCAACAACAGCTAGGTTTTTCCTTTGGTTTGTAAAACCGGGTAGAAAAACTTCATAACATATGTCCGCATGAACAATGTTAGATGGGAACAGCCAATCCGCCGGGAATCATAGGGAGCCTGAAACAGGCACCAACACAGAGACGCAGTCCTGGAGAGCCACAGACACCTCATCGCCGGGGACACAAGCCTGAGTTGAAACCACGCGTGGCCCAACACGGCTCTCGGCCGGGTTTTTCATGGTGTAACCGAGAAAAAACCCGCCGGAATGTAACCCACCCCGTTCAGAAACCATCTGAACGCACATAGGACCCGAGAGAAACCCAAGCACGACTAGCCTAGGGTCCACACAATAATCCGTGGAATTAGCCAATACACAACTAATCCAGTAAACATACATAGTCTGTGGAATTAGCCAATACACAACTAAACCAGGATACACATGACACAGTAGGACATATTTATAAAATAAACAATAACACTTGTACATGTGGCAAAGCTACGAGCGGCTGGCTAGGCCTAAGTAGACGGCATAAGAAATGTTGAAATATAAACAAAAAACACTGGAAATATAACAACAGGAACCACCGCCAACACACCACTGTAGCAAATACTTCCGACAAAGGGAAGACTGACTCGGGACCCAGAAAAAACTTCACTAAGTGAAGAAAAATACGCTGGGAACGTCAGTAAGCAACGCTTACCTCATCAGAAAGATAAAAGGCAGCATAAATAATGGGTTGTTGTTGTTGTTGTTATTCCCTAAGCTGCCTGGCCGAACAGCCCCGAGTCCCTGAGAAAGGCCATGGCCACGATCGGGCTTTGCCACAGAGCTCTCATTGAGTGTAGATTGTGTTGTTGGTTGTGTGAAATGCAGTCTTCTATGATGTGTTTAATGGTATGGGTTGCTGTGTTACATCCCGGGCAGGTGTCGACAACGGAGTCATCCAGTCTCTTCTGATAGCTCAGGAGAGCTGGATGGTGTCCGCATCTCAGCCTGGCCAGGTGGACTCTGTCCTCGCGAGGAAGGGAGGATTCGGAAGGATGGATTTCGGGAGGTCGTACATGCAGCTGCGTGTTGTCTGTGAGTGAGTGGATGGATCGGTGAGAGATATGAGTATGGATGTGCTTCTGGAAGTTGGTTCGAGGTGGGCAGGGAGGGAGAGAGGACAATAATTGTGTGTGATACCGTGTGCTGGGTGTTGTTTTGATATTTCTTGGTGTCTGTGGGTGTGTTGCCATGTAGTTTAGTGGGTGGTCTTGGTTCGTGGAGGCTGCTGCCAGGAATTGAGTGCCTCTCATGTCCAGATGGTCTTTGACTTTGAGGATTTTGGTTTCTTGATGTAGGTGATCTGTGGGTGCAGTAGCTGTGCAGCCTGTAATGATCTTCAGGGCTTTGTTTTGAATAGTCTGTAAGGTCTTATGATGTGTTTCAGCTAGGTTAGAAGCCCAGGCTGGGCTTGCGTATTCCATCACTGATCTTATGTATTGTTTATATACTGTGGTGGTAGTTTCTTTGTTGTGTCCAAATTTTGTGTGAGCAAGTGACCTGAGGGCGCTAAGTCTGGGTGTCAGTTTCTTTTTAATGTTTGTGGTGTGCTGTTTGAATGTCATATGAGTATCATATGTTACTCCTAGGATTTTGGGTGTGTGTGTATGTGTTAGGGGTGTGTTGTTTATGGTGAGTTGAGGGATGTATTCGTGTTCTCCTGTCCAACTTGTGAGCAGGGTTGCGGTGGATTTGGCTGGGGCTAGATTAAGTCTGTTTGTAGTGCACCAGCCATGTAGTGTGTTGAGATAGGGTTGAAGGAGATCTGTTGCTCTTTTTGGGTCATGGTGTGTGCATGTGAGTGTTATGTCATCTGCATTGGAGGCTAAGTTTATTTGGGGCGTATTGGGTGGAGTTATATCGTGCATGTACAGATTGAAGAGTGCGGGCGATAGGACGGATCCTTGTGGGACTCCGTTTGGAAAGTTTCTGATTTTAGATGACTAACCGGCAAACGATACGTGTGCACATCTGCCTGCTAGGAAGTTGGCCAGCCACCGTTTTGTGTTGTTGTGCATGTTTGTGTTGTAGATTTTGTTTGTTAGGTTGTGGCGGGGGATGGCATCGAAGGCTTTACTAATGTCGAGTGTGGCTAATAGTGATCTGTGTGGTGGTCTAGCTGAATTGATGCCGTCGAAAGCTCTTTGTGTAAGGTCTGTGAGAAGAGTGTTTGTGGAGTGCAGTGGCCTAAAGCCATGTTGTGTTGGAGCTAGGGGTAGGTCAGGTGTAATTAGTTGTAATACTAGGCATTCCATGACTTTGGAGGGGGAGCAAAGGAGTGTGATGGGGCGGTGCGAGGAGGGTAGCGTGGGGTCTTTGTTGGGTTTGGGGAATGTGATGATGATACCATGCGCCAAATGTCTGGTATTGTGTTGTGTGAATAGCTGTAGTTTGATATGTTAGTGAGTGCTTGTATGCCTTGTGGTCCCAGGTGTCTGAGGTGTATGTTGCTTATGTTGTCTAGGCCACAGGCGGGTGAGTGCTTGAGATTGTTGATGATATGCTTTGTCTGGTGATTGGTGAAGGGTGTATAGTCAGGGTCTGTGGGGAATTGTCTCTTACGTCGGATGACACGTCGGTCGTCTTTGTGAGGTTTTAGGTGGCTGACATGTGAGAAGTGATTGATGAGAGTGTTTGCTTGTTGTTTACATGAAGGAGTAGAGTCTGTTGTTGTGATTGCAGCATGTGATTGTGTTGTGTTGCTGTTGGAAAGTGTGATGCTGTTTAGTGTTTTGTATAGTTTTTTGGGGTTTGTTTTGTGATCAAGTGTTTGTAGGAAGTTATTCCAATTTAGTTTTTGTTGTTCTTGTATTTTGTTGTTAGTTTGGGTGTTGAGTGCTTGAATTTGTTGTGTGATGTCTTGTGTGTGGGGTGCTGGGGAGTGTTTCAGTATGTCGCGTTGTCTGATGAGGTTTTGAATTTCATAACGGGTAATGAAAGCCGCCTGCATCACAAGCTAACTCAACTGTGAAAAGTTCACATGTCCACAACAGGACCACGAGGGTACATCCGAAATTGATGCCCCAAACACACGACCCAAAATACACTGCACTGCGGGCAACCAGCCCAGGACACTCCTGCTACGCATATCCTAACCTTACTCGATACATCCCGGAGTAAACAAATGAGAAAAAACTCACTAGGGACGCAGCAAATGCGGAACCAGCGGAGCGTGGGGAGACACGTCCGGGCAGGCTGAGCGCAGAGCAGAGAAGGAAGAATGACGCCTGAATCAGCGTCTGGTCAAAGATCCACACAAGTACATCCACGATATGATGGAAAGCTTATTGGATAGTTATTCTTATTTTCTTTTTCTTTTTATTTTTTTACGAAGTTTTTTCGTAGTGAGAACCCAATTCATAATGACTGAAGCCATGAGTGAGGTCGCGTGCGCTCATGATGAAGGCTCCTCAGATTTTAAATGCTCTGCGCGGTAGATTCAAACTACGGCGGATTAGTGTTTGAAGAGGATCCTTATGTAATAGGCATGTTCGTCAATGATGGAGGGGCCACTAATAAATAAAAGTCATGTGCGTTCTCAGATGGATTACTGTTCACCTCTGTGGGGTGGAAGTGGAGTGGTTGCATTGAGGCAGTTGGACAAAATTCAAAATAAAGCTATTAGATTAATCAATAACCCTGCAATCACACAGGACCTTCCTACATTATCCATACGAAGAAACGTTGCTTCCCTTGCATTATTCTACAGATATTTTCACAGCAATTGTTCCGAGGAACTTGCTTCAATTGTGCCGCCTCTCCACATCTTTCCCCGTAGAACTAGGGCAGCTGAGAGCGCCCATGAATTTACACTTTCTCCTCCACAATGCAGAACTTCTGCTTATCAGAATTCATTTATCCCCAGAGCTACTACTCTTTGGAATTCACTTCCCTCGAATTGCTTTCCACAAACTTACAATATTCAAATGTTTAAATCCAGTTGTTACAAACATTTTATGAATGGAGGATGCCTTTAGGCACATGGACCTTTTTGTTTTATCTGTGTTTTTCCTTCCTCCGTTCATTGTCTCTTTAAAAAAAAAAAAAAAAAAAAAAAAAAAAAATTAAGGACACATTGGGAGCCGCCAGAAATGTTAGTAAGTCTGGGGACACCCCGTCCGCTTTGGCTACCGGTAGGGAAAAGTAAGTATGGTTGTCCGGAGGAATCTGATGAGAAGATTTTGAGGTGATAGTAGTGGCAAAAACCTGAGCTTCTAACTCCCAATCTACCCACGGGGCTACTCCCACCTGCAGGACCGGAGTCTGAGCTTGGTCCAGGACCGGAGTTGTAGCCAACTCCGGCGTAAGAGCATTCAAGGCTTTGACATCATTGATGCCATCAGCCTTTGACCAGTCAGCAAATAGTCTTGCAGATGCGGCGGAAGGAACGGCCGGCGCGGCTGAATAAACAAAATAAGCCGGGTTAAGTGAACTCGGTACACCCATAATCAGTACATCCAATACCCTCCCTGCCTCGTCTTTTGCCCTAAATATACGGCACCTATTGATCTCAATGGACCACTCGCCGGGAACTGGAGGGTCCCCTGACACCGAAGGTTGAGCTAAAAGGGGGTTCTCTGGTAACACAGGTACCCAAGAGCAATCAGTACCATAGAGGAGGGGCATGGGGCCCTTCCTCATAGGTGCCTTATCTAAAGGAGGTGGAGTGACATCAGCAACAACCCTGATGGTGGACATAGCTAGCGTCGCCGGCACTGTAGGGCTTGGGACCGTTGCTACCACCGGGGTTGGACATGAAGGAATGAATGCTGGGGGGGTCTAGAGGTCTGATAACAGAAGTGCTAGGGGGCGCAGCTGAGGGAGTGACCGGGGTATCTGAAGAGGCAGGGATTTGATAATGCTGTATAACTTTATGTAATAACTCATTTACCTGATCAGAAGTCATCCATTTCCTATGGGGATCTTTGGATGAGTGTGAACTAGCTTCAGAATAATTACTAGGGATAGACTGAGGAGCCGGGGAGAACACACTCTCCGCCGGCTCTTCACTCTGCTCCAAGGTCTCTTGTGATTCTATCTCATTATCCACCGGGGGCCAAGGCAAATCTGGCACTGACGATGGTAACACGTCTATGTTACCGTCCTCAGTCCGTTCAGGGATGACGTTAAGGAGAGAAAGAGATGGTTCTGATTGACGCCAATACCCCCCTGCCCCAATGGGCAGGGAGTCACGGGTCACTTGAGAGCTTAACTGGGACCCCGCCGGATAATCCCTATATTGGTCGGCTAGCACCCTACTCGGGCCTATCGACCTAACACTACGGGGAACACAAGTCAATTTTGGTATGGCAAAAGTAACATTAGGAGGCACATGTAAAGATTGTTCATGACTCGGTGTGGATTCCAATATCTCAGATCCTATCTCCGACTTCCCTGAATCACATACAGTATAGGCGTGTCAGAGGGAGGTGTGGGAGGGGGCGGTTGAGGAGTGTCCTGCCGGCTGCTAGACGTATCCTCATATTCCTCTCTCCAGCGCTTGTGAGACCGGGAAGAGTCCGAGGCGGAGTGGCGAGAGTGTTTCCGGGGAGGGACTTAGACCTAGACCTTGACTTCCTCCGCGGGGAGGGCAAGCGTCTCTTCTTGGTAAGGTCAGAGGGGGGAACCTCGGTGACTTCGCTCTCACTGCTACTACTCACTATCTCTCTGCTGAGGGCCTTTGTTTTGACTTTGGGTCTGACAGATTTGGAGGAGCCGGGTTTAACCAAAGGTGGCTTAATAATGATATTCTCCCATAGGACTTCATCATCACACTGAAGTGCCTTATGGGCTGTTTCCTTTGCATAAAAATTAAATGCGGCTTTAATCTCGTGTAAGGCTGCTAAGCATGATAAGTCTTTCTTCGCCAGCAAGGCGGTTTTCAATTCAGAGCAAATGGTGCATCTTTTTGACAACCACACGCCTCTAGAACGATCTAAACACTCTACGCACTTTATGCAAAGTTTCTGCGCAAAAATGGGTAAAAGGGAGCAAGTAGGCGTGACGCAAAGTTCAAACCTAGGCATGTTGCCGTAATAAGAGGGTCCCCCCCTCCGCCGGGATCAGATGTCCAACTCCGCCGGAGAAGCAGTCTCTGAGGCCTGGAATTTTTTTTCCAGGAATCAATGCTCATAAGGATAACCTGCGAGGTATTAAACATCCTAACCCAAATCCGCCGGAAAATTAGCTATAGTGCACCACTATTCTAACCTTCCGCCGAATCTGTCTAGCTGACTTTCAATAACTTACCTGTGACCAAAGCCACAGGTCCCTTGACCTTTTAGTGTCTGATCATTACTGAATAAGTTTGCAAAACTAATCTTATCACTTGGTGTACACTTCGACTCATGGGGCCACAGGCGATAATGTCTTACGTGTCACCAGGCCAGTCAGGGTGAGTTAACTTGGCGGGCCAAGTTTGTAGCCCTTCTAGGAATGCAAATCCGCCGGGAGAGTGTGGTTCAGCTAAACCACGCCGGGATCTTTTGAACGTTCCTACCCGTTAGGGACGGATCACTAGGACCCACCGCACGGGGCCGCCGGAACGGACAAAAACTACCGGGAAACGGGGTTGGCACAGCCCTCTTCCCGAAGTCCCACACATATACAGTAAACATAACGACATATAGGGACGTCTCCCTAACCCCCAAATGAACAAGCCCGCATGCATGAATCCAGAAAAGGGGGCATACATAGGCAATAATAAAACGACAGAAAAATTTAGACACCTAAATTACCTGCAGCCTACGCCGGAGACCCCTAACTAGGCTGACCACGTGGTTCGAAGAACATCCCGGCAGGCGACGCTCCGGCACCCAGCAGCAGCACATCGAAGAGGGAGGCCCACCCAAGAGGCCCAAGCAAAACACGAACCCTGGAAAGCGGAGCACCACGTGCAGATACCCTTAAACCAGAGGTTTTGCTGATATCTGAAGAAAATGGCATGTACTTTCCTCACTATTGACAGTCTGTATCATGCCTCGTAGAGTGGTCGCCTTCTAGCTAAGTATAATAAAGATGAATGGAGATATAACACCAGTACTCTTCAATCCTTTATTGGCTAGGGTTGAGTACAGGAGCGCCGAGACGCTGGTTGGTTATGTAAGTCTGGTGTGAACTGAAGGACTTGCTGCCTCCACAGGCCTGGGTGCCAGAGGCGCCCGCAAGTCTAAAGTGTCTGTGGTGCCATATGGTGTTGGACAATAGTGGTGTATACATTATTATTATATCTCCCCCCCCCCTATTGGCGTCCGACGAGGCGATGGTGGAGTCGGGCGGTGTAGGTTGAGTGGAGGGCGGTAGACGAAGCTGTCGTAGAAGCGGCGGTTGCGGAGTGTGGCTCGCCCCGACCCATCCACCCGGATGGTATACTGGCGGTGTGGATGCACCTCCACTACAGTGCCAGTCTTGTTCCACCGTGTCGGGTTGTTGCCCCCCTGGTTCTGGACGGAGACCCGGTCACCGACGTGGAGTGGTGATAAAGGCCGGGCTGAAGCATTATAGTATGTGGCTAGGGCAGCGTTACGGTGAAAAAGGGCTGCCTCACGAGCTTCGGCCGAGAGAAGCCAGTGGGGGTGGAGGTGGAGAAGTGCAGGATTGCAGGGGACGTGGTCCCGCAGGGGACGTGGTCCCGTAGGGTCCTGCCGAAGAGAAGTTGAGCTGGTGACTTGTCAATGGTCGAGAGGGGTGTGTTCCTGTATTGGAGGAGGGCGCGGGCTGCGGCGTTGTTGTCTAGAGAGCCAGTGGGGGATGTACAGTCCGCGATGATGCGGCGGGCTGCTTTAACAGCCAGCTCGGCGCGGCCATTAGAATGAGGGTAGAACGCAGAGCTGACCCGCTGTGACACAGCCCAATGTGCCAGGAATTCTTGGAAGTCCCCGGCTGTGAACTGGGGCCCACCATCGCTCGCCAGTACCCGGGGTGCTCCGTAGTGGGTGAAGAGGGTACGGCACGCCGAGATGAGGTGGTGAGCATCACATTTACCTGGTGCCAGGTAGAAGATGTGGACATTGCTGGAGAAGCGATCGACGTAGACCAGGTAGTGTTTGCCCTGGTGCTGAAAAAAATCGGCGGCTACCTGGTCGTATGGCCATTGGGGTGGGTCAGATGACATGAGTGGCTCTTTCGGCTGGGACGGGGCGTGGGCGCGGCAGTAGTGGCAGGTATCTAGGCAGTTGCGTAGGGCCTTGTCAATACCTGGCCAGTAAACACTCGCACGTGCACGGGCCTTCATGCCAGTCATACCCTGATGAGCTGAGTGAAGGGCCTCGAGAACTCTGGACCGAAGATGATGGGGGATGACTGGTCGTTGATCCATGAGGGCTACCCCGTCGACGGAAGTGAGGCGGTCTCTAACACCCCAGAACTGTCGGAGTTGTGGGGCGGTCGCCTCTCTGGAGTCCGGGAAGCCCTCGGGGATGGTCTGAAGAAGGGAGGTATACTCGCTGTCTTGTTGGCCGGCAGATTTAAGGTCAGACCATGATACAACTGGGTCAGGTAAGGCGGCGAGCATGGTGAGGGAGGCCAAGGCAACTGAGTGGATATCGAGCTCGCTGGCGGCCGCACTATGCACATCATTGGCGTCCACGGAGGGCCTGGTCGGGTAGCGGGAGACAGCGTCAGGGCCGCGGTGCCATTTGCCAGGCGTATGTTGAATGATGAACTGGTATCGTAGGGTACGTTCCTTAATCTTGAACAGGCGAGGGTTTGGTATGTTGTCAAGGGACCGGTCGTTAAGGATGTGCAGTAGAGGTCTGTGGTCCACGACGACGACGAGGTCAGGGCAGCCCAGGACAAACATTCTGCATCTGTCAAGGGCGTCAGCCACTGCTAAAGCCTCGCCTTCGACGGGTGCGTAGTGGGACTCCGCAGGTGTGGTAAAACGGGAGCCGGTGAAGATAAGTTTCCAACCGACCTTGCAACAGGTGGGGGCAGATGCGGTGGGGCAGGAACAATGTTGTTGGAGTAGGAGGAAGCCAAGGCCGGTTTTGCTCCAGTCTGTGGCGAGGCACGTGGGTCTGCCGATCTCGAAGGAGCAGACCCCTTCCTCAACCAGGTGTGTGATGTGGTCCTTAGATGTGGCAAAGGTACGGTCGAGTGCCTCATCCCAGTGGAAGGGGGTTTTGGACTGCACAAGTTCCCGGAAGGGCGCCATTTCCGGTTTGATGCTGAAGGCCCAGGCGACCTGTTCAACGAGACCAAACCACGACCGGGCTCCCGTGATGTCTGTGGGCGTGGGAAAGTCACGGATGGCCTTAATCATGGACGTGCATGGCTAATTCCAGTGTCTGTGATGGTGAGTCCGGCGAAGTCAACTGAAGGGGCGGCGAAGGTAAACTTGTCAGGGTTGAAAGTGACACCGTTGGTTGCACAGAGGGCCAGGTAATCAAAAGTGTGCCAAAATGCCTCCTCGACTGAAGAGTCCCACAAAAGGGAGTTGTCGACACACTTCACCTTACGAGGGACAGCCTGTATGATTGCGTCGAAGCGTCGGGTATAGGCGTCGCCAGCTGCCAAGTAACCTTGAGGGGCCCTGATATACCTGTAACGGCCAAATTCCGTGATAAAAGTCGTAGCCTCCCTGCTGGATTCGTCGAGTAGAACAGCATGGTATCCATTCCAGGCGTCTAGGACCGTCTTACGAGTGCCTGCAGGGATGGATTGGGCCAAGTTGAATGGGCTCGGGGTGTGATGTGTCTCCCGAAGGCAGGCGTGGTTGAGTGCCTGCAGGTCAACTGTACGGCGGGGTTGTCCAGTTTTCTTGGCGACCACCACCATCCTAGAACACCAGGTAGTAGGGGTACCGATGGGGACAGGCTCAATAATGCCCAGTGCGACGTCCCTGTCGAGATCTGCTTTGACCTGGGCCTTCCAATGATGTGGTATAGGGGCAGGGGTGTGCACGGCACGTGGAGATGCGCCAGGCTTGATGTGGATGTGCATGGAAGGGCCAGGCATCGTGGGGAGTGGGCCGCTGGTGGTGTTAAATGCTGAAGATGCAAACTGTGACAAGAACCAGTCACGAAGGTCAGACAGGTGCAGGTCGTTAGGTGGGAAGGGGAGGGAAGTGGGCCGGTGTGGTGGAGGGGTCCTGGTCAAGGTGGGTGGTGGTTGGGCTGTGTGGGCGGCCATGCAGGGGGTAGGTGTGGGGAAGTCGGGAGGGATGATATGTAGTGCCCTACAAGCTGTAATGCTAATAAATAACGGTGGACTGTGCCTGAATAATAAAAATATCATCATCAGTAGTGTAGGGGGTGCCGGCAACGTCGGTGGCGGTAATGGTAGTCGGCATATAACCCAGGACCTGGAGAGTGTGACCCCCCACGGCCGTGATCCGTTGGTGAGTAGGCTGTAGGTGGTGGCGTTGGAGGCCCAGTGCCCGTAGTAATTGCAAACCAGCCACAGATACTTGGGCGCCCGTGTCAGGGTGGGCCGTGACGCTGGTGGGGTGGGAGTGGGGCGACATGGCAGTAGAAATGGTAATGGGCAAGGAGGGGAGCAGTGCGGGTGGTGGTTTGTTAACAGCCTGTTTGATTGGGAGGTTTGACGTACCTCCCAACCTACCAAATAGGAAAACCTACTATTTGGTAGTAGTCTTGGAAAATCCAACGTCAAGGCTATTAACCTAATTGCAATGACGACTTGTCTATTTTGACTGCTATGTCGTCATTCCAACCGCGGTTAAAAAGAAAACGTCTAGAGTCTACTCCTTATCTTGCTCTAGGAGACGTTGTACATTAACCAAAACTACCACCGAAGGTGAAAAAATTATAGAAGAGAAGAAAAAGGGGTTTACCTTAGTTACCGCTCAAGGCCCATCCCGTGTTCCGTCATGCGCAGATCCCTGTCGAACGTGCGCATAAGCGACCCTCTCTTGTCATCACATCTCACGTCAGCAGAAGAACGCGGATGGGCAGGGGTCCGGCGTGAGGGAGGGTATTATGTACGTTGGATTTTCCAAGACTACTACCAAATAGTAGGTTTTCCTATTTGGTAGGTTGGGAGGTACGTCAAACCTCCCAATTTGTTAGTAGTCTTGGCAAATCCAACGTCAAGGCTGCATAACAAATAGGAGGAGGACATCCAAGCCCAACATACCAAAAAGACCAATGCATAAGACAAAATTATGAATGACAAAGAAACACAATGTAAACAAGAGAGTTTAATAAAAGAGTGAAAAACTGAGGAGTAGCTAAAAAGAGCAGTTTTAACACGTGCCCGTCATTCATAGTAATGCAAAAACCATAGACTTGTCTTAAACCAAAAAGTACTGTACACAAAATCCCTTTTCTTCCAAAACGAACAAAAACATGGATCACAAAAATAAAACACAATTTTTCAATGAGGCAAAAACACTTATGTACTGTATACATATAACATAATCCCAAACTTGTAATCCAGTGTTGCAAAACCGTACTTCCCTCCCCCCCCCTTTTCTAAATAAAACAAAGTAAAAGAAAGAGTGACTAGGGCGGAAGACCAGGCAACTTCGCGAGAGCCCTAGGAAACACGACTCCCGAGAGCTATCACAGGCCGAGGGGGTCTAACAAAGGACATGGAGAGGTAGGAGGAGACGAAGGTATGGACAGAAGACCACAAACCCGCCGAGGCGACGTCAGGCAACGAACGAGTCTGCAGGAACCGTAAGGAGGCAGCAAAGGATCGCACATCGTGCGCAGAACCCCGACAAGCAGGGTTACTGGCACGAATGACCCGACAAATGTGGCGTCCTATCTGTACCTTCGAGAGCCTCCTACCAGTCCGAGGAGACACCCACACAGCAGTACCCGAAGCCGGAGCCACAGACTCAACATAGGAGTGCAAGGCCTGCACCGGGCACAACACATGGTGAGTATGCCCACGCTTTAAAGCCTGGATGGTGAAAGGCTTGAAAACGTGGGTCTCTCTCTCATTCTTGGCAACAAAATGAGGGGAGGGGGCTAACGTGACGACATTCAAGGACGGGGAGAATCGCATGCATTCCTGGGACCGCGACATGGCAGCTAGTTCAGACACCCTATCCCCAGTGGCCAGAGCGACAAGGAAGAGTGTACGCTCGAGCAACTGAACCGGTGTAGTGTCCCGTGTATATGTGTGTGAAGCCAGAAGGGCCAGAGCACGCCCCAGATCCCACTGAGGAGGGATCTGGCGCGGAGGCGGTCGCTCCCTGAAGGCAGCCTTCATGAAGGAATCCAGCTCCTTCGGTGGAACGACCAGCCCAGTGACGGACTCAAAGACCTCCCGGATGGCAGACAAGTGGTTACGTATAGTGTTGACTTGAGAGCGACGTGTACGGAAGAGGTGAAACAAGTAGTGTAGGACGAGGGAAGGAGAGCTAACAGTCTGGTGAGTGTCCTGTATCCACCTAGTAAAAGACCTCCAGTGGGACTCGTAAGTCCCCCAAGTCGAAGACGTCCATGAACGCTTCAGGAAGTCAGTCAGGTCCCGTCCGTGGACCGGGAGCCACCGTGCCTCACGAACATCCACGATGCGAAGGCCAACGAGGTCCGTAGGTCTCCAACCTGGCTCAAGTGGAAGTTTGAGAGAGGGAGAGGGACCGGACTCGGGCACCACCGCTTCAACTGGGAGTACCAAGCCTGGGCTGGCCACAGAGGCGCTATTAGCCAGACTCTGCCGCGGTACAGCCGCAGCCGCGCGAGGACTTTGCACATCAACAGTGCGTCTGGTGGCGGAAATATGTATATCGACTGCCACCTGTTCCAGTCTTCCATGAAAGCGTCCGGACCCCCCTCCGGAGTGCGAGTCCGGAGGGATAGGTACTGAGGCAACTTGCGCATCTCCTTCGATGCGAACAAGTCGACCTCCGGAACACCCCAGGAAGCCGCGAGGTCGTCGAATACAGTCTGTTTCATTGCCCATTCTACAAGAACGCCCTGTCCTCTCGACAGGGCGTCCGCCCACAGGTTGGCAGTCCCGGGCAGGTAGGAGGCGTGCAGGGAGATGTTGTGTCGGTTCGCGAGGAAGAACAACTTCTCTGAGATCCCCAACAGAGTCAAAGACCTGGAGGACCCCTGCTTTTGGATACAGTGGACAGCTGTCTGATTGTCCATCCTGAAGGCCACCGACTTTCCCCGAAGGGCCAGCGCGTGGTCCCTCAGGAAGAACAAGGGAACCAACAGTTCGAGGGCATTGATGTGTAGGTGTGTGTGTCCCACCCATCTGCCGTGATGTTGATGTCCCAGGTTGGATTGGTAACCCCACCCTACCTCGCTCGATGCATCTATATCTACCCCGATCGTCGGCGGGGGGGCGGTCCAGGGTACAGCCGCAGAGAGCGTGCCCCGAGCAACCCAGTGTCCTAAGTGTCTGTGAATGGTACGCGGGATCGGCATGAGCCGATCCATAGGGGCCAACGGAAACACCTTGTTGCCCATGAGTATTAGGCGGCGCAGCCTGAGCCTCCCTAAGGGAATGGTCAGAGCGGCCCAATTCAGTGAACCCACTAACGAGTCCCAGATCCTCCTCGTGAGGGAGACCGAGTGCAACACGGCGAAGACCTTCCTGCGAAGTTTCACCGCGTTTGGCTGACTCTGGGTCACTGTAGCGCTGGTCAGATCCCATTCGAGACCTACCCACGTCACGACACGCGACGGGGTCAGGCGGGACTTGGGAATATTGATTTTGAACCCTAACTGTGTGATGTGTTGAACTACTGTGAGGGTGTCGTGGACGCACTGTTCTAGGGTGTCTGAAACTATCAACCAGTTGCCCAAGTAAAACAGGATCTGGAGGCCGCTCCTGAGGAGAGGATCCAGAGCCTGCTTCACCAGTTTCGAGAAGATCCGCGGCGCGATGTTGAGACCGAAGGGAAGTCTGTCGAACATGAACACACGATCGGAAGTCTGAACGGCCAAGAATCGCTGGAAACGAGGATGGATAGGAACGTGCCAATACGCATCCTTGAGGTCCAGCCTCCAAGAAACACTACACAAACACCTGGACCTGTTCCTCATGCCCCTCCCTCTCCCAGTCAAATCCCTCACCTAAAACCCGTCCACCTCTCCTCCCCAACCCATCTAACCTTCCCATATCATCCACTCCCCCCCCCCTAAAACCCGTCCACCTCTCCTCCCTAACCAATCTAACCTTCCCATACCATCCACATCCTCAACTCAACACACCACACCCCATCCTAATCCATTCCAACCCCCATCTCCTGCTCCCCAATCCCCACCCCCACCTCACCCATCCCAACCCCCCGCCCCTCCCTCACCCCCACCCCACCCCCACCCCATCCTCGTGCAGCAGCACCCAACATACATCGTGCACATAACATTAACATTCTTCAACTGAACATAGATGGCATCAACACAAAGAAACACGAACTCTCACACTTCATCAAACAACACAACATACACATTGCCATCTTACAAGAAACAAAACTCCGCACAACACAAAAAACACCCACATTTCATAATTTCACCACCATCAGACAAGACCGGGCTGTCGGCGGGGGCGGTGGACTCATCACCCTGGTACACAAAGAAATATCATACATAGTAACCAGTGTACAAACCAAATCCCCCCAAATGATAACACAACAGAAATACAATCAATTAAAATACGCACTGGCAACAACTCCAACATAACCATCATAAACACATACATCTCTCCCCAAACATCCCCTACAGTACCAAATGAATACAGACCACACTTACAACACATCACAAACACCCCACACATCATCCTGGGTGGTGACTTCAACGCCAAGACGTCGGCCTGGTTTGTCGACAACCCCGACACAGACAGAGGGCTGGTACTACAAAACCAAACCGATAACCTCATCATCCTTAACGACATCCATCAACATACCCATATTCCTCACCAAGCCCTGTATAACCCATCATCTCCAGACATCACCTTTTGCTCCCCAGAACTCGCCCCCACACATCCTGGAGGGTGGTCAGAACCTTAGGCTCTGACCACCTCCCGATCATTATCACCACCAAAACCAGACTCACCCCAGCTAGCCACAAACACACATACACCAATTATAAAAGAGCTAACTGGGAAGCATTCACAAATGAGACAGAACAACACTTCACAACTCTAAACAGTACACCCATCACTAACATCAACAATGCTGTACACATACTCAATAAAACTATCCAAAACGCTGACAAGAAACACATTCCAAGAGGTAACAGGAAAAGACACAACCCCAACTTCACACCAGAAATTCAAAACCTCATCAGACAACGCGACATACTGAAACACTCCCCACACAACAAATTCAAGCACTCAACACCCAAACTAACAACAAAATACAAGAACAACAAAAACTAAATTGGAATAACTTCCTACAAACACTTGATCACAAAACAAACCCCAAAAAACTCTACAAAACACTAAACAGCATCACACTTTCCAACAGCAACACAACACAATCACATGCTGCAATCACAACAACAGACTCTACTCCTTCATGTAAACAACAAGCAAACACTCTCATCAATCACTTTTCACATGTCAGCCACCTAAAACCTCACAAAGACGACCGACGTGTCATCCGACGTAAGAGACAATTCCCCACAGACCCTGACTATACACCCTTCACCAATCACTAGACAAAGCATATCATCAACAATCTCAAGCACTCACCCGCCTGTGGCCTAGACAACATAAGCAACATACACCTCAGACACCTGGGACCACAAGGCATACAAGCACTCACTAACATATCAAACTACAGCTATTCACACAACACAATACCAGACATTTGGAAGCATGGTATCATCATCACATTCCCCAAACCCAACAAAGACCCCACGCTACCCTCCTCACACCGCCCCATCACACTTCTTTGCTCCCCCTCCAAAGTCATGGAACGCCTAGTATTACAACTAATTACACCTGACCTACCCCTAGCTCCAACACAACATGGCTTTAGGCCACTGCACTCCACAAACACTCTTCTCACAGACCTTACACAAAGAGCTTTCGATGGCATCAACTCAGCTAGACCACCACACAGATCACTATTAGCCACACTCGACATTAGTAAAGCCTTCGATGCCATCCCTCGCCACAACCTAACAAACAAAATCTACAACACAAACATGCACAACAACACAAAAAGGTGGCTGGCCAACTTCCTAGCAGGCAGATGTGCACACGTATCTTTTGCCGGTCAGTCATCTAAAATCAGAAACTTTCCAAACGGAGTCCCACAAGGATCCGTCCTATCGCCCGCACTCTTCAATCTGTACATGCACGATATAACTACACCCAATACGTCCCAAATAAACTTAGCCTCCAATGCAGATGACATAACACTCACATGCACACACCATGACCCAAAAAGAGCAACAGATCTCCTTCAACCCTATCTCAACACACTACATGGTTGGTGCACTACAAACAGACTTAATCTAGCCCCAGCCAAATCCACCGCAACCCTGCTCACAAGTTGGACAGGAGAACACGAATACATCCCTCAACTCACCATAAACAACACACCCCTAACAAATACACACACACCCAAAATCCTAGGAGTAACATATGATACTCATATGACATTCAAACAGCACACCACAAACATTAAAAAGAAACTGACACCCAGACATAACGCCCTCAGGTCACTTGCTCACACAAAATTTAGACACAACAAAGAAACTACCACCACAGTATATAAACAATACATAAGATCAGTGATGGAATACGCAAGCCCAGCCTGGGCTTCTAACCTAGCTGAAACACATCATAAGACCTTACAGACTATTCAAAACAAAGCCCTGAAGATCATTACAGGCTGCACAGCTACTTCACCCACAGATCACCTACATCAAGAAACCAAAATCCTCAAAGTCAAAGACCATCTGGACATGAGAGGCACTCAATTCCTGGCAGCAGCCTCCACGAACCAAGACCACCCACTAAACTACATGGCAACACACCCACAGACACCAAGAAATATCAAAACAACACCCAGCACACGGTATCACACACAATTATTGTCCTCTCTCCCTCCCTGCCCACCCCGAACCAACTTCCAGAAGCACATCCATACTCATATCTCTCACCGATCCATCCACTCACTCACAGACAACACGCAGCTGCATGCACGACCTCCCGAAATCCATCCTTCTCTCGCGAGACAGAGTCCACCTGGCCAGGCTGAGATGCGGACACCATCCAGCTCTCCTGAGCTATCAGAAGAGACTGGATGACTCCGTTGTCGACGCCTGCCCGGGATGTAACACAGCACCCCATAACATTAAACACATCATAGAAGACTGCATTTCACACAACCACTTACGACAACAACACAATCTACACTCAATGAGAGCTCTGTGGGAAAGCCCGATTGTGGCCATGGCCTTTCTCAGGGACTCGGGGCTGTTCGGCCAGGCAGCTTAGGGAACAACAACAACAACCCTTTGAAGTTTATTCTGGCTACTATTAGATGATTTTGTGCAATTTAGGAAAGATATGTGGGAATTATAAGGGTAAAGACTATCTTAATTTACCCTCTGACTTGCATATACTCTTCTTAATATGAATAAGACCATCTAATAGTAGCCAGAAAACAGAAAAGAACTGCATCATTGTATCTTCTAAGGGTTATACTTTATTTTGTTTTCCAGCTGATGGTAAATTGAACCCCTTAGTAGCTAATTTCTCGATACTTCATGGAAATGTATGAAACTACTGTACTATGTTTGTGTGTCGTATTATATTAATGCCAAGTTTTCATAATTAACTTAGGCTACAGTATTTTGCTACATAATCTACTTTATAGCTGAGTAACAAAGATAAAAACATGACAAACTACTCTCTCTATCTCTCTTTGTAACTTTATAGAGTTGAAAAGTGTGAAACCTATGAACTATAAATAATCCCTCAGTGGCAGATGAAGATTAATTTCAATTGGTGCCTTCACAAGGACTATATGTCCACAATATTAATTTGTCTGATTATTTTAACGGAGTGGGTATTTGCACCCGACCGTGAAAATACCAGGAGCAGTATTTGCACCCGACCGTGTAAATAACACTCTATGGTATATGCACCCGATCTTCGTCTTGTGCGTCGTCTTATATGTATTTCGATACAGACGTAAATATAGCAAAACGAACATTATAACAAAGTGAAGCTGACAAATATAGAATAATATACAGTATGTGAAGCAGTGAGCGGAATTTAGTTTTCATAAATTATCACTCAGTTCAGTTTTTGTTAAATTGCCATACACTATAGATTTCACTTATTGAATAATACATGTGAACCAGTGAGCGGAATACCTTGTTCTTTTTCATAAAGAAGCACTACGTTCAATTGTCTTAAATTGTCATAGGCAATTGCTATAGGCCTACCTTGCATATCAGATGTTCCGTCTTCACTCAGCCATGATCATCAATCAAGCCATGGCAGCAATTCTAAAGACCGACTGCACGGACGTGTTTACTGAAGTTGTTACGCTTACTAACTTTACAGCATTTGAACAAGTTAAAAAGTTATTTACGGAATTAAAAAAACAAAATAAATAAATAAAAATAAAAAATCTGGAAGTGTATAGAGTAAAGTCTTGTTGTACTATTGAAGCGGATAATAAGCACTGAGAGACACCATGGCCAGCTGCACTTAAATATGCCTCTGTCACATTTGTATGCGTGTACTAGGCCTGTGGAGAACCAATAAAGAAGATGGGTCAACCGATAAAACAAAGGTATCTACCATGTGGTTGTCAATCTATAGTGTCCCTGTCTGCATCAAAGATTGTCTTAAGCTGACACAAAATCTAATTCGCAATCATGAAGTAATCTTAGAACTGTAATTATACTACATCCAACATCGCCGTTTGACAGATAGATGATCAACTAAGAGATTAGTGAAATTATTAATTATGCAACCAGCAAACAAACAACTTAAGTCTCTAAGTATCAAGCAAGTATGCCAAAATATTACTATGCAAGACGTTAGAAATATGAAGAAAAGGGCAAAGCTGAGTGGAATTGTGTCTGAGATGTATGTATTGCGTATGTATTTGTGAGAAATGAAACTGGTGAAATGATTCAAAATGCTATACAAGCTTTTTGTGACATGATGGGAGATACATATAAAACAAGAACAGTAATTTTAGGTAAGGACAATGAAATTGAAGCAATATATGTGGGTCTGTATTATTGTCGGTATTTCAAAATAAGATGACCATCGGGTGCAAATACCATTCAGAGTTATTTACACGGTTGGGTGGAAATACCGCTCGCGGTATTTTCACGGCCAGGTGCAAATACCCACGTCCTTATTTTAATGAGACTACATACTGTATGGCCATTGTGGACAATTGGCTTATTTTGCAAGTTTTACATTATAATTTCACGACCTTCCTCCTCAGTGGATGCTCAAATTAAATAGGAATAAGAATCCTTCAGTAGAGGGCTAGTGGACGGAAATATTTTTGTCCCTGTTAAAGTCTTACACACCCACCAACAGAGATAGTTGTTACAGAGCCACTTTTACTTATGTTAATACTGTATAGCTAAATTAAGAGTACAGCCTTAGACTTTCCTATTATCCCATTCAGTACCAGGGACGTCCTTTTCATCATATTCTAGCAACTATTAGACAATTTATTCAGCTTTGGAAGGACCTCTAACAATCATAAGGCTTCCAACTATCTCATCCAACCCTTTTAACTACCACAGATCTTCCCTAAGCTGCATAATATCATCTAAATTCAGCTAGAATAGAATATAACTCATGTCGCTGGTACTGAAAGGGTTTAGTTATTGTATTGTGTATCTCTGTTGGCGACTGTACCTCCATTGATAAATAAATTTATGGCTGGCATTGTTGGTTTACTTTTTGTTCAGTAGTAACCTAAAGTGTATTAAAGTGAAATTGGTACACTCGACCAAAAAAACAATCTTTACATTAACGCTCAAAACATTCTGGAAGTGGGTGGAAATCTTATGATAATACCTCACAGACGTACGTTTCACCCGATTCATTCCGTTCACACTAGATTATTTACAGCTCACCAGTGTAAAGATTGTTTATTGGTCGAGTGTACCGCTGCCTTTCTATGTACGGTACTGTATTTCTATGTACGGGTACTGTATTTCTATTACGGTACTGTATTTCTATGTACGGTACTGTATTTCTATGTACGGTACTGTATTTCTATGTACGGTACTGTGTTTCTATGTCACACGAGCAGTTTAGAAAGGCAGCGTTACCAATTTCTGCCAGGTTAAGGGGAGGAAGACCGTTTTTCTGGCCCCCCTTCTCATATTGTTTAGCCCCAATAGTTTTGAGATTATAAGATGTTCGGCCCATTAGTTTGGCTATTTTAACAACTTTCGCCCCATTTCGTTGTCGTTTTTAACAACTTTCGTGCCATTTACGTGTCGATTATTTCCTGACGAGCCTGCAATTTTAAGACCAACCGGCCTTCAGCCACATTTTTCTAGCGAAATATGTACAAATATATCTAGCAGGGAGGTTTAGGGGGTGTTTTTCTAAGCTTGATGGAGGTCTAGGGAGGAAACTAAAAACATATATGAATACCGGTACATGAATTAATAGACCTAACAAACGCCAGCCTCCCCTTAACTTGAATACACTTTAGTCATGTATTTTGTGACCTCCAAATCTGCCCCATTCAGGTATCAATTACTGTACTTTGTATGAGCCTGTAACTTAAAAAGAAATCGTCCTTGGGCTGGAACATTTTTTTCTATTAAAAAATGTACAAATTTAGCTTGAAAGGGGGTCTGGTTGGGCATTATTTAGTTAAAAGGAAGTCTGGGAAGGGCGTTTGTTAGCCTAGGGGACAAATGAAATACATTGCTAGAAAATGGCAAAAGCCAGAAATACTGTCTCTTTCTCTCTGAGAATGTGTATGTATGTATAGTCCATTTATTATCGATAGCTCGAAAATCTTGACCATTAACCTCTAACTCGAAAACTACTAGAGCAATCCGAGCTAGTATATTTACCATTTGAAAAAGAGTAGTCGGGGAATATGTGGAAAATTAACAGCCTATTTGCTTCTTGCCTTTTTTGAGCTACGGAGGTTAAGGAATCCGATTTTTAGAGTACTCCGAGCTAATACTTCTGCCATTTGAGAAGAGTCGGCCAGAGAATAGGTGTGGACATATACAGCCCATTTACTGTAGCCCTTTTTGAGTTACAGAGGTTAGTACAGTCAGCCAGGGAATGGTGTGGAAAACGACAGCCCATTTCCTCTGGCCCTTTTTTGAGTTACGGAGGTTAGGTTCATGAATTTCTTGCCTACCTGTAATGAACAAGGTACATTATAGGGAAGCGAATAAATCAGAGAGAAATAGCGAGAGAGGGAGATCGGTTTATGTAAGTACCAATTAAAATTCTCTATTTGAAGAGAGAAAAGAGAGACACCACACACCTTACCAAAGAGTTAATCAAGCGTCCACACTTCTGATGATAGGAGAGAAAAGAGGAGAGAGAGGGGGGGGGAGGTTACTAAGAGTTAATTAAGCCTTCTTTCTCATGATAATGGGTAAGAAGAGGTTAACTGGTAAAAGGGGGAGAGAGAGAGGTTACCTAAGAGTTAATAAAGCTTTCTTACTTATGATGATTGTGGGTTAGAAGAGGTTAACTGGTAAAGGGGGAGAGAGAGAGAGAGAGAGAGAGGTTACCTAAGAGTTAATTAACCCTTCTTACTTATGATGATGGGTTAGAAGAGGTTAACTGGTATGGGGAGAGAGAGAGAGAGAGAGGGGGGGAGGGGGTACCTAATAGTTAATCAAGCTTTCTTACTTACGATGATTGTGGGATAGAAGAGGTTAACTGGGAAGAAGAGATAGAGAGGTTACCTAATATTTAATAAAGTTTTCTTACTTATGATGATTGTGGGATAGAAGAGGTTAACTGGTAAGGGGAGAGAGACAGGGTGGGTGAGGTGGGTACCTAATAGTTAATCAAGCCTTCCTACTACATCTCTTCACATAGAACTGCACTGGCTGCCAGTAAGAGCAAGAATAGAATTTAAGTTGTGTTTGGTGACTTTTAAGGTTCTCAAATTTGGTGAGCCTAGGTACCTTGCGGAGCTGCTCAGGCACCCACCGGCACACCATGGTGTAGTTGTGCGTCATGACAATGACCCTTTTCGTCTTGATGAACCAAGGGCTTTCCAGCAGTCTTCTTTCTTTGAGAGGTCATTCTCCTACATGGCTCCGAGGTTGTATAACAGGTTGCCGCTGTCCATGAGACAACTGAGTTCTGTTGAATGCTTCAAGAGACAACTTTAAGACTTTTCTCTTTGAGAGAAGCTATGATCTTGAGAGAGGTGTCATGACAGATGGCTATAGAGTTTAGGCTATTTTGCCGCTGCTAGTGATTGTTAAATGTGTGTTGTATATAAGCCTTCTTTTGATGCATTGATTTTGTTCTTTTTTCTTTCTCTTTCCGAGCGCTAGTGAATTCTTCGGAAAATTTGGCGCTTATGAGAAATAAGTACCCATGCTTATTATTATTATTATTTACTTATGATGATGGGTTAGAAGAGGTTAATTGGTAAGGTGATGGAGAGAGAGAGGTTACCTAATAGTTAATTAAGCCTTCTTACTTATGATGATGGGTTAGAAGAGGTCAATTGGTAAAGCAAGTGTCACACTATGCCGATTTAAGTGCCGACACTCCACGACTTAAGGGTCGGGAGCAGTCTTTGCCTACATCGCCGCGCGACGTGGGTGGGCGCCAACTCAAGAGAGCCGTCGGGAGAGGTCGTCAGGGGCCTCAGGAAAAGTTTGACACGCACAACTCTCATGAGCTGAGTCGGCGGCTAGTAAATTGGCGGGATGGGGACGGTAGGCGGGTGGCATCCAGTAGGCGTCATACGGTACAAGGGTGTCGACCTGTCTGTGTCAGACGCCGCTTATAAGGTAGGTCGCCTTCAGGCAGCGACCCGGTAACGCCCAGGCGCCGTCATGGGGGGAGGGCATACCGTGAGTTCGCGACCTGGCAACGTCGCACGGGACATCGTTGATAGATGGCTTTGGGGGTGTTTTTGTTTTAAGTTTGATGGAGTTCTAGGGAGGAAACTAAAAAGAAATTAATATATAAATAACTAGACACCCAAAACAATCACCACTGTCCTCTTAATATCCTATCCCATCAACGAGTGACTATCTATAAACCCTTTCAATAAGCGGTGGCGTCCTGTTTTGGCATAGTTTCTGCCATACTTAGACGATTTTATGCAGCTTAAGAACGGTCTGTGGGAGTTAAGAGAGATAAATGAGCAGGAATGGAGGTCTTGTTGATTGCTACAGTCCCTTTGTAAGCATAATACAATAACCTAATAGTTGCCAGACTATAACGAGAAAGACGTCGCCGGTAACTGGAAAGGGTTTTAACTATAGACGGCCCTTTTTTTTGTACCAATTACTCCAAAAAAAAATAACACTTTAATTTAAGGGGAGAATGGGGGTGCATTTGTTTTGCTCATGTTCATGGATCTTTGTTATTATGTTTTTTAAGTTTCCTCCCTAGATCTCAAGCTTAACCCCCCCCCCCCCCCCCCCACACACACACACAGCAAAACGGTGCCTCCCATCCGACGGACCGGTTTGCCTCGTTCGGGATCAAGTGTGACGGAGTAGGGTCCATGTGGGGGGGGGGGGGGGTGACAGGGTGGCTGTCCCATCCGCCAGCCATAGTATTCGATCGGCGCCGCTCGCCAGGAGCATTGTCGCCAACCAATTTGCGTGCTACGGCGCATGACGCCACCCCAGAAGGGGTATATTAATGAAGCAAAATTAGAGAGAGACAGAGAGAGAGAGAGAGAGGGAGAGAGAGAGAGAGAGAGAGAGAGAGAGAGAGAGAGAGAGAGAGAGAGAGAGAGAGAGAGAGAGAGAGAGAGAGAGAGAGAGAGAGAGAGAGATAGATAGCTTGAGAGGTAGATAGAGAGAGAGAGCGAGTGCGAGAGAAAAGGAGAGAGAGAGAGAGAGAGATAGAGAGAGAGAGAGCGAGAGAGAGAGAGAGAGAGAGAGATGGAGAGAGAGATAAAGGTATACCGTATATATATATATATATATAGATACTGTATAGATAGAGATAATGAACAGGCCAAACTACAGTACCGTATGCTGATTTTCCCCCATTTTGAAGATACTGTATCATGGGTTCAGTTCATGCAGTGACCGGAGGTTGTGTTACTCTTAGGTCCCGCCCGGGACCCACCTGCTCGTGACCCAGTGACCATACGCACCTACCTGTGTTTGGAGGCAGTGCACTCGTGGTATATATAAAGGTGTTTTAGCTCAGTGTTTTTAGCTGTTTAGTTGACTTATTTGTTTTTTTTTTCTTTACTTAGCTGTTTGCTCCTCGCTTAAGCTTTTTGGGATTCATGTCAGGTATGGAGTGCGATTCCTTTACACTGAACTGCATCATCTTATTCTCCAGTTGTAAGGGAAGCGATGGTTGTGGGTGAAGGAAGATGGGTCTTGGCTCTAATGGAGGTTACTGTTAAGCTTCAGAGGGAAGTGGATTTGATTAAAGACCCAAATCGAGCTTTCAAGCTTGGCCAAGAGGAAATTAAGTCGAGTACGGGGAAATGGGAGGAAGTATGATGTAAAATTGTATTCATGGCAGGTTGTTAAAAATACGGGTGGGAAAGTCACACTCAAGAAGCAGGAAGTAATAATAGAATGGGCGGCGTGGGTGACACAAATACATTCTCTCCTTTGCGAGATGAATGTGAGGGAAAAGATAGTCAGCTAATGGAGCGTTAGACGAAGTGCCTGCCCGCCGCCTCATCAGCTCCAACCGCTTGACAGCTGTGCTACCTACCTACCGACCACCACCACCACCACCAAGGGAGCTTCTGCCACCAACCAGGGGGTTTCTCCAACTGCAGCTGCTGGATCCTCCCGAGGGAAAAGTAATTCTGTGTCCCGACGAAGTTAAGTCTGTGGTCGATTGTGGGCGACTCCATGGTAAAGACATTTAGTGTAGGGCTACCCGCACTAAACTTAGGAAGGTTGTGTGTCTGCCTGGCCCATGGAGTTGGGAGGGTTTTAGAGAAGATGGACCACATCTTGGGAAGATAGTGGAGGATAACCCCATTATCGGGGGGGTCCTCCAGTGCCGGGAGTAAACGATTTTGGTAAGGGTAGGCGTGCGGAACTGCTGCATGCAGTATCGGTAATGTGTTAGATAAGGTTCGGATGAAGGGAGGGATCCCTGTAGTACAGGGTATCCTAACCCAGAAGAGGAGTTCCCAAGGAATGGACATCCAGGGCGCTTGGTGTTAATTGCCGTTTGGAGAAACATTGCAAAGAAACAGCAATACAATTCATTGATAACTGACTGGGATAGTTTTTTCTATGGGACAGATGGGATGTCCGCAAGGGATTGGGGTTCATCTTGGACGGTTAGGGGGGGGGGTTCCACATTAGCCTAGTTCTTTAGATAGGGTGGTTGTGGGGTTTTGAAGCAGAAATCTTGAGAGTGGTAAATGGTACCATTTTAGCGTCAGGCGGAAAGCGATAAGGATATTCATTCCTCATGCGAAAAAAGATGACTATATTGCAAATGATAGTAGTTATGGTGTCACGGAAGATGGAAAATGTCGTTAGAAATAAAGGTAAATTAGGTATAAGAGACAAGAAGTAAATTGAGAGTATATTACACAAACTGTAGGAGTCCGTATGTAAACAAAATGAACGAACTTAGAGCCCTTGTTAGCAAAGAAAATATAGACCTAATGGCGCTAACTGAAACGTGGATTAATCCAGAACCCAGTCATCTTTTAGCACGATTTGATATACGCAGGATATAATTTGTCCCTCCATCCCCCGCTAACGCATTACATAAATATTCCCCGAAACCCGGGTGTTTTTTGGCCGAAAAACGTCTAGGCTTATGCTACCGTATATTTGGTTATTCTGACTACTTCCCGCATTCACCACTCATCCCCAAAGCGTAGCTGTGTATTTTACCTGTAGAATGGCGTTTAAGTAGAGCTCTTCTAAGTCAACTGGTTGAGTTGTCCTGATGATTTCATTGGAGATAACTTTAATGGCAAAAACAGCCCCTTTAACACTACTTTTCGATACTGTAACAACAACATACAGGCACACACGAACAAGCCGACGCTCTCCCTTCTTTGTGGCCGGCGTATGCGGGGCGTCGGTCCAGCCGGCTGTTGTTTACATGCCGTCGGCACCGACGCCTCGCCACAACCCCAAGCTCACAGGCTTTTGAGCTCATGGGTGTTTAAGAGCCCTTCCGTCAGCAGCTTCGTGTCTTGCTTTTTCATGGGCGTTCAAGACCCCTTCCGGTAACAGAGGGGTTAAAAATGACCGAACAAATAAGAGGGGTGGCGGTATAGCAGTTGTTTTGTTGTTGTTGTTGTTGTTCCCCAAGCTGGCATAGCAGCCACCAAGGCCCCGATTAAGGGCCAAGGCCATAAACGAGCTCCCCCCCACCCCCCCCCCCCCACAGAACCCCTCCTTCCGACCACAATAAAGCCTGGGTTGACCGAAGCCACTGCCATGGCGGGTGCAGCTGAGAGGGTTCGTAAAACGCCCGGGAAACCAAAGCCCCACCCAGGGCCCTGTAACCCTCACCAATTATGAGTAGAAAGTTGAGGGGCAAGGAATAATTTGACTCTTTAGCTTCCAATCTTGGTAGATTGGGAGGTCAATCCACGGAAGAGACGCCGTCACTTTGAGATCTTTAGAAAATATATAAGTAAAAGGAACAGTCAGAGTAAGCTATGGTATTTCAGAAGAGCTTTTTTTCCCCCCTCCCCAAAGGTCTCACTCTGATAGACCAGCCCATCACCAGGGTATAGCAGTGTTTGTCAGGAGTAACATTAAAAAGCTGTATTTAAATCATGTATTAGACTAAATAACGATAATTAAAGTGTTTTGGTAGAGGTTAACGAAGGTAGTGAGACCATATTTATTGGCGTTATGTATAGACCGCCAAATATGAGTAGAAATGACGGAACGTCATTATGGCGAAATTAAAATGTCATCAAGGTTTAGGCAATTTGTGCATTATGGGGGATTTTATTTTCCCGAATATAGATTGGCAGCATCAAATAGGAGACTCTGATTCTGAGAAGTTTATAGAGGTAGTACAAGATAGTTTTTTATTTCAATGTCATAGATACGCCGACTAGAGGTTAATAATATTCTCGATTTGAGTGTGCAGTAACAATGAACATATTGTAAATAATTGTAAAGATAGGGGACGCACCTAGGAAATAGTTGACCACAAGTCTGTGTATTTTAATATACAATGGAAAGGTAATACCATAGAGAATACAACATTAATACCTGACTCAGAAAAGCCATTTATGGTGGGTTAAGAATAGCCCTATTAGCTGACCCTATGGTAAAAAAATTAAGTCGATCCCTTGTCCAAATGAGTGTACCCCTTCTCAGGCACCTGTTCATCTGTAAGTCAGGAAGAGACTTTCAACCTTGGTAGATACATACGAAATTTTTATCGAGTCAAGTATTCAATGCACCAAAATAAATACATCCCCAAAAGAAAATTTAGATCAACACAGAACCAACCTCAAATGGATGGAATAATAGACTATTAGATCTTCTAGGACAAAATAGAGGAATATATAGAAAAATTAGGAAAGGCGAAATTCACCTACTGTGCTTACTATCAGAATCTATCAAGAACAGGTACACAAGGATATTAGGAAAGAAAAAAGAAATTATGAAATTCAGGTTGCCAATGACTCAAAAAATAATCCTAAAGCTTTTTACCAACTATATAAATCCAAGGTTAGAGATGTAATTGGTCCCCTTATAAAACTTCGATAGGAGAAATGACAGAAACTTATTTAGAGAAATTTGCAGTACATTAAATAGTCAATTTCTTTCCGTTTTCACTATTGAAAACTTTGGCACAGTGGTCCATAAGTCCGTAAGGTATATAGCTATAGTATAGAACATAGGCTACGTACGGTTACTATCATTAGAAAATGATGTGCTTAAGGAAAATTGACAGACTGAAACCTCATAAATCAACCGGTCCTGATTAGGTATATCCTAGAGGATTAAAAGAATGGAGGGATGAGTTAAGTTACCCATTAACATTTTTATTTAACAAGTCATTGGAGACAGGTCTAGTTCCAGAATCTTGGAAGCTTGCAAACGTATTTCCGATCTTCAAAAAAGGTGACCAAATCAATAGCATCCACTTACTGTCCACTTAAGTCCTTACATCAATCATAGGAAAGTTACTAGAGGTCAATTATGCCTAGTAAAATTAAGAAACCACTTAGAATACATTTAATTTAATAAATTTCTCTTCGCATTGATTCACTCAGGGACATTCTTTGCCTTACTAATTTGCTTAGTTTGTTTTCCTCGGAGGTATAGGAAGCAGTAGATAATGACAAGTCATATGATATAATATATTTAGATTTCTTAAAGCGTTCGACAGAGTCCCCCCATGATAGATTGAGCGAAAGGTAGGGCCGCATGGAATAAGGTTGGGGGCGTTGTTGGGATGGATTATGGTCATGGCTAATTGGTAGGAAGCAGAGAGTCAGCATAAATGGTACGAAGTCAGAATGTGGAGCAGTCAAAACAGGTGGTTTCCCTCAGGGATCTGTATTAGGTCCTCTGTTGTTTGTTATATACATAAATGACCTTGATTTAGGTATGAACTAGTAGGATAAGTAATTTGGCAGAACGATACCAAAATGGGGAGAAAATTTGATTCAGATAGAGATATAGAGAGTGCCGCGTCCAAAGGGATCTAGATACCTTACACAAAATGGTCAGTACATTGGCAAGATGAAGATCCATTGACAAATGCACGGGATTAACCCATTAACAAGCCCCAGCGCCAGCTCTGACGGCGTCTCATGTATGAACTGCACAGCCCCATAGACGCGCCTGGCGCGTCACCCTAATTTGTGCAGACCGTTGAACCTCAGGTGTAGCCACTCAAGAGGGCTCATATTTGTATGGGAACTGTGTACGTATCCCACACGCAACCGTCGCCGAGTTGAAAACTCTCAAAGTCCACGTGCGTGCGCGTGAGCGAGCATAACTGGTTTTTTTTGGGGTAAATTGCCTTCACTTTTTTACCCTTCTTGTAAACTCGATTTTCGGGGCTCTGTAGGCCCATTCTTTAAGCTTTTTGAGCGGTTTCGTGTTTTGCCTTCATTCCTAACGCCATTCGCTAGTTGGTTTCTTCTTTGGAATAAAACAAATTTTTGAAAACCGGCCCGGGTTCTGGTACAAACCATTACAACTAGTCCGTGGCTCCACGGGTTAAAGCTTAGGGAAGATGCATACAAATGTTAAATATAAACTAGCTAATATGGAATTATAAAACTTCGAATTGTGAGAAAGATCTAGGTGTTTGTGTTAGCAATGATTTGGAAGCCTAGACAACATTGTAATAAGCGTTCGAAACAAGGCAAACCAGGATTCTCGGGGTTCATCTCTAGGAGAGTGTGAGTAGCAGAACCGCTGATGTTATCTTAAAACTTTAGCTTTGTCATTATGGGGATTACCCATATGTGATTTATGCTGTTCAATTTTGGTGTCCCTTATTCAGCAATGGACATAATAGATTCAATGGAGAGAGTACAACATAGAATGACAAAAATGATCCATAATATTAGAAATCTTCCGTATAAAGAAAGGTATAAAGAAAGGTTGAAGAAATTAGGCTTACATTCGTTTTGAGAGCCGCAGAGTTAGAGGGGATATGATAGAGGTGTTTCCAAGTGTGGGTTAGTGGGATTACCCAAGGGGACCTGACAAATATACTAAAGCTCGTGATAGCGAAAGAAC
>CM064564.1:0-75971 GCA_032716605.1 Paralithodes platypus
CTCGTTGTGAATGTGAAGGTTCAGATAAGACAGGTCTACGACCGGTCTCATCTGAACACTGTCCCTTTTGGGAACCAAAAATAGCTTGGACGTGAATACAGGGTAATTTGGGGGGACCGGGATGATGACATTCTTGGCAATCATTTCCTGGACCAGTGACTCCACCTCTAAAGAAACAAAATTCGCCGTTGTCGGCTGACGTAAGCGAGGTCGCCGGAGCCACTGCCAAGTGATGCCTTTGCGTGCCACCATCCGTGCCCAAGTGTTTAACGGCCATGCTTGGTGACACGTTCGGAACGACCCAGTTAGCAGACAAGGGTTCGCCGGCTGTACTACCCTCGGATCCGCCGGCCTTAAGACTGGCACCGGGAGTGAGAGAGACTTTAGTTTTTTTTATGGTGGTGGAGTTGGTGGTGGTGGACGCTTCGCCGGCTGGCTGGCGTTGGCCGAAGACGGGCCCTGACCTGGCTTATTATGGCCGCGTCCTCTCTGACCTGAAAACCTACTCTGTCTATGCCTGTACTGACCTTGAGGGGAGGAGGACTTAGGTGGAAGAAAGGGCTTAGATCCCCCCGGCTGAGCCTTAGCGACTGGCCTGGGTTTGGGGAAGTTAAAGGCAGGTTTCTTAGAAGGGGTGGGACTGTGTTTAAAGGCCTGAGCCATATTAAACACCGTTCGCCACACGTCAGGGGACATTAAAGAGGGAGTGAGCACTGGTGACATGACCACCTGATTCGCAATGCGATCAGGCAGTTTTCGGACTAAGGACATTCTGAGGTCTTGTCTCGCTCGTACCGCCTCAAGCAAGGCGGTGCGTATGTCACCCAATGATTGGATTGACGACTGAAGAAGCAGTCGCCGGGACAATTCAACCGATCGTCTGGCATCCGCGTCTGCGATTGCCTGAGTGGACCGGAGCAAAGACTTTGCTACCTGTTGAGACACTATGTATTGAGAGAACAGGCGAAAAGCTTTCCCCCCTTTTTTTTTTTTTTTTTTTTTTTTTTTTTTTAAGCCTAAATTCTCGGTCTAGGTGAGTTGGGGTAGGGGTAGTGAAAGGGTCTTTTAGCTCACAAAGATTAATTTTAGGGGCAGCTAAGAAAGCAAACAAAGCTGAAGGGACTCCGCCGGCAGAACACACTGGCATGGAGAACCAAGAATGAGTATCTTGAGGGATCTGGTGGGAAGTTTTGGAAGTAAATGTGGTCGCAAAGTTTTGAGCCTCTGTCTCCCATTCCACCCAAGGTCCTGGACCCAACTGCCCCACCTTCAAGACTGGATTAGCTGCTGCGTCTGTGACGGTTTGCAAATCAAGTTCTGGAGTGAGAGCTGACAGAGTCTTAATGTCATTAAACCCATCATGCTTAGACCAGTCTGAAAACAATTTTGAAGCTGAGGCAGAGGGTAAAGCAGGCTTAGCAGTATAAACAAAATAGTCCTGGTGATAATAACTAGGTATAGCCTTTATGTTGACATCTAGTACATTTCCCAAAGTATCCAAGGCCCTTAATTTCTTAGATTTATTGCCCTGGATGACCCACTCACGCGGCACTGGGAGTTCCCCTGACAAGGTAGGTTGGGCGAGCTCTGGTTTAGTGGGGGTCAAAAGGACCCATGACTCGTCTGGTCCGTAAAGCAAGGGCATAGCTACCTTTCTGAGAGGCGCTCTGTCTAGAGGGGGCGGATTGACATCCGTTATAACCCTTACATTCGAAGTGGTCAATGCCGCCGTAGCAGGCCTAGTAACCACTGATGGTGACATAGGGGGAGGGTGAGGGATCTGAGTCAAAGCAATAGAAGTCATCAGAGGCCGTACCATAGAGCTTGTCGTGGGAGCTCCCAAGTCCACTGTGGGAGTTTCCTGCTGTTGGCCAAAAAATTAGATAAAGCATTACTAAGTAGCCCATCAATTTCCTGTGCAGTGACAAATTGACTTGATGATGTACTCACTGGTGAATCATTAAGATCTTGCGCGGCGTCTAAGCCTGAACCTGACTCTTGCCCTTCCATATCCGATATAATTGAAACCTCGTCTTTATCATCCTGTTCCTCCTGAGAAGATCCCGCCGAAGCTGGGGTACCACCTTGTTGCCAAGATAAGTCAGGAATAGAGGATGGGATCGCCGCGTCCCGGTGGACGTCAGCCACTGTGTGAATAGTTTGAGCCGGAAGTGGGTGGTCAGGCCCTGGCCGAGAATATCGCCAAACACCTAGGCCTTGGCCTACACTCCCTTGGGAGTCCGAAACACTCTCAACCACTGAGCCCCCTGAACTCTCCAAATCCAGGGTTAAAATGTTAATGGGTAAATCATCTTTAGGTACAGGCACTATACTGGACCCTTGAGACCGAACACAAACTCTGTCTGGGGTAGAGGTACGACGAGAAGTACTAGAAACTGGCGAATGTCGGGAGGCCTTTCTATTATGGGAATCCTTTTTGGAAGATTTATGGCTGCGGTGTGACCGTGAACTACTCTTCGATTTGGAGGATTTATCGCCGTGACCACTGGTGGAACTTTCTGTCTTACTCTTCTTACTCGATGGTGAAGAGGCAAGACTAGGTGGCTGGTGTCTGAGAGGTGACCTAGACCGAGATCTCTCCCGAGACGAGGAGGCTGCCGCCGGGGGTGTAGGCTCTCGTAGACGTTTCGCAGTAGCAGGGGCAGGAGAAGACACAGAACCCTGTCCAGTCTCCGCCGGCTGACGACTAGTTACTCGAGAGGAACGTTTAGGGGGAGGGTGCTCAAAAAGAAGCCTATCCCAAAGAGGGACATTGTCACATTGAAGTGACTTATGAGCCACAATCGTAGTATACGCTGACATCTGTTGCCGAACTTCTCGTAAGGCGACCGCTGCGGTCTAATCATTACCTCGGAGGACTTTGACACTTAATCGGGAGCAAAAGGAACAGTTGCGCATCACCCACAGACCCCTTGAACGGTCTAGACATTTAACACACTTGATACAAAGAGTGTGCGCAAAAATAGGGATACCGGCACAGGTAGGGGTAATGCATAAAGCAAAAACTGGGGCAAAGGTAGCCATGACAGAGACTGGTGGGAAAACTACTGCAGGGTCTGTATTGGTCCGCCGGAGCCCAGCTCTGGAAAAAAGAAAATTTCCAGGAATTAATGCTCATAAGGTTAACCCAACATGTTCGCACACAAGTGTTAATAACCCGCCGGGTAACGAGACGTAATGTCACAACGATCACAGCTCGCTACCCGGCGAGGTTCTATAAAGATTTCCGAATATCTAAACATGTCTTAAGAAAGTTAAGAATACCCTCTGACACAATATAAAAGACCAGTATGGCGTTTATAAACATAGTCTTTCCGGTGGTGACTGTTTCAAGATTCAATTTTGGAAAACAACCCCCCACAAAGACGCCGGCACCTGAATTATCTAGCAGAATAACACAGGGCAGGCTGATACGAGATCTGACTTCTAACGAATTGTCACAAAGATCGCCGTAAGTTTGAAGGCGGCGATACATTAACGTATCTCTCAATTAACTGGTTAACTAAATTGAATTGTAAATTCCTTATTTCCTCCTCCCAGGAGCACCCGCCGGGTGTGAAAAACTTGTGAAAAAAGATGTTAACCCTAATTGAGCCTTCGATCGCCGTAAGTGTGAAGGCGGCGATACATATAGTATCACTAAAATGGACCGGTTAACTAAACTGAATGACCAATTCGTTCATCCCACCCTACCAAGGTGCACCCGCCGGGTGAGATCTGATGTATAAACGTTAACCCCTTAAGTTCCTGTCCCCACTTCTTTGTAAAAGATCGCCGGGGAGGAAAGCCCACAACAACAGCTAGGTTTTTCCTTTGGTTTGTAAAACCGGGTAGAAAACTTCATAACATAAGTCCGCATGAACAATGTTAGATGGGTACAGCCATTCCGCCGGGAATCATAGGGAGCCTGAGACAGGCACCAACACAGAGACGCAGTCCTGGAGAGCCACAGACACCTCATCGCCGGGGACACAAGCCTGTTTTGAAACCACGCGTGGCCCAACACGGCTCTCGGCCGGGTTTTTCATGGTGTAACCGAGAAAAACCCGCCGGAAAGTAACCCACCCCGTTCAGAAACCATCTGAACGCACATAGGACCCGAGAGATAGCCAAAGCACGACTAGCCTAGGGCCCACAAAATAATCCGTGGAATTAGCCAATACACAACTAATCCAGGAAACATACATAGTCCGTGGAATTAGCCAATACACAACTAAACCAGGATACACATGACACAGTAGGACATATTTATAAAATAAACAATAACACTTGTACATGTGGCAAAGCTACGAGCGGCTGGCTAGGCCTAAGCAGACGGCATAAGAAATGTTGAAATATAAACAAAAACACTGGAAATATTACAACAGGAACCACCGCCAACACACCACCGTAGCAAAAACTTCCGACAAAGGGAAGACTGACTCGGGACCCAGAAAAAACTTCACTAAGTGAAGAAAAATACGCTGGGAACGTCAGTAAGCAACGCTTACCTTATCAGAAAGATAAAAGGCAGCAAAAATAACGCGTAATGAAAGCCGCCTGCATCACAAGCTAACTCAACTGTGAAAAGTTCACATGTCCACAACAGGACCACGAGGGTACATCCGAAATAGATGCCCCAAACACACGACCCAAAATACACTGCACTGCGGGCAACCAGCCCAGGACACTCCTGCTACGCATATCCTAACCTTACTCGATACATCCCGGAGTAAACAAATGAGAAAAAACTCACTAGGGACGCAGCAAATGCGGAACCAGCGGAGCGTGGGGAGACACGTCCGGGCAGGCTGAGCGCAGAGCAGAGAAGGAAGAATGACGCCTGAATCAGCGTCTGGTCAAAGATCCACACAAGTACATCCACGATATGATGGAAAGCTTATTGGATAGTTATTCTTATTTCTATCTATCTATCTATTGCCTGACGCCGTGATCCCCGAAGGGGTGGCCACGAACGAACCGCCCCCATGCACCTCTGTCCCCAGTCAGTCGACGCCCCTCCCCCCAACCAGCACCGCCTTCGTTCATGTAGTTCCTCACTCCATCCTTCCACCTCATATTCGGTCTACCTCTCCCCCTCTGTCCCTCCACCTCGCTCTCGTACACCCTCTTAGTCATTCTCTCGCTTTCCATACGTTCCATATGGCCGAACCATCTCAAGTTGTTCCTTTTCACACTTTCCAGCACATCTACCTCCACACCACACCTCCTTCTTACTTCCTCATTAGTCTGTCTATCCCTCCATGTAACTCCGCACGCACTCCTTAAGTAATTCATTTCCACTGCTCTCACTCTTGGTCTGAGTCTCTCAACCAACGTCCATGCTTCGCTTCCGTAAGTCAGTGTCGGGATTACCACACTGTCATGCAAGGACTTCTTCACTTCCATACTGAAGTGATTTTCTTTTTGTTTTTATTTTTTACGAAGTTTTTTCGTAGTGAGAACCCAATTCATAATGACTGAAGCCATGAGTGAGGTCGCGTGCGCTCATGATGAAGGCTCCTCAGATTTTAAATGCTCTGCGCGGTAGATTCAAACTACGGCGGATTAGTGTTTGAAGATGATGCCTTATGTAATAGGCATGTTCGTCAATGATGGAGGGGCCACTAATAAATATACAAATGAGTAAGGAGTCACTAGAAGGGAGAGAACGACGAATGAAGCGGAGCACACTGGCACCCAACCTCTCGGTACGACCGCGGGAAGAGGAAGAAAGTATGGCGGCTCAGAGAGCAGCGTCAAGGAAGTCCGCACAAGAAATCCACGAGATGGAAAGCTGTAGTATAACAATTATTAAGTATATTTTTCTTTTTTATATTTTACGAAGGTTTTTTCGTAGCGAGTACCCAATCATAAGACGATTCCTAAGAGAATATGCGTTACCCTTATGAAGCGTACTCCGTTCTCCCCGCGGCGGTAGATTCAAACTGGCTGACCGCGGGCGCTTGCATGGAGGCTGTTATACTAATAGGCATATCGTCAATGATGGAGGGACCACTAATAAATATATATAGTGACGGGGAGCCACAGGCAACCCCTATTGTGTGTGTGTGTGTGTTTGCTCTTTTGTTTGTTTTTTTTTGGTTTTTTTTAGCTAGGCCTATTAGGCCTATAATAATAATAATAATAATAATAATACTTTATTTCAGACTCACACAGTACAGAGGGGACCATACTGGGGTCCATATATACCTTACAGTAACGTAACATAAATATATATAAGCTACTGTACATAGGCTACATAAAATAAACAGAAATTAAATAATACCCAGCTTGCTATCATGTAGTTCACAGCACTGCCTCAACCAAAAACAGTGGTCATCAAACTACTGTGTTACCAAAACCACTGTCCTAATTGTGTACAGTACCATGCCTCACATCATTTAGCTTCCGGTACAGTATGTTGCTACAGTACAGTATAGGAATATCGGTACTGTACTGCACTATGAGGTTCAGTACCGGTATGCTAATTCTGTAGAGTAGCAGACGTGAACTAATTACTTAAGGTTAAATATAGAGCAACTTCCTCCAGTGTGCCTGGATCCTAGAGGTGTACACTATGCTTGGAGTTTGTAGCATTTTAATGATAGTGTTCTGAGAAGTGTTAAGGCGCTGAATGAATTTATATGTTAGCTTTCTAATGAGTGATTGGTAACAGTGGAAGTTCATATAGACACATAGCGTACTTGTACTCTCATATTTTGAGAGCCCCAGAAACATTTTCATGATATTGTGATATGAGATACTTAGTCTATTCACTGTCATTTTCTTATAGTTCCACCATAGTTGTGCTGTATACATTGGTGAGCAGTAGGAGTTGAACAATGTTATTTTTGTATCCCATGTGCACATATGAAATTTTCTTAATATTGAATTTCCCTGCATGTAAAGTTGCCTTCGCTGACGACCCATATCCTCATCATCTGAGCGATCACTTGAAATATAGTGTCCTTGATACTTTACTTTACTTACTTCTTCTATAATTTCTTCATACAAATGGAATTTAGGTAGTTTTGATTTCAATAGAAGGTTAGATTTGAATATTATGATATTGCTCTTTATAGGATTAAATTTGACTGAATGTTCGATTCCAAATTTTTCACATACTCTTAATAATTTATCCAGTCCTGCTCCAGAGGGCTAGGTCATCAGCATAAATGAGATGATTTACAATGGTGCTGCCAATGCAGCACCCAGTGCGAGTCTTGTTCAGCTCCAGACTAAGATCATCCATGTAGACGTTGAAAAGATACGGAGACAATATCCCCCCCCTGCCTAACACCATTGTATACGGCGAAAGAGCCTGACAGGATGTTGTCCCATCTTACACACATTTTTTGATTAGCATACCAGAAAATAAGTATCCTAACAATATAGCTAGGCACTCCCCTGTTAACTAATTTTTCAAATAAGACACCGGGGAGCTTTAGGCTAACTTAACTGAGCGAGCAATGTAGTGAATTATATTGCATGTTAACTACCTTGAAATTATAAAAAAGGCAAAAACTAAAATGAAAGTGAGTAAAGAAGCGTCATGAATGAAGTGCAAGAAGACTAGCCTATCAAGGGTCGAGTGCTAGGCGGGCAAAAAGAATTCCGGCAACGATAAATAGGCTATATCGCGACGCTTCCCAAATAAAAACATATAAGAAAACGAGTGAGCTAAAGTGCCATCACTGAGCCCCCAAAAAGTTAGCCTAGAATTATGAACAATTCCTCAAATGAACTGTGCCTATGCTAGATAATAAAAACTAAGATACACTGAAAATAAATCGCTTGATCGAAAAACGAAAATAGTGCAGTAAACGTAAGGACAAGCACAGCATCCTGTGTACTGGTAGGCGATCGCCATCCACACCCCATGTACCTTAATTCAACCCACAAAATATATCCCAACTAGTGTAAAAACATTGCTAACACGCTTCTACACCACCCAAATATAATGAGTATTTCAATAGTAGGTTGTAAACTGCGAAAGGAGGACGACAAATCGTAAATTTTGGGATTGGGAATAAATACGTGTGGCTTTGGCGGACGCCTACCAAGGAAGGCAATTTCAAGGCGTCGCCCCGGGTTAACAACAAACGCATGGGAAGCGCACGGAAACTCACCAGCTTGAATTAACTAATTAACATATTTAAAGGAAAAAAAATCCCCTTTCTTTTCATTATAATATCACTTCCAATTTTGTTCTATCGTTTCATAGTGGCATCCGTTCAAATGGCGTACCATAGGTATTTTCACAGTGTCACCTATGACGATGGTTCTGTTTTTCTTGGAAGGCGTATGGACTATGGGGTCTTCCAGCTTAGCCATTGGGCTAAAATAGGCCATATAAGATTACTGGCCAATCTTTGGAAAACACATTACCAAACCTTGTTTAACTCTGTTGGGCACCAAGGAAATACCATTGCTGCTACTACAGAGTGTAAGAAAGAAGAAAAGTATGACGCAATTAAAGTTACAAGTGAAGAAATCAAGGCTGCAATAAGTAGGCTAGATGCTAACAAATCCTGTGGTTTTGATGGTATATATGCTGAACATTTGAAGTATTCCTCCACTCTCCTCTTGGAGAAACTCAGTAGGTGCTTTACCAGCTTTCTAATCCATGGGTTCCTACCAGAATCTATGATGTCCGTTACCTTGATACCAGTAATTAAAGACAAGGCTGGCAAAATTACATCAAAAGACAACTATAGACCTATTGCCCTTGCCAGTATTGTAAGTAAGATACTAGAGTTAATAATTTTAGACAGATTCTCAGTGTATATCTCAACTAATAGTAATCAATTTGGTTTTAAAAAGAACCATGGTACAGACCAGTGCATCTATTGTACACTCTGAAGGAGCTAGTGGATGGGTACATCAAAATGAACAGCTCTATTTTTGCATGCTTTCTTGATGCTAGTAAGGCATTTGACAGAGTCTGCCACAATATCCTGTTTGATAAATTAGCAACAAGTGGAGTGCCATACTATATACTGAGAATCTTGAAGTACTGGTACGCCAATCAAACATTTAATGTAAGATGGGGTAACATTATTTCGGATTCCTTTACAGTAACCAATGGTGTGAGACAGGGTAGTATTCTCTCACCTTACTTATTCAATGTATATATGGATGAATTAAGTGATAAATTGAATAAAGAGAAGATTGGATGTTATGGTGGGAATAAAATCATCAACCATCTCGTGTATGCTGATGATCTGGTCATTATTGCACCGTCTTCTGCGGGTCTGAGCAAACTTCTTGAAATATGTGAATCTTTTGGTAGCAAACATTGTGTTAAATTCAACCCACTGAAAAGTGCTGTTCTTATATTTAGATAAAAATTACTGTATAAAAGTAAACTGCCAAATTTCTCACTCAATAATCAAATTATTCAAGAAGTAAACAAAATAAAATACCTGGGACACATTATCTCAAACGATTGCTCAGATGATGCAGATCTCGGCCGTCAGCGCAGACAGCTATATTTACTTGGTAACACCATCTTGAGGAAATTCCACATGTGTAATTGGGAAACTAAAGTAACTTTGTTCCAGACATATTGTTCCTCTATGTACCCACATGTGGTGGAAGTACAAGAGAGCCACCATAAATGGTCTGTGTACATCCTATCATAATATACTTAAAATGTTCATTGGTCTATCTAAATATGAAAGCACTAGTATGGTGTGCACACTGTTGGATGTGCAGTGCTGTCGGGCTGTCATCAGGAGACTGGTGTACAGCTTTTCGCAGCGACTGCAATCCTCCAGTAACATGCTGATAGTAGCTCTTTGGTCTAGTGATCATATCTATGAATCCTGTATTATATCTCACTGGCATAAGCTGCTACACACATAGTATGTGCTGTAATATATAGGTCTAATTGAACTGTGAGCAATGATCTGTGCAATAGGTGTTAACCAACATTGAGCAATAGCCTTAATTAGCCTGTGTTATATTGTGACAAAATGTGATATGGGCTTTATTATGCCATTCTGTAAATAGGCCTACTGTATATTTTATTTTACTGTTTCTTTATTAATATATTTTTGTGTATATTACCTGTGCTCTCACGAGAAGTGTATGTGATATGGACCATTAGGTCGTACTGTATTTATCTTCTGTGTCTGGAATAAAGAATTATTATTATTATTATTATTATTGTTGTTGTTGTTGTTGTTGTTCCCTAAGCTGCCTGGCCGAACAGCCCCGAGTCCCTGAGAAAGGCCATGGCCACGATCGGGCTTTCCCACAGAGCTCTCATTGAGTGTAGATTGTGTTGTTGGCGTAAGTGGTTGTGTGAAATGCAGTCTTCTATGATGTGTTTAATGGTATGGGGTGCTGTGTTACATCCCGGGCAGGCGTCGACAACGGAGTCATCCAGTCTCTTCTGATAGCTCAGGAGAGCTGGATGGTGTCCGCATCTCAGCCTGGCCAGGTGGACTCTGTCCTCGCGAGGAGGGAGGATTCGGAAGGATGGATTTCGGGAGGTCGTGCATGCAGCTGTGTGTTGTCTGTGAGTGAGTGGATGGATCGGTGAGAGATATGAGTATGGATGTGCTTCTGGAAGTTGGTTCGGGGTGGGCAGGGAGGGAGAGAGGACAATAATTGTGTGTGATACCGTGTGCTGGGTGTTGTTTTGATATTTCTTGGTGTCTGTGGGTGTGTTGCCATGTAGTTTAGTGGGTGGTCTTGGTTCGTGGAGGCTGCTGCCAGGAATTGAGTGCCTCTCATGTCCAGATGGTCTTTGACTTTGAGGATTTTGGTTTCTTGATGTAGGTGATCTGTGGGTGCAGTAGCTGTGCAGCCTGTAATGATCTTCAGGGCTTTGTTTTGAATAGTCTGTAAGGTCTTATGATGTGTTTCAGCTAGGTTAGAAGCCCAGGCTGGGCTTGCGTATTCCATCACTGATCTTATGTATTGTTTATATACTGTGGTGGTAGTTTCTTTGTTGTGTCCAAATTTTGTGTGAGCAAGTGACCTGAGGGCGTTAAGTCTGGGTGTCAGTTTCTTTTTAATGTTTGTGGTGTGCTGTTTGAATGTCATATGAGTATCATATGTTACTCCTAGGATTTTGGTGTGTGTGTATGTGTTAGGGGTGTGTTGTTTATGGTGAGTTGAGGGATGTATTCGTGTTCTCCTGTCCAACTTGTGAGCAGGGTTGCGGTGGATTTGGCTGGGGCTAGATTAAGTCTGTTTGTAGTGCACCAGCCATGTAGTGTGTTGAGATAGGGTTGAAGGAGATCTGTTGCTCTTTTTGGGTCATGGTGTGTGCATGTGAGTGTTATGTCATCTGCATAGGAGGCTAAGTTTATTTGGGGCGTATTGGGTGTAGTTATATCGTGCATGTACAGATTAAAGAGTGCGGGCGATAGGACGGATCCTTGTGGGACTCCGTTTGGAAAGTTTCTGATTTTAGATGACTGACCGGCAAAAGATACGTGTGCACATCTGCCTGCTAGGAAGTTGGCCAGCCACCGTTTTGTGTTGTTGTGCATGTTTGTGTTGTAGATTTTGTTTGTTAGGTTGTGGCGGGGGATGGCATCGAAGGCTTTACTAATGTCGAGTGTGGCTAATAGTGATCTGTGTGGTGGTCTAGCTGAATTGATGCCGTCGAAAGCTCTTTGTGTAAGGTCTGTGAGAAGAGTGTTTGTGGAGTGCAGTGGCCTAAAGCCATGTTGTGTTGGAGCTAGGGGTAGGTCAGGTGTAATTAGTTGTAATACTAGGCGTTCCATGACTTTGGAGGGGGAGCAAAGGAGTGTGATGGGGCGGTGCGAGGAGGGTAGCGTGGGGTCTTTGTTGGGTTTGGGGAAAGTGATGATGATACCATGCTTCCAAATGTCTGGTATTGTGTTGTGTGAATAGCTGTAGTTTGATATGTTAGTGAGTGCTTGTATGCCTTGTGGTCCCAGGTGTCTGAGGTGTATGTTGCTTATGTTGTCTAGGCCACAGGCGGGTGAGTGCTTGAGATTGTTGATGATATGCTTTGTCTGGTGATTGGTGAAGGGTGTATAGTCAGGGTCTGTGGGGAATTGTCTCTTACGTCGGATGACACGTCGGTCGTCTTTGTGAGGTTTTAGGTGGCTGACATGTGAAAAGTGATTGATGAGAGTGTTTGCTTGTTGTTTACATGAAGGAGTAGAGTCTGTTGTTGTGATTGCAGCATGTGATTGTGTTGTGTTGCTGTTGGAAAGTGTGATGCTGTTTAGTGTTTTGTATAGTTTTTTGGGGTTTGTTTTGTGATCAAGTGTTTGTAGGAAGTTATTCCAATTTAGTTTTTGTTGTTCTTGTATTTTGTTGTTAGTTTGGGTGTTGAGTGCTTGAATTTGTTGTGTGATGTCTTGTGTGTGGGGTGCTGGGGAGTGTTTCAGTATGTCACGTTGTCTGATGAGGTTTTGAATTTCTGGTGTGAAGTTGGGGTTGTGTCTTTTTCTGTTACCTCTTGGAATGTGTTTCTTGTCAGCGTTTTGGATAGTTTTATTGAGTATGTGTACAGCATTGTTGATGTTAGTGATGGGTGTACTGTTTAGAGTTGTGAAGTGTTGTTCTGTCTCATTTGTGAATGCTTCCCAGTTAGCTCTTTTATAATTGGTGTATGTGTGTTTGTGGCTAGCTGGGGTGAGTCTGGTTTTGGTGGTGATAATGATCGGGAGGTGGTCAGAGCCTAAGGTTCTGACCACCCTCCAGGATGTTGTGGGGGCGAGTTCTGGGGAGCAAAAGGTGATGTCTGGAGATGATGGGTTATAGAGGGCTTGGTGAGGAATATGGGTATGTTGATGGATGTCGTTAACAATTATTATTGTTAATGGCACTACGTCATTTGACGTAGGAGCCACTCGAGTTGATGGAAGCGTAAAATCTGTCTTATTTCAGTATATTGGTTATTTCTTGAGTTGGAACGTCGTGCTAAAGAGGGTTATTTGTTGGACGTTGTAATATAAATATTTTTCTATAGATTAGCTTCGTAGAACACTTTTACCACTTTTCACGTATTTTGAGGTATTAACCTCTATGCTGCGCATAGGGGGTATGAGACACCACACGCCTGTGCGCACGTATTTGAGCTGTTCCCATCACTAACATCGTTATTTTACCATAAATATCGTTAATACTTATTCATATGCGCCTATTTTACCATTAATATGAAGATATTAACCAGTTACAACAATAAAACAAGTGAAAACAGTGTTTGGCTGGTCAAAATCGCGAAATGAAAGCGAGAGTGTGTGTGAGTGAGTGTGAGCCAACCTTCCACTCACGAAGCTTTGAGAGACACTGGAGGTACCTCTCAATTCTCTTCCTGACTTCTCCCCTAATTCCCACGCTTGGTAACACTGATGACAACGCCCTGCTAGCAGCTCGCTAATGTTAGCACGAAAATAGACCACAGAATAAGGGAATAACAGGGAAAATAGGTGATAATTGAAGGAGGGGAGGGGGAAGTGGGGAAGGAGGGGATGTGGAGGAGTGATATTTGGCATGGCCCAGGGAAAAAAAAAAAAAAAAAAAGGGTTCAAGTTTTTTGGGGGGATTTTAAATGGATTTTTTTAGGCCCAGGATCTTAACCCTTAAAGAGCGGCGCGCAACATAAGTCGAGTTGAAAAAACTGGCAAAAAACGGGTGAAAAAAGGGTGGAAATCGAGTGAAAATGGGTGGGATAGTAATGATCCATACGTCCGACATCTGTGGCCTCCCGGCCCACACTAACTCCACTTCCCCCACCGCGCGGGAGGATGACAGTGTAACCAATAGTTCGCTAAAAGTGAGCAAGGTAGCAAAATCAGCTAAACTTCCATCTTCGAGGTAACACTGTCAGTGTTCCACGAGTGCTACGTAGCTGTATGTGGCGTCATTGTGTAGCGATTTCCACCTAGTTTTCGGCGCAATACAGTTCCTTTCATACTGATGGTTAATATAGCAGTCAGAACGGCCCGGAAAGGCCCAAAACGGCCACAGAGCACCCGCTAGACAAGGGTTAAGAGTCTTCCCGCAGTCGCCCGGGGAAACTCTTAAGAGTCTTCCCGCAGCTCCTGGGTTAAGAACTATTAATTTCGGTCACTTTGAACTCTAACTTTTCTTGTATCTTGTCACTGATACTGAATTTGAGTAATTTATATAATATTTCCATTCTTGGTGGAGAGATGCACTTAGTTAAAGATTTCTTCTGATGCTTCGTGGGTTACCCAGGTTGGCCGGTCGTGTGGAGAAATTACAGTTGGGTTAATGGGCTTGGGGTCTTAAATTATAGGTTTGAGTCCCGGAGGGAAGAATGAAATAATAATAATAATAATAATAATCTTCTGGTTACTTATATAGTGCCCGTATCTCCTCCTTCGAGGATTCACAAGCGCTTGGCTTTCTTTAGTCTACCAGAGACCATTACCCACCCCCCTTGCTCATGGGGAGATGGTAACTGCCGGCTATATCCCAGAAAAACTTTTCAATCTGAGCGGGGATTGAACGCGAGACCTTCAAGATGGGAATCAGGCACGCTATCAACTGAGCCAGCCGGACGGCTGTCATAATATTTAGTAGTGGCCCCGAAATGAATGACGATATGCCTATTAACCCTCTCCGACATATGACGCGATTTTGAGCCGATTAGGGATACTTTAAAGCCTTTGTTACCATCAGGGGTATTTAGAAACCTTTAGTTTAGTTACTTCAACCTCTGCAGTTGTCTTTGAGTTAGCTGTGGGCAGAAAACTAATTTTGGAGAGGTAATTATAAGAGTGAGAGAACTATTTATTATTGCTAATCTGGCAACCTCTGAGTCATATGAGTCTGAAGGGGTTAATATAATAAGCCTCCTTTCAAGCGCCCGCGGGTAGCCAGTTTGAAACTCCCGCCGCGGGGAAACGGAATACTACATCATAAGTGTAACGCTACTTCTCTTATGGAATCGTCTTATGATTGGGGTACACACTACGAAAAAACTTTGTAAAAAATAAGAGAAAAAATAAACTCAAAACTTGCTTTGCTATAGCTTTCCATCTCGTGGATTTCTTGTGCGTGGATTCTCGCCCAGACCGTGGCAACCGAGACGCCATACTTCCTTCACTAAACTCAAGACATCAAACAAATGGGAAGGGGATGGAAGGGAGGGCCCTACATCGTCAATGATTTCGGGGCCACTACTAAATACTGTATTAGGTTTTCATTCTTCCCTCCGGGACTCAAACCTATAATTTATTAGTGGCCCCTCCATCATTAACGATATGCCTGATATCTCAAGACTGGAGGGGGACATTCTTAATAATATCAAACCACTAACAATACCATAGGTAGAGACAAAGAATCGCACAGCAAATTTGAGTTCTTTATTGTTTACATACAATATAGTATAAAAATGTATAAAAGGATAAAAAGCAGTGCGTTACTTCAAAGAAGATCTGCTTTATACATATGATAAGATTCTCACATCGAGATTCATAAACTTGTTGTCAGGGAATATACTTCTATTCCTGATCAACCTCATAACTTAAAAGCTAATTGTACATATCATTTGTATGTTTTATTATATAGATGCAACTAATATAGGTATTTTTACATAAAAATATTTATATAGCTGTAGAAAACAGCTTGACTTTATAACGTGTCACAGCCCGCGGCGGAGGGCCGTTAACCGGCGGAGGGGTTCTAGGGGTCTTATGTGCTTACTTGCATCCCCCCCCCCTTCCTTTTTCTAGCCATATGAACATAAACATTTTAGCACTTACACTAACTAGCCCCTTTGTTGGCATTCTTTACTAAGTAACATTGGTTTCCGCCAGGCTAACCTCACGGTGTCGAGTCAGGAAAGCAAGAGAGGGAAAATCCTTAAAGATTGTGATATGTCAATCCATGAACAATTTGTAGAGATTGAGAGGCGTAGCTCAATGACCAATGGTCTGGGCTGGAGCCTATTAAACTTGGGATGGCTCACCTGATTGGTGAGAAAAGAAGCCAATCTCCCTCTCATGACGCGACTCTGTATGCCATGACCCTTAGTGGTCTCATCTGTTGAGGTTGGGTCCTCCTCACCACTTAACATAACATTTTACACTTGGTTACAGACACTAATATGGATATATGTTTGTCCGCATCATGAGTGAAGGACTTCCTGTCTTTTGTAAGTGATTACTCTGTCCCTTTGTTTTTAACGAGGGTAGAAGACCGAGCTTACCTGAGTTAAACTTAACGGTGTAGCCTTTCACGCCGCCAGCTACAACTACCCAGTGGCCAATACAGTGAACCCTCAAACTACGCGTGGGATGCGTACTGTGCTGTCGGCGCGTACGTTCGTTTGCGCGTACATGGGAGTTAAATATAAATGGGGAAAATAGGTATTGGTCTGGGTCCGACCGAAAGTTGTACTATTTCTACCTTTCATCACCTAAAATTCACAAATATATAACAATTACTGTACAAATATGTTTTCATAACCTAATCTACCACACAAAATACATTTAATGTATACAAATAAGACACAAACGTAAATTAACTCACATTGGTAGTGGTTGAGCAATGCCGGATCTGCGCCATCGATCGATAGCACTGCGCCCGAAACGGATCGACCGAAATAATAGGCCTAGCCGCCTAGGCTTACTGGTAAAGTTTTGAGTCAAAAAGTAATACACCCTGTATAGCCTATAGTTTCATATAGCCTACATAGTGTCAAGTGAGATAGTTCAATAGCTCATATACATATTAAAGAATTGGCTTCACATCATTTAGCCAGGGGAGAGCAGTGGGCTTTGAAGCGACTTTCGAAAGAAGTGTAAACAATCTCGCCTCCAACTACCGAACTGAAACAGATTTTCCATTTCCGATTTTGTTAGCTCAATAAATGATACATGCAATGTAAAACGAAGAACAGTCTTTTAATAGATTCATAATATCCTGTTGTGCTTTATAGATACATAATAGTTTGGTACGGGAGATGTGTCTCTCTCCACAGTCAACAGTGACGATGTTGGAGGACTTGGCGTCACGTCAATATGGCCGCCCAAAACTCTCCAACAGATACGAATCAACTCCTGCTCGTACGCTCGGCGCGTACATTCGAATAATTGAGCGTACTTTTCGATTTGTTGCCTCAATTGTGGTTCAAGCGTAGTTTTGATTACGCGTAGATAAATTGCGCGTAATTTGAGGGTTCACTGTAGTCATATTTAGTAGTAGCGTCTACGTCTGCAACGTAGAGCTATATATATCTCGTATATATAGCGTGATTAATCGATAACATCTAGAGTAGCACCTACTCTCTCTACTAGGTACGTTGTACACACTTTTGAGGCTACTATTAAAAGGAAAAACTGAAAATATTGATGAGAAAGAAAAGAGAAAATTGTAGAATATTGTCCATCGTATCTGGCTCCTTAACTCGTTGAGCACCGGCTAGTTATAATATTTTGTTCACCCCAGTCCCAAGCCATTTTCACTTATTTTTTTGTTTGCTAAAATGGAAGACAAGGATGAGAAAAGAAAAAAAAAAAAAAAAAAATCACCTCTGACATTTTTTTTTGGGGGGGGGGGGGAGCCTCAAAAAAATTTGTTGAGCCAAAATGGAAGAGAATGGTGAGAAATGAAGACAAAAATAAAAAAAAACTCATTTCGGTCATTTGGGGGGGGGGGTTTCAATAGTTCGTCTCCCCCGCATGACCACCCGCCCGGGAGCACTAGGGTAAAAACTGAGTATGGCATTGTACGGCATACATCCTAAGGAGTATCTCACATAAATCTCAAGCCTCTAGCTCCCATACGACCGGAGTAATGAAGGTTCAAAGTGGCGGTGAACTAGGGGTGTAAACTATCCCCACTAAGCCCACCACCACCAGCCGCGCGGCTGTCTCGGCCCGCTCACACCTACTGGCCCGGCTCCCACACACACTACGGTACCTCCCCCTCCTATTCTCCCGCCATTTCCTACCTTACGAGCCACGTAAGTGTTTTTTATATGTCGGACGCACGTGATGCGTCGCTGGGAGTTGGTGATCAAAGACTGCCGACGCAACACGTGCGACGCTGGGTCTCACCGGGTTAAGCCATTGTCACGGGTCCACCGCACAATCCGACCGGGTTCATTAGATCTGCTTCACGCTACTCTCCTTGTAAACACGCGATTTTCGGGCCTCTGTTATTTGTGTCTTCCGCGCCTGTCACCTTCCCTTTGGGTGAGTTGTGGGCCTTGTTTAAGGTACCTGTGGTTTTAGACAGATGATCTGTGATGTAGGCACGCCGGAAAATGGGCTCTGATGTGTTTTATTGGAGTGTGGCGTTGAAACTGGAGGTTACTTATCTTTTTGCCTTCTGCGCATGCGCCGCCACTTGGGCGACTCTCGTTCACTATGGTCTTCGCCTATTTTTGTTGTTTTTTCACTTGCGGTGGCTTTAGTTTTTGTCTTAGCAGGTTCTTTCTTTTGATTTTGTCACTGCTTTAGTTTTGCTCATTTATTTTGCGCGAACTTCGGCCTAGGCTTACTTGTGCCCTTCTAGTTGGTTGGAAGGGGGGCGCCGACCCTTTTTAGTGCCGATCCCTTTTGGTGGGTTTTCTTACTTGTTCCTGCCTCTCCTCAAAGGTGCAGGACCTAGTGCGCCAGGTAATTTCATACATTACTGATCAAGTACCGAATAGGCTATCTTCCGTTTTTGGCCTAGCCTAGTGGGGGGCGATTTTGGTTTACGAAATTTTTTAGGTGTCGTCCCCTGTGCTTTGTTACCTGCTGCTGGTTGCTTCCCCTCCTCAAGGGTACGGTAACTCATGCACCCTGTAATTTCATGTATTACTGTCACTAGAACCGTTTAGGCTCTGCCGTTTTTTGGCTTAGCCTAGGGGGGGGGGGGGGGGTTTTGGTTTTCAACACTGTGGCAACCTCATTCTGGCATTCGTGCTCGCGTTGTTTGACGGTCCCGGTCCTCTGTCTACCTGGATACTATACCAAAGCCGCGAACGTAGCCCGTTCTGATGTGTTTTGCTGACAGTTTTTATTCTGTCTCTGTCCCCTTCGGTAGTGTCTTCTTACCCACTGGCTCTCCCGCGCCTGCTGTGTTTTGGTAGGGTTCCATTTGGACCCCTCCTCTTTTGGAAGGGATGGCCTTACACTATTATTGGTGCCACAGACCTTTCTGAGACGTTCTGTTGGGTTACCGCCCTGGGTCGGGTACTTCCCGCTCTAGGTCGGGGCCCTCCTTTACGGTCACATGGTCGCCTCCTGGCCCCTCCGCTCTGGATCGGGTCTTTCCCGTTCTATATCGGAGGTTTGTTTTTGTCGCTGCTTGATACCCACAGACTCTCCCGCGTCTTCTGTGACTTGCCAGGCTACCTTCGGGGTCCTCGGCTTAAGGCGGGGCCTCTCGGGGCATCTCCGCTCTAGGACGGGACTTCTTTTGTGCATATTTGCCTTCCACCTTCAGCGCTGCTGCCGTCTCATAACGCGTCCCGTTCCAGAACGTGGATGTCCGTATACGGCTCCTCCGCTCTGGGGCGCGAGTGTCGCTTACCTGCCTTCTTATGCCACGTCCCGCTCCAGAACGGGGAAGTCCGTATACGGCTCCTCCGCTCTGGGGTGGGAGTGTCGCTCCCGCCTGGGAACGCGGACGTTCCCGCTCGATGTCGGGTCTTTTCCGCTCTAGATCGGACATTCCCGTTTATGGTCGCGCTCCTCTTTACTCAGTTTAGGCTTAGACTGGTAGTCCTGCACTTCTATTAAGACGTCTTTTCATCATCATCATTATCATCTCCGACGCCTTGTTTCCCCCTGGGAAACCCCCACTAGAGGATGGCCATGACAGAAACGTCTCCAAGCTACTTTGTCAAGACACACCTCCTTTGCCCGTGCCACAATGCCCCTTCCACTACGTGGAAGTTTTTCTTCAATATATTTTTCCACTTTCTTTTCCCATACCATAGGTGGTCTTCCACTACTAGCGGTTCCACTCACCTGACTCCCATATATCTTTCTTGGCATTCTGTCTTCATCCATTCTCTGAACATGGCCATACCACCTCAAAGTACTTCTCTTTATCCACTCAACCACACCACAATCAATGCCCAAAGCCTGCTCTTCCATTCCAAAGGACTCGTACACTTCCCTATTACTTGGCCCATCTAGCCTATTCATGCCAGCTGCCATTCTGAAAAAGCTCATCTCCACAGCTCTCAGTTTGAAGAGGTCCTCGTCACTTGCCGTCCATTTCTCGCTTCCATACGAGAGTGTTGGGAGCAGCACACTGTTTCTCAGTGACTTTTTGACTTCCTGGCTAACCATTCTTCCTTTGAGAATACTATCAAGTTCTCCAATCACTTTTCTCCCTTGCATTTTTCTCTCTTTTATCTCACTCTCCATTTTACCATATTTGCATAGTACAGCTCCCAAATACTTGAAACTTTCAACCTCTTCTAGTACTTCATTTTTCAATTTTATTTTACAACTTTTCTTGTGTTCTTTCTTGATTCTATATTTTTCCTTAAAATCTATGGTTTCATGCATTCTTCTCTCAAACACCATTACCTTACATTTCCCTACATTGACCTTTAACTTTCTCTTTTCACATACCCTGTCAAAGTCAGTGACCACTCTCTGAAGTTCTTCAGCATTTTCCGCCAACAGGACTGCATCGTCCGCATATAGGCATGTTAAAATCTTCCATGTTCTTCCCTCTGATTCCAGTCTAGCTCCCACACCCATTGATACAGCCCTACATTCCCTAATCACTCCATCCATGTATATATTGAACAACCAAGCTGACATGACACATCCCTGTCTTACACCTACATTGACCTCAAAACTTTCACTTAACTTATCCCCTACCTTCACATTTGCCATTGCATTCCTATAAAATTTTTTTACTGCCATTAGCAACTTTCCTCCCACACCATATACTGTTAACACATCCCACAGGCCCTCCCAGTCTACTTTGTTGTAGGCTTTTTCCAAATCCATGAATGCTGCATAGAGTTTTCTGTTTTTGGCCAGATACTTCTCTACCAACAATCGCATTGAGGCTATCTGGTCAACGCAGCCCCTGCCCTTTCTGAAACCTCCCTGTTCCTCGCCTATTTTGTCATCCGTTATCTTCTGTAGCCTCTGTGTTACTACTCTTGCGTGTACCTTTCCAGGTATGCTAAGCAAGCTAATTCCCCTATAATTCTTACATTCTTCTTTACTACCCTTCCCTTTGTACAAGGGTACTATCACTGTACCCTTCTGTATGTCTTTTACCGCTCTTTTCCCTTTTTTCCCAAGGCTGTGCTCTCTACCCTACTGTACAGGGCCTCGTCACTGCTCACATTTGAAGATAGTAGTCTTCACTGTTATTTGGGGGGGGGGGGGGGGAGGCACTATCCTGCCTTGGTAGGGGCTCCAGTCTCCAGGCCTAGGGAGAGCTTTTGGGCTCCTCCCTGACCTGGTGCCTGTAGCTGTTTCAGGGGTCTCTGTTCTTTCTTTTGTGCATAACCTCTTGCCTGATACTCCTACCTGGCCGCCCTGTTACGGGGCACTCTTCGGCCTTCACCTTCTTCAGGGGGGGGGGGGGGGTTCAATTCTCATTCGGCACTTTTCATCTCATTCTGCATCTTTCAGGGTTTTTTTCATGGTATTTATGGGCAGGATTTCTTCTGGTTCCCGTCACTGACATACATGCATGCCTTACCAGGTCCTACTCGGGGTCTTAACAGGGTTTTTTCTTCTGATTCCAGAGTAGTATGTCTCCTGCACTCTGCTCTCGCATCGGGTGTCAGAACCGGGTGGTGAGTTCCAACCATCGTGAGTGCCCATCCCACGCAGGCTGCTATACGAAGGTTGGTTTTGATCCTCGGCGGTGTGGCCCGTGCATGGTGGACCTGGTGATGCTTGAGTCCCACCCTACGTCCGCTGCCGCTGACGAGGTTCGGTCACGCCTCATCTCGACGTGGTCTGCGGTGGCGCTCTATGTTCGGGACCAACTCCATAGAGTGCCTGGCTTCACTGACAGCGATGTGCGGTCCTTACTCCGCCTTCCGCTGCCTTCGCCACGTGGGCGCCGGGCCGCCTTTATTCAAGTGCCCGCATCGGACCTCTCGACTGCATCTGTGGACACTGGCAGGAAGAGGAAGCACCGCTCTCCTTTTACACGACGAGACCGGTCCACCCCCACACGCCACCCTGCACCTTCGGCTCCTACTACCGGGGTTACTGTCTTTCGACCTAAGCAGAAGCCTGCTGTTACGACCGGCACTACGAAATAAACAAGGGCACTTAATAATGGACTAGATGTTAGGCTATATCTGCAACAACGGCCATTTGTTATATCTACTACAACGGTACGCTAATTCCAAACCCTCGAACTATTACGCCGGTGAACAAAACACTTAAAACCCTCCAGAGTTAATCTACTGGATAATGGGGTATCAATTAACTGGGTTTTAGTGCACTTCTACAAAGGCTTTCCGGTGACGGCAAAGCCAACTGACAACAGGAGTACTTACGTTACGAAAATGCTGTAAAGTAATAACAATGCTTGAATAAACTATCATAAGATTTAATAAAGGAATATATGCTTACGTTAACTTTAGTGTGAGTCTGTACTCAACACTAAACTCTTCAATGCTCTATGAAAACACTGGAAGTCTAGTCCTACAGCAATCAGATAAGGAATCTTCTGAAAAGGTCTGATGCTCTAAGATGCTCGTTAATATAGAACAGAAATAATGCAGGGGCAGGACACCAAAGCGTGTATCTTAAATACACCAATAAGTAGGATACATATATATAACAAGGGAGTGCAACAACTCTGTGACAGCACTAATAATAACCACTCAAACACAGTACTGCCTTAGCCAACGTAACAGCCAAACTGGGTTGTGCACTATGCATCAACCTAGGCTAAAATAAGGCGTGAATAATTCCTAAAGCATAAACAATGAAAGTTAATAAACACAATGCTGTCTTTCTCACTAATAAAGTCTAGCAGTGGCATAAAAGGTATCAAGAAACTAGGCAGAGCGCAAGCATGCTCGTAGCCTACTGTCTCCCCTTGAACAGATTTCCCTTATGTTACGTTAAGTGACTTGGAGACTCTCTTGGTAAGTCCAGATCTCTAGTAGTATCTGGTCTTGCCCTGGCGCTCCACAAAGGTCAACAAAATGAGGTAGCAAGCATACAGGTAAGAGTAGGCAAAAGCCCTTCACCTGTATACTGCTACACTCGCAAAGGAAAAATATGCACAAGGGTTACAGGCTACCTAGCTTCGTCGATGTTGTACAGGCTCTGACTTGCCACATACATAACTCAGACAACGACCAAAGATACCTTCCACTGTCTAGCATTAAATAGTAGGAAAGAACAACTCAATAATTAGAAGCACCCCAATACTATGATACCATTTGACTATGACTCTAATAATCCCTAAAGCTAGTGCAAACATATATGGAGAACTGGTGCTGGTAATACGACTGGCCGACTATGGAAGTCGTATGCAGAACCAGAAGGGATAAGTAATTGAATAAAGAGAGAAGTATGAAAAGAAGAAGTTCAGAGAGAGAAATAGTAGTACAGGGGGTTAGATGGGGGGACAGATTGCAAAGGACATGTAGGACCAAGCACGCTGTGCCAAGCTCTGCAGGAGAAACGCGGGCAGGAGCCCCCCAGCACTAACAAAGGCAGCAGCACCCAATCACAGACGACTACGTCATGAGGAGCAGACATCACATGACGCGTCAGGCCCGCCGGCCAATCACGAGCGTGGGAAACTCCTCCGAGCGAGGGAGGCACACGTACATACACACGCACATATTACCACCACGCTGCTCGCTCTCTTTCTCCCTATAACTTCACACAATGCATCTTATATTCTATCAATGATATAAAATACTTCCAAGTGTCACAGACAAGAATAAAGACCACCACTGATCTGTCTGTGACAACATGAACTCTATGAAAGAAAGAACATCGTTCTACGATTATTGTAGCCCATTTCACTGCCCTGGCGAGCACTAGCGAGTTACGAGTGCATTCTGGCAAGCTGGCCAGCGTAACACTCTGCCACCTCTACACCTTTAACGGCGGTGGTCCCACCAATCTTCTCCCCTCATCGCCGCACAACTCACGACCTCATCCGGGAGATTGAGGCTGAGCAGGCCGTTGGACACCAACCTTCAGCTCCTCCATTTGAACTGCCGGCTCCACTCCATCCGGCTGCTCTTTTTGGCCCGGCCGTCGATATCCCTCTGTCGCCTCCTGCTCAGCCTTCGTTACCTGGCAATGTGGATCCTACCTACCGCTGTGCCCAGTCTCCTTCTACGAGGCCTGATCGGTCTCCTCCCCTGGCCGTGCAAGATGCCCCGGAAGAAGGGGGTTGGACTGATCTGGAGGAGGGGCACGCAGATAAGGAAGGCGACGACGACGGGGACTGGATGGACGTCGACGGGGAGGGGCTTGGCGACTCCCCTCGTGAGTCCATCCACAACACACCGCCTGGCCGGAAGCGTGTACGCCGTCTCCGCATCATTTCTCCCTCGTCGTCTACTATCGCTTCGGCCGAGAACCCAGAGATCCCCATGACTGTCGCTTCTCTTCAAGCCGCTCATCTTCGGGCCCAGGAGGCGAACACTGAAAAGTTTGCATCCTTACAGTCGGCGCTGGAACGACTCACTGAGGCAGTTTTGAACCCTACCACTGTCCCTCAGGTCGTCCCGTTGGCGACTCCTCTTCCGCCTTTGGAGGAGCACCTGCCGACTAGGCCAGCTCGCCAGGTGGATGCTGCTCCTGTCGTCCCGCCCCCTGCCCCCGCTCAGGCTCCTTCGGCGTCGTTCGTCGTGTTACCTGGGAGTGGTCTGGGGCTGGTTACTCAACCTGTGCACGTACCTTCGCTCTCCAGATTCAAGATACCGAAGCGTAGGTTCCCGTCCCTGTATGGGGAACCTGCTTCCTGGAGGAACGTACAGGCATCGCACCCGGAGCGTGTGTTTACGCATGCGCCTGGCGAGCGCCCTGTGGCGGCTGGCTGGACGATTCAGGTCAATGCCAAAGGCCTGTTTCGGGCATTGACTCTGGACGGACTAGTCCCAGAGGTGGACATCAGGGCTCACCCTAGTCGGTCGGACATTCATTTTTTTACGTACCGACCTAAGGTGTCCCCCTCTGGGTCTACTAAACTCTGGGCGGACTTCACTCGACACAACATTAATGTAGATGCTACCACCGTGTCAGCCATTGCGGGCCTTCCTCTGGTGAGGAATGCCCGGGACATTGAGGGTAACCTCATGCTCGAGCTTCCCCATTTGGAGGAAGGACCTTGGGATTTGTGGCTGGCCGAGGGTATTGACTTTGGGGTTAGGTCTTCGGAGGGTGCGTCTCAGCTCCCTCCCGTTGACGACACGTTCGTGTCGAGTTTGGTCCTGTCCTCGTCCGGGCTCTCACCCAAGTATTGGTCTTGGTTGAACGCCCCACGCATGGTATTAGATAAGATGCCCGCCTCCTGGTTCGCTCCACCTGATAAGAGCGCCCTTGAGCGGGATCATAAGTTCCGACAGCGCGCTGCTTGGTTACTCTCCACCCTCTTGCTCCAACTCCAAATGGCTCGTGTTCACCTCAGGCTCATTGAAGCCCAGCCGGCTGGGGACATCAGGAGGGGCGAGGAACACTTGCGGCGCGTTCAGTTGCAGCTTGCTCTGAACTCCGTCGGCGACCTTCGGGTTGCCATCCACGAGGCTGCTCGTTGTCGGCAGTCTCTGAAGGTGGCTTTTTGTAAGAAGGCGCCAGCTAAAGTCAGGACTAAGCTGTTGCTTTCTGAGCTCGCTACTGAGTGTCTCTTCTCAGATGGCGCTTGGCAGGAGGCTTACCTCTTTGCGGCTGCGGGGCGCTTCGCACCCCGTCGTTCTGAGGTGTCGCGGAACCCCTCAGCCGCTTCCTCCCACCAGAGAGGGAGGAAGGTCGGCCCGCAGCGAGGACGCCAGTCTTGGCGAGGTGCCACGACTGGGAAGCGCCAGGTGGTGAGGGGTCGGGCAGGGCGCCCTTATGTACCTCGCTCCCCGCCTCGCCCTTCTCAGTAACTCGCTATTGAGGCTTCCTCTCGGCGAGTCGACCAGAGGCAGGGTGATAGTAGGGCCACGCAGGAGCGTCACCACCAATTTCGTAGGGGCAGTCGCTACAGGGGAGATGGTAACCGTGGGGGTCAGTCCTCCCACGGCAGGTCCGGGGAGCACTCTGCGGAAAAAATCGCGTAGTGCCTCCAGGACCATCCCCCCTCCCCTCTCCCGACTGTCTCGCCGAGGTGGTGTTGACTCTCACGAAGGAGGCCCTTACCGGCTTCTTTCGCCCCACTTTCGGCAATGGCCTCGCAGATCGTGGGCGCGTCGGGTGGTGAAGCGGGGTCTGTCCTAGAGGTGGCGGTCACGACCTCCTCTCACAAGGCCTCCCAGACATCGGCAGGTTTCCCCAGAAGATTCTGTCTATGCTTGAGGGTGGTATCATCCGGGAAGTCTCGCCTCACCAGCGGGTCTTCCTCTCTCGAGTCTTTCTGGTCCCCAAGAAGGACTGCGACGCGATGAGGCCGGTGGTCGATCTGTCGTGCTTAAATCTGCATATCGTGAACAACCACTTTCGCTTGCTCACCATCAATCAGGTGCGGTTGGCGCTCCGTCCCGGATGCTGGGTGGTTTCCCTGGATCTCAAGGATGCTTACTGGCATGTGCCGATTGCTCCTCGGTTCCAGAGTTATCTGGCGCTCCAGCTGCACGAAAGGGTGTTCACGTTCGACAGGTTGCCCTTCGGCCTCAATATCGCGCCGCGCATCTTTACGAAACTCGTCAAGCAGGCTCTGACTCCCCTGCTCCGTCAGGGGATTCAGATCCTGTTTTACTTGGACGACTGGCTCATCGCTGCGGACTCTCCCACCCATTGCGTACAGGACACTCTTCTTGTCATCCAACACGTCACACGGTTAGGTTTCAGGATAAACGTTCCCAAGTCATGCCTCACTCCGTCGCAGGTCGTGACGTGGGTGGGCCTCGACTGGGACATGGCGAGCGCGACTGTCTGCCAGAGTCGAGTGAACGCTTCAAAGATTCGAAGGAAACTTTTTGCTGCGTTGCACTTGGTCTCGATTACCAGGAAACTCTGGGACTCACTGGTAGGGTCACTCAATTGGGCATCTCTGACCATTCCCTTAGGGAGGCTCAGGATCAAACGCCTTATTCAGCTAGGCAACAGAGCGTTCCCGCTTCTGCCTCCACATCGGCTTTGGCCGATTCCGCGCTCCATCCATGTACTCTTGACACACTGGGTCGTAAAGGGCACGCTCGCGAGGGCTGTGCCCTGGACGTCTCCCCCTCCGACCATCTGGGTAGATACGGATGCGTTCAGCGAGGTAGCGTGGGGTTACCAGTCAAACACGGGACATCAAAATCATGGCAGGTGGTCAGGTCTCACTCATTTACACATAAACGTCTTAGAACTGTTGGTCCTGTTGTTCTTCCTGAGGGATCATGGGCAGGCCCTCTCCGGCAGGTCTCTGGCCTTCAGGATGGACAACATGACCGCAGTTCATTGCATACAGAAACAAGTCTCCTCCCGGTCCGCCATTCTTCAGGACCTGGCGGAGAAATTGTTTTACCAGGCAGACCGGTACAACATCACACTGCATGCAACCTACCTGCCCGGGACTGCCAATCTTTGGGCGGATTCTCTGTCGAGGGGACAGAGCACCCAGGTAGAATGGTCATTCAAACAAACCGTATTCGACGGCCTGGCAGCCACCTTGGGTGTTCCGCAGGTACAATTGTTCACCTCCCACAAGACGAACAAGTTGCCTGTGTTCCTGACTCGCTGGATTCGAACTCCAGCGGGGGGACCGGACGCTTTCAGCGAGGACTGGAGCAGGTGGCAGTCAATATACGTGTTTCCGCCACCCGACGCACTTTTGATGTGCAAAGTCCTCCACAGGCTGAGAGAGTACCAGGGCAAAGTTTGGTTGATCGCGCCCCTCTGGCCGGCCCAAGCCTGGTACGCTCAGCTGAAACGATGGTGCCCGAGTCCCGTTCACCTATCGGTCTCAGACTTCCACTTGGGGTCGATTGGAGACCTAGGGACCTCGTTGGCATTCGCATCGTGGATGTTTGTGAGGCAGGGTGGCTGCCCACGTTTGGAAGATCATTGACTAACAAGTTAACTCTACATTGGACACCTTCTACATGGAAGACTTACGAATCTCACTGGCACAGTTTTACTTCTTGGATAAACGACACATCACAAACAACTCCATCAGTGGCGTTAGTGTTCCACTACCTCAATTATTTATTTGAGTCACGCCACAACATGTACAACACCCTTAGGAACCACCTGTCTGCCATTCGTGAGCCGTTTGAGAAGTTAACAGGGTTGGTCGTTCCTCAACAAGAATTAGATTTCTTTATGCGAGCCTGCTTTAGGCTTAGACCACCCCCGCGTCAGCTTCCCCCTCAGTGGTCGCTGACGAAGGCTCTCACACTCCTCTCGTCGGCCCCTTACTCTATCTCTCCTACACCTGACAGATTACTTGACAAGACACTGTTTCTTCTAGCTTTAGCTACGGGTGAGAGGGTCTCGGAGATGGCTGCCATGTCTCGGGCCCAGAATTGCTTGAGGTTTTCCCCCATCCTTGGCACCGTCAATTTGGCCCCTTCTGTTCATTTTGTTGCGAAAAATGAACGTGAGTCACACATTTTTCAGCCTTTTACTGTCCTTGCTTTGAAAAGGGGTCGGGTGCATCATACTTTATGTCCGGTTAAATCACTTCATACGTATGTTAACTCCACCAGGCCGGGTTCTGGGTTGGTGTTGTGGGTGGCTCCTAAGACCGGTAGGAGGTTGGACAAACGTGCTGTGGGGATTCGCCTGTGTCGTGTCATTCGGGATAGTAACCCTCATATTAAGGGCTCTGCGCACGACGTTCGCTCGTACGCTGCTACTCTACACTTTTTAAATAACCGTTCACCGACGGATATTGCTGACACTGGGCTCTGGTCTTCCCACCACACGTTTGTCTCCTCCTATCTGTCCATGTCCACGGACAGACCGGGGCGTCCTTGTGTTGCGTTGGTCCAAAGGGTTATTTAGAGGTATGACCTGCTCTGTCCTTCTCTTTTATATCCTTCTCCTGTCCTACCATGTCTATTTTGGGGGAGGGGGGGGGGGGGGGGGGGCGGGCGGGGAAAGTGGGGTGAATCGCACGATACATGTACTTGCACCTAGGTTTAACTCCTCAGACCCGGAAGGGCTCTGAGGCACCCATAAAAAACACCCCCCCGAGCTACCCGGTAGGGCTCTGAGGCACCCATGAGCTCAAAGCCTGTAAGCTTGGTGTGCGAGGTGTCCGTCCGACGCATGTAAACAACAGCCGGCTGGACCGACGCCGCGCATCTCCGACCACAAGAAGGAGTGCGTCGCTTGATCGTGTGTGCCTGTATGTTATTGTTAAGTATCGAAAAGTAGTGTAACTGGCTGTTTTTGCCATAAAGTTATCTCCAATTAAATCATCATCACAACTGAACCAGTTGACTTAGAGAGCTCTACTTAACGCCATTCTACAGGTACGAAACACATCTACGCTTGGGGATGCGCGGAAATGCGGAAGCAAGCAAAATAACAAAGATGCAGTAGCCTAGGCGTAGACGTTTTTCGGCCAAAACCCCCAGACTTCGGGGAATATATATGGAATACATAGCCGGGGCTGGAGGGTTAAGGAACATTTCCTAGGTTAAGAAATTGAGTTTTCTAGTATTAAGGTATTCTTGGCTCGGGGTATGTATGAACCTCTTACCTCATTCTTACAATTAGAATTATGTGTTAGTCGGTTCGTCGACTCGTATTCACCTCATCGCATTATTGTACAGTTCCCCTCTTCTGCACGTGTCTCTGTTCACTCTCTTTATGTGGGTTTTCATTGCTGTCTTCACACTGTACACCTGGGTTAAGTGCTCGTCGCTTCTCTCCATGGTTTTTCATGATCGCATCCTGCACACGTTCCACTGTTCTGTGCTTTTCGATGTTTTCCTTCGTACCTTAACCCTTCCAGCCCGGGTGTCCTTTTATAAGGACACCGCGGCAGATGGGCCGGTACCCGGGTATCCTTTTAACAGACAGTAAGCTTGAAAGCCTATTCAGCTTGGTCTGAACGCCGTGCATCCGACGCATGTAAACAAAGCCGATCGTTGCGTCACCGCATCTCCGAAAACAAGGAGACGTCGGATCAATGTTGTTGTTGTGACGTCAGACGAAATTAGTGTCTGAAAAGCTCCGATATTGTCAACATCGCGGAAAAATTCGCTCCACGGAAATCGTCATCACAACTGAACCAGTTGACTTACAGAACTCTACTTAACGCCAGTCTACAGATTGAAAACCGCACTACGTTTATAGATGCGTGGGAAATTTCTAGCAGTTAAAATAACAAGATACGGTAGCCTAGGCCTTGACGTTTTTCGGCCAAATCGCCCGGGTACCCCACACTTTCCTTAGGAGGGGGAGCCCGGGTCGGAAGGGTTAAAGGAACTCCTACTGTCTTCTATACGAACAGGGGGGGGGGGGCATCCTCTATTCATAAGCATTATGAAATACATCATTCTTTATCATCAGTTAAGTTATCCCATTGATTACGACATGACTGTACCTGATTCTCTTGATATGCACCTGTCAGTACAATCTTTCTTAAACTCTCTTGTTTATAAGTCTGTCTTTCATTGATCCTGATATTTACTATTTGCTAAAGTTTGTGTTTTCAGCTTGGATGTCCTCCTCCAATTTGGTACTCTAGCTCTACGTTGGAGACGTAGAAGCTACTACTAAATTGGGAGGTTTGACACTCTCCCAATACCAAAGAAGGAAAACCTTCTATTTGGTAGGTAGCCTCGGAGTATCCAACGTCATAGTATCCCGCCCTCACACCATACCCCTGCCCATCCAATCTTGTCTACTGAACTTGATACCTGGATGATCTAATGAATCCGGTCGGATTGTGCGGTGGACCCGTGACAACGGCTTAAGGAGCCAGATAGGATGGACAATATTCTACAATTTTATCTTTTCTTTCTCATCAATATTTTCAGTTTTTCCTTTTAATAGTAGCCTCAATAGTGTGTACAACGTACCTAGTAGAGAGAGTAGGTGCTACTCTAGATGTTATCGATTAATCACGCTATGGATTACGATAATTGCCCGCTCCACAACGGAACGGAATTATACGAGATGTATATAGCTCTACATTGGATACTCCGAGGCTACCTACCAAATAGAAGGTTTTCCTTCTTTGGTATTGGGAGAGTGTCAAACCTCCCAATTTTAGCCCACCGTCCCGGCGTGTTTTTGTTTTACTTTGTTCTATCATGTAAGATCGAAAACAGATTCACCGCCGGGTAGGTCTGAGTTGGCAAGTTGGTCGGCATCGCTAGGAAACATGGTTAAATGTATTCTTCCTCCTCCGCTAGCGGTATGAAATAACCAGTGCGAACTGAAGAGACTTGGCAGTTTTATGCTCGGTTCTAGCGCCGCCGGTGGTATTAAAAATGCAAAGTGTCGGGATTGTATATTAAGACTCCCCTGTGCTGACAGTATCATTCTAAAGATGATGGTTCTTGGTGCTATAGACTTCTACGCTTATCGGACATCTTGTAGATCTATCCTAGCCGGTGTTTTTTATTACAGTAGAACTCCCCTGTGATGGTACTAACACCAGATCAGAAAACTCAGAAGTATCCGCCTTGCCCATTCTCCCGAGTAACACTATGGGAGAGGAGTAACCATTGTTGGTTTGGTCGGCGGGGCTAAAATCACCTGTCCCTTCATTCCTTGAGTTACTTGTTCGTTAAGAACCTTGGGTAACTTTTTTACGTTGGGAGTTACCCCCTGCCGGCATCAAAAACCTGGCGGGTTAAGAGTTTGGAGTCTCGGACATGGGGGGAATCCCCTTGTTACCTGTATCGCCTGTTCCTCCTTGTTTGAGGAAGGCATATGGCTGCAACCAATTTCATTCTGGTGTTCTGTCGTCTGACCGAACCAGCGCGTTGATCGCCATTTAGTGACTGCGCTTACCCTCTAAAGTAGTATGGCTCAGGTGTTTTAGACCCTCGAGACCCTACCAACTATATTCCCCTCGTAGTTTACTGTTTTCCCAAAATTATATTTTTGAGGCTCAGACATCATTGTTTACTGCCGAGCAGAGAAAACTTACTCTAAAACAAGGAGGGGAGGTGAGGGAGACTTGTTTGTTACCAGAAGAGTCCTCTTTTGTTGGGACCGCTGACCGGCGTAAGTGGTCTAGGGGCTAGGTATCTACTTAGTTGGTAAAAGCAAAATTTATTGTACCGCCGGCGGATGAGAAAACATCTTACTCTGTTTGCTTCGCCTAGGGTGACAGTACTTCATGTTTACTTAAGATGCCATCATTGTCATACCCATCTTATGGTTGAAAGAGGTAAGACTTAGGTGTCCTCTACCCTCGTTACCCATTGTACGTTTTAATTTTAATATTACCAACAGTAGATTCCGGGGTGATAGAGCAAGACCGGCAAATTACCTTGTCTCTTCGCCGTGTGCGAAGGGTGGAGAATCCTCTACATATATCCTGCCCACTTGTAAGGTTCTATCTCCTCCAAACTCTTAACCTCTGAAGTGCGCATGGGGGTAATTGGAAACGTCCCCCTGTGCTGACGTATTTGAGGTGTTTCCGTCACTAAAATATTCATTGTGCCATTAATAGCATTAATATTTATCCATATGCGCCTATTATGGGTTGATTATAAAGGTATTAACCTGAAACAACAATAAAACGAGTGAAAACAGCGTTTGGATGGTCAAAATCGGAGATATAGCCCGCGAGTTGTATAATGTATGGGTGAGGCAATCTGCTTTTCCCGCCAATTTCCCCCAAGGCCACTGAGACACAGTCGATCGATACTCTCTCTCTCTCTCTTGCACTCGCTTGCTATCAGTGATGACCACACCCTCCAATCGGATTTCTAATGTTAGCACGAAAATATACCTCAGAATAAGGGAATAACAGGGAAAATAGGTGATAACTGAAGGAGAGGAGGAAAGTGGGGAAGGAGGGGAGGTAGAGGACTGAGATTTTGCATGGCCCAGGGGCCAAAAAAAAAAAAAAAAAAATAAAAAAAAAAAAATATAAAAAAATATTTTTTTTTCAATGTCAAAAGTTGATTTTTATTTTCTCTGACTCTTAAGAGTCTTCCCGCAGTGCGCCGGGGGAACTCTTAAGAGTCTCCCCGCAGCTCCCGGGTTAAGAGGGGGGGGGGGGGCTCTCTCTCTCTCTCTCTCTCTCTCTCTCTCTCTCTCTCTCTCTCTCTCTGCCCTGCTCTATCCATGAACATTCTCTGATGGGCACAAAAATCACCTTACCGGAGTGATCTTGTGCCCTAGGGATTTAGCATAACCTCCACTGCTTAACCTATAACGTAATGAAAAGTTTAGGCATTGGTGGCCAAGTAATTGGGCTGGGTGTATGTATTCTTTTAGGGATTAATTCACCTCTTATCAGGCAGTTGTCTAGGCTGCACTACCTTGAAATTCCTTGAATATATACCTTTTGCCTTTCCATATACCAGACTCCTCCTTTAAAGGATTGATCCGTGGTGCAAGTCGGTACTGCACCAGTGGTCATTAGGAAGAAGAATCGGAACTGTTTACCGGCTAGTGGTTTACGCCCGAGGGTATTTGTTCCTTATAAAATTGTGTATATAAGGCCGTAGGTATGGTGGACGTACCCGCGGTTAGGCTGGGTTAGGACGACCAGCAGAATAATTTACTTGTAACTGCATGGTCCCAAAATCCTTGAGTATTATTGGAACTAAGCGAGGTCGCTAGTCCGTTTTTTAATGTCTGTTCGTCCTTATCCACCTCCGCCGGGGGTTACCCAGCGACTTGCGTAGACACCCCAGGCGTGACTAGGTATGTGCTACGGAGTCTAGTCTCGGATCCACTCGCCTTTACAAGGCCCCGGAAGAGAGAGAGGAGAATTTAAAGGTTCGGTATGGGAAGAGATAGACGACTGCCTGATAATGACCTGCGTCCATTCCTACCCCTTATTATGGTGACTAAAACCTCTTAGGGCTCACTGTCTTGTGGGTAAGTGAGTCCACATGTGTCGAACATCCTGCCTAGTCTCCATGTTTATCACTGAAGTTGTCAACACTGGGGAATGAAGTACTCTGTATACTATACTACCGGGTAACCACTTCACCATTGCTAACCTCAGATTTTGTCTAGCTCTGACGGCAGCCAAGAATGCCGTTCGGATGTCCATGAGTGACCTAGTTGGTTGAGGGAGTAATAGTCTCTGGAACAGGACGATTGTCTCCCTCATCCTCTGATCTATTTGAGCATCTACCGGCTGCGTGATGGATTGGGCAGTACGGCGAGTGAGGAGGAATGTTGAAAGTCTCCTGCACGTATCCTTATCCTTCAGGGTTCAGTGTTAAGCCCCCTCCTCTTTATTATGGTCTTGGAGGCACTGTCTAGAGTTTTTAGAGGCGGACTCCCGTTGGAACTGTTTTATGCAGACGATTTAGTCCTAATAGCTGACAGTATGCAAGATGCTGAGGCCAAATTCAGAGAGTGGAGAGAGGGCATGGCGAGCAAGGATTTAAGAGTCAATATTAACAAAACAAAGGTTATGCATTGTAGATCGAGACGAGGCAATGTGGAAAAGAGCGGTGCATACCCATGTGCAGTGTGTGGTAAGGGAGTGGGCGTTAACTCAATTCAATGTAGCATCTGTCGATGTTGGGTACACCATGGGAGTAAGCGCCGTAGTAGAATAAAGGGACCCCTAAGTCAGAAATAGAGAAATTTGAGTGCATAGTGTGCAAAGGCGAGCTTGTGTTAAGTGATAATCCTGTGGCTGTGAATTTTGGAATTGAGTCTTTGGAGCTGGTGAACAAGTTTTGTTACCTAGGAGATACCATCTCTGCCGGTGGTGGGGCCAAGGCTGCCACTGTTGCTAGAATTTGGTGTGGCTGGGGGAAGTTCAGAGAACTGATGCCAATCCTGACCATGAAAAGAATGCCTCTCCCCCTGAAGGGAAAGGTGTATGCCTCGTGTTAGAAGTGCAATGACGTATGCCTCAGAAACATGGGCCGTTAAAGTAGAGGATGTCAACAGAATGGAGCGTAATGAGATGAGAATGGTGAGATGGATGTGTGGGGCCAGGCTACAGGATAGAATAACAAATGTTGAGCTGAGGAGACGTTTAGGTATAAAGAGTATTAGCGAGGTGATGTGTACAAGTAGACTGGGATGGTATGGACATGTGGAGAGAATGGATGAACAAAATTGGGTGAAAAAATGCAGGTCTGTGATTGTGGAGGGAGCTGCACCAAGGGGTGGACCGAGGAAGACCTGGAATCGGACTATACGCGCCGATCTCAAATCCAAGAACTTGACAAGTGAAGCAGCCCTTAACAGGGTTGCCTGGAACGCCGCCATTAGGACAAGAGACTGAAACTGCACGTATGTGTGGAACACTCAGTCTTAAAATTTTATGTATGTATGTATGTAACATAAACTCCCTATGTAGGTCAATTAACGGGGGGGTAATGAAAGGTTCCTGAAAATCCCGGTATGATAATAGTGGGGACGCTAGGAATGCACAGATGGGGTAAGGTACCCCGCCGGGTTGCGTGCTCATTAAATAGAAGTCCATTTGGTTGGGAGGGGGAATAGTTAGGGAAGGTTGAGTCGTTAACGCTATAGCAAACTGTTGCGCCTCGTTCTCCCAATCCACCCATGGACCATGACCTACCTCTCCCAGATTCAGTTCTTGTTCCTGACTGCCTGTTGGTACGTGCGCCCGGTTCCTCTTTCGTACTGGAGTCATTTCCGTGTATGCCATAAGGCTGGTAGCAGTCAGGATGAAGTAGCAGTCAGGATGAAGTAGCTCACCTGGGGGAGGAGGTAACAATTGGGCCGGTACATACACAAAATACTCATAATTCCATACATCTGGAATAGCCTTAATTGGTACTATTAAGATTCTACCCTGTGTTTCTTTAGCCCGAAACTCCTTATTCTTACTCGTTTCAATGATCCACTCCCGCGGGACTGGGATCTCCCCCGCCATAGATCTGTGCTCATCCCCTGATTTTGGTGATTGGACTGGAAACCAGAAGCAGTCCGACTCCTTCAACTGAGGCACCAGAGCTGTCATTTGTAGCTGTTTATCTAATGATGTCGGGGAAACAGATGATTTTAAGCCAGAAAATGGGGTGGTAAGAGAGGCGGTTACTTTCTCGTCATCCGCCGGGAGACTAGGGCCTGTATGTAAATCTTGGTTTACGTCAGCCGTGGGGTACACTGGGTTAGATGTTAAGTGAGGTGTAGGTTGTACAAAAACCGCCGAAACACCTGGGTCTGTTAATACCCTTACCTTGGCCGGATTAGGTGGGACAATAGAAAACGCCGGGGCGGCTTCTATCTGACTTGTGAGGTCAAAATGAGAGGAAATAGTCAGTGTGGTTGAGGAGGGTGGGAGCACAGATTCAATCGGGCGAGCCTCAGTCGCCGTTAACCCGGGAACTGCGGGGAGACTCTTAAGAGTTCCCCCGGCGGACTGCGGGGAGACTCTTATGAGTGAGTGAGAAAAAAAAATCAACTTTTGACATCGAAAAAAAAAAAAAAAAAAAAAAAAAAAAAAAATTGGCCCCTGGGCCATGCAAAATCTCAGTCCTCTACCTCCCCTCCTTCCCCACTTTCCTCCTCTCCTTCAGTTATCACCTATTTTCCCTGTTATTCCCTTATTCTGAGGTATATTTTCGTGCTAACATTAGCGAGTTGCAAGCAGGGTGTTGTCATCACTGATGGCAAGCGAGTGCAAGAGAGAGAGAGAGAGTATCGATCGACTGTGTCTCAGTGGCCTTGGGGGAAATTGGCGGGAAAGCAGCTTGCCTCACCCATACATTATACAACTCGCGGGCTATATCTCCGATTTTGACCATCCAAACGCTGTTTTCACTCGTTTTATTGTTGTTTCAGGTTAATACCTTTATAATCAACCCATAATAGGCGCATATGGATAAGTATTAATGCTATTAATGGTACAATGAATATTTTAGTGACGGAAACACCTCAAATACGTCAGCACAGGGGGACGTTTCCAATTACCCCCATGCGCACTTGTTAGGTTAAGGGAGTGTCTCTGGACCTCTTAGGTTTAAAACATTGATTCAATACATTATGTAATACTTCCTCCACTTGTTTTACTGTGACACATTGACTACGGGCCCTTTTGATAGATGTGGTCTGAATTTTCTCTTTCCTCTCCCTTTTCCTAGAAGCCCCCTTACAGTCTGTCGCCGGGGACTTACCTATTATCCCCGGTGAACTCAACACTGTTACCTCTTCGTCTGGAGGGCTGCTTACCTGTTCCGCCGCCTTCCGACGGTCTTCCAACATGGGTCCCAGTTTACTGGGTGCTAGAATATTCTGTCCCTTTGAACCTCGTTGAACTTCCCTCGTTCCTCTAAAAGGATTCGTAATTACAGGAGACCTAGAAGCGGGGTCTCTTCGACCACTACAATGTGGTCCTGCCCTAAGACTGAGTTGTGGGAGATTCTTCGTTCCGGCTTCGGGGAAGGAATTAGAACTTCTGTGAGCCCTGAAGGTTCGATTTTAGTAGGGGGGAGAGGGACTTTGGTAAAAAGTATTGGGGTATTCTGTTGGACTATTCTTACCTCAGACTTGTCAACCATTTCTCCTTTCTCAGAAATCTCCATCTTAGGAGATTTCAACGTTCACCACCGCCATTGGCTCTCCTCTCACACTACTGATCCACCTGGTGAACAAGCCTACGTCTTTTCTATCCTAAATGACCTAGAGCAGTTAGTTCAGCAACCCACCCGTATCCCGGATCGCATCGGAGATCGGCCCAACATTCTTGACCTGTTTCTAACTTCTAACCCTTCTTCTTATACTGTCGATCTTTTCTCTCCTTTGGGCTCCTCCGACCATAAACTTATCTCTGTCACCTGTCCTATCTCTCCAGTACAGCCACCCGATCCTCCTAGCCGGCGGCGCTTGTGGCACTTTGGCGCTGCCGACTGGGAGGCTCTTCGGCAGTACTTCTTTGATTTCCCATGGAATGATTTCTGCTTCCATGGCCGAGGACCCTCGGAGAGTGCTGAACGCATTACCGAGGTAATCCTATCGGGCATGGAAGCATACATTCCATTCTCTTTCTCTCAGACTAATGCTAAAAAATCTTGGTTTACTCACGCCTGTTCTACTGCTGTCCGCAATAAGGAGGAAGCATTCAAACGGTACCGACGCCTTAAAACTCAAGACTCTCATTCTTCATATGTTTCTGCCCGGAATCAAGCCAAATCTGTTCTTCGACTTGCCAAACACTCTTTCATCAATAATAAATGCACTGAACTATCCAACTCTAGCTCTTCCCAAGCTTTCTGGCATCTAGCCAAAAACCTCTCCAACAATTTCTCTTCCTCGTCTTTCCCTCCCCTTTCCCACTCTGATGGCACAACCATCACTTCTTCCTCTGACAAAGCTACTCTTCGCTCAAACTTTTGCTAGAAACTCCACCTTGGATGATTCCGGTGCTATTCCTCCCTCTCCGCCCTCCTCTCTCTTACTTATGCCTAATATCCTAATCTCTTCTAAAGATGTACTTTCTACCCTCTCTGGGCTTAACACTAATAAGGCGTACGGTCCGGACGGTGTTCCTCCTGTTGTTCTCAAAAACTGTGCTTCCGTGCTGACTCCCTGCCTAGGCAAACTCTTTCGTCTCTGTCTATCCTCTAACGTCTTCCCTTCATGCTGGAAGTTTGCTCACATTCAACCTGTCCCAAAGAAGGGTGACCGCTCTCAACCCTCCAACTATCGTCCAATTGCTCTTATCTCTTGTCTTTCTAAAGTTTTTGAAACTATTCTTGCTTCCAAATTTCTTAAGCATTTCTCTTCTCATAATCTGCTCTCAGATCGCCAGTATGGCTTCCTTAAGGGTCGCTCTACTGGTGATCTTCTTTCATATCTTACTAACTCTTGGTCATCCTCCTTTCGGGACTTCGGTGAGACTTTTTCTATTGCACTAGACATATCGAAAGCCTTCGATAGAGTCTGGCATAAATCTTTAATTTCTAAACTACCCTCATTCGGTTTCTATCCCTCCATCTGTGCCTTTGTCTCTAATTTCCTTTCCGGCCGTTCCATAGCCGCGGTTGTGGACGGCCATTGTTCACTTCCTCACTCTATAAACTCCGGTGTTCCTCAGGGCTCTGTCCTATCTCCTATTCTCTTTCTAATTTTTATAAATGATCTCCTTAACTGTACCTTAATTCCCATCCATTCATACGCAGACGACTCAACCTTGCACTACTCCATTAGTTTTTCAGAACGCCCCAGCCAGCAATCCCTCAACGACAAACGTAATGAAGCCATAGAACTCTTAAATTCTGATCTAAATACTATTTCCAATTGGGGCAGAGAAAACCTTGTTAACTTTAATGCTTCCAAAACCCAATTTCTCCATCTATCTACCCGTCAGGATCTCCCAGCGGACTATCCCTTATTCTTCAACAATACAAAAATCAACCCTTCATCTTCTCTCAATATTCTTGGTGTCTCTTTTCTTCTGCTCTCATTTGGAAGGACCATATTACCAGTCTTGCTAAGGCAGCCTCCCAGAAGCTGGGTGTGCTCAACCGCCTTAGGGGGTTCTTTTCCCCTGTACAGCTTCTTGCTCTGTACAGGGGCATAGTGCGCCCTTGTATTGAGTATTGTTCACATGTGTGGGGAGGTTCCTCTCACACTGCTCTCCTAGACAAAGTTGAAAGGAAGGCCTTTCGTATCATTAACTCCCGTCCACTCACCAACTCTCTGCAATCTCTCTCTCTCTCCGCCGCAATGTTGCATCTCTCTCGCTATTCTATCGCTACTATAATAATCAGTGTTCCTCAGAGCTATCCCAGTGCATACCACCTCCTTTACGTAGGGCACGTGGTACCCGTCTTGCAACTCAATCCCACCCCTACTCTGTGCAACTCTCCAACCCAAGAGTGAAACGTTACTCTCAAACTTTCTTCTACTCAACAGCTGAGCTCTGGAACTCTCTCCCAGAATCAGTCTTTCCCTCTTCCTATGACTTAAATTGCTTCAAACTCCGTGTGTCCAGGCATTTTGGCTCGAACGTCCCTTGATTTTGGCCCTGTCACTCTTTCAACTATGGGGGAGGCACTCGCTATAGGCAGTTATGCCTTTTGCCTCCCTCAATCACATAGAAAAAAAAAAAAAAAAAAAAAAAAATCTTAGACTCAGTCCCCTCTGATTCTGTCCCGAGGAGACCGGGAAAAAACTCTGGCGCCTCCGAGGCAGAAACTGAGGGGGGCTGTAGGGAGCCGCACTGGCTCTGTTGTGATTGCGGATCCCTTGGTTCTGCACTGGCAGAAACTGAGGGGAGCTGTAGGGAGCCAGACTGACTCTGTTGTGATTGCGGATCCCCTGGCTCTGCACTGGCGTGAAATTCCGCCTTAACTAGAAGAGTAGCTAGCCTCTCGGTGTGCTTCGGTCTCTTGGGGGACCGTGGATCCTGTACTGACTGTGTGCACTGCCGCCGGGGTGAGCTTGGCCCGGACCACTGCCGGGCAACCGGGGATGCCGAACACGCCCTCTTGGGGGGGGGATTTGCCTCATACCAATCCGAGGCCTGTATAGTTACTTGCCCTACTTCATATTGAATTGTAGCTGTATAACTATCAGTTGACTGTATTATTGGAGAATCATCAGAACAAGAGTAAAGTAAGAGTAGTTGTAACAATTCTGCATCGTCATAATGTAAAGTGACGTTGGCTACTCTTTTGGCATATGAGGTGAATTTTGCGTTAATATCTATCAGAGCTACTAGGCATGATAGGTCTTCTTTACTCAACCACTCTGTGTACAGCTCCGAACAAACCGGACACTTCTGGGAGGTCCATAGGAACTGAGCTCTATCGATGCAAGTAAAACATCTTTCGCAGAGCTTATGTGCGGTAACTGGTACACGAGAGCACTTGGGTGAAGCACAAATTTTAAAGAGAGGCATAATGGTGACCGAGCTAACCCCCCCCCTCCCCCCCACCGGGACGGTTCCTTCCTCTGCTTGCCGTGCTGGACTAGATGTGAAGTTATCTGGAAATAAAAATTTCCAGGAATCAATGCTCATAAGTATAAACTGAGAGGTTTTACACATCCTATCACCCCAAGTCCGTCGGGAAAGTAGGTATAGCTCTACCGCTATTCTAATTTACCACCGGTCTTGTAACTTGAAGAACCGACAGGTTTCTTCGAACCGAACTGCTTACCTGTGACATGTCACATGTGTCACCGACCCACAAACATCTCTGTCTGTTATCTATCTGAACTTTCCACTGAAGAGTGTGACGGATAACAACCACTGGACTGTGCCGCCGGGCGTACTAAGTCCTGTTAGTGTATGGAACCATTGGGTGAGGTCACTCGGCGGGCCTAGATCCTTCCGTCAAAAATAGCGTATCCGCCGGAAGGAGCGTGGGACAGCACACCACGCCGGGGATAAAATTTGGTTTTCCTAACACCTGCGCGGCGGAGAGGGGCGTCTGTGCACAGAAAGATCGCCGGAAGGAAAAAACAAACCAACAGAAGCATCGACTAACTGAGAATCATACGTAACTGAAAACATCCCCCCCCCCCCCCCCCACAAATCAGGACGTCTCCTGACTCCCTGTTGCATGCCTAAAACACTACATGCCAACACGGGAAACAGCATAGGCTAAATACATTTATATTCATTATCAAAAATATGTCATACCCCTAGCCGCTACGGAGACCCCTGCTGAGGCTGGCCACGAGGATCGTAGTAAGCATATTTCTGTTGATTACCTACCTCTTGACGACACAGCGATCCACACAGAAGACGGGGTGGGGGGCCCACGACACATGGGGCAATGCAGGCTCGTACCCTGGAAAGTCTCACACCACGTGTGAGATTAATTAATTACTCCGGTCCTATGGCACCTAGAGGGCTCAGATTTGTATGGGAACTGTGTAATTGGGGTACCTCAGGGATCTGTGTTGGGACCACTACTGTTCGTTATATTTATCAACGACTTACCTGAAGTTATAACCAATGGAAGTGAGATATACCTGTATGCGGATGACACTAAGCTGTATAGAAGAGTGAGGAGTAAGGAAGATGTGGGTTTGCTTCAAGGAGATGTGGAGGGCATGAAGGGATGGTCTGAACATTGGTTAAGCCTTTTCATCCAAAAAAATGCAAGTACATGCAGATTGGGACTAGCAAGATAGACAAGGTAGGATACAGTATGTATGAAGCGATGGAGGAAGTTAATGCAGAAAAGGATATAGGAGTAGTGATAGACAATAAGTTAAATTTCTCAGAACATTTAGTGGAAAAGATAAACAAAGCCAATAGAATTGTAGGGCTGATAAGGAGGACATTTGTGTCACTTGACGAAGAAATATTCAGGAATCTCTATACAGCGCTGGTTAGGCCGCACCTGGAATATGCGAACCAGGTGTGGGCTCCATATATGGTAAAGGATATAGAAGCAGTGGAGAAAGTGCAGAGGAGAGCTAGCAAGCTGGTACCAACGTTGAAGAACGCGGGCTATGAGCAGAGGTTGAGGACACTGGGGCTTCCGACACTGGCATATAGGAGAAAGAGAGGGGATATGATAGAGACTTTTAAGATAGTGTCAGGAAAGTACGATGAGGATGTGTGAGAAGGTATCTTCTTGATGCGGGAGGGAACAAGAACGAGAGGACACTCTAAGAAAATTTACAAAGAAAGAAATAGGCTTGAGAAGGCAAAGAACTCATTTTGTGATAGTGGTAAATGAGTGGAACGCACTGCCCCAGTATGTAGTCGATTCCGAATCAATAAGGGAGTTTGAAAGTAATCTTGATAAAGCATGGGGAAGACAAGATTTGAAGTTTGATTATAAAACAAAAATACAGAATAGTAAAAATGTTGCGTCTGCTACCGCCGCCGCCAACACCGTGAACGACCGCAGCAGTGCAAGTACTGGTACTGAGCTGGATACACAGGCATAATTTGCCTTTTTCCAGAGGATCTACTGTAAGAAACTGTAAGAAACTGTAAGAATTAGACTTCGCCATCAACGACTAGTTTACACTATCCCAGACGTCAAATCGGGTAGTACAGTATTGGGGTTGCGGGACTTTTACGAGGGCATTACACTCATACTTTGCATTACCTGAGTTGTATAGAAAGTGTAATTTGATAGCTGTGCATTTTGTCACGACGACCAATTATGGATATGGTGTAATATTTATTCCGAAATGAACAAATTTAGGCTTGAAGTACATTGCCTCCCTTGATGCTAGTGCTCGTTAATTTAACTTGGATTTCAGGCATTTTAAATACTCTCCCATATTTTGACTGTTTACAATATCAGTGGTTCTTAACCTTTTTTAACAACGACCCAAAATCCTGCCCCGAATCTACTATGCCGACCCATACCCTAAATGCCTAATAAGACTTTAACTTAATGTTTTCAACATAAATATAACCCTTTCAGTATGATTACATATTTAGGTCTGGCTACCACCAAGCTTGAGAAAGAGCAGCTCTAGGATTCAAGGGGTTCACAAAAAAAGTTAAATATATATTGCATAAATATGATTAAGATTGACAATACAAGGAATAAATAACGAACATTAATGACAATTATAGTCTAATAATATGTATTTTGTAACCTGAAAAATACAAATAGAATTGAGAAATCCTTTCGATATGACATACATATCGGTGGATGGGACTCGTTAGCCTTGGTCGGCAACTCATCTAGGGGAGACAACCTTATACAAATCCGGGTGGATGGGACTCGTCAGCCTTGGTTGGCAACCTCTCTAGGGGAGTAAACCTGATACAAATCCGTACTACTTACCTAAGGGTAAGGCAGGTTAGTGGATGGATTAGCCAAACACCACTGTAGAAAAAGAGTGCTAACAAGATACACAGAGGGCCTCGGAGTCGGACGGATCCTAAATTGAGTGGTCAATCCTGTAAGTCCTTCACTAAACTGGCTCGGGTTGTCCCTCTCACAGGGAATATGTCCGCTTGGGGGCATTCTGTGTATGGCCACCCTCGTAAGGGGAGTAAGGCGTCCGGCAATAGATAGATAGATAGATGACATACAAGAACAAATATTTCCTGGTTTAATATTACTTTTGAGAAAACCAAAATATGATTAGGCATGATTTATTATTAGCTTCTTCTTTCCAAATTAGGTCCCATATTGTGAGAGACACAGAGTGAATGAAGACGCTTTAAGAGGGTGATCGGAGTGAACAAGTCAATAATTAATAATCATTATTGAGAGCCCTGACGCTACATGGATTTGACTAGCTTCTCAAATTAGAGGGATTTTGATGATAGGCTGCATCTTAGGTCATGCTCTGGTTGCAAACGGTTTCGGTACTTTGTCTTCGTGATCGTGAGTGCTGACAATCCTGCCTCACACCGGTAAGTTGTAGCAAAGAGAAGGAGCACTTTTAGGGCTTCAACGTCCATAATCGTCTAAAACTTTAAATTATTTGCATATGCAAGTACACTCCTATAATGTCAACCCCTTGAAGATTATTACTCATTTTAAGTCTATTTTGGTAATTATTTGACGATTTTATTCAGATTAGGAAATGTATGTTATATGAAATCAGAGGGTGTAAACTCGTCCAGTGATAGCCAGAATAAACTGTCAAAATGCGGCATGATCCTCAAGGCCCAGGAGCTAGTGAAAAATATTAATACACAAATAGCAAACTAAATATAAAATAGACGACAATTCACGAGTCGATCATGTGTCTCACCTTCCCATTCGAGCAGTTCAAACATAACTGACACTTAAACCCCGCTTCCATGATCTGTACATTTTGGTAATTATTTGACGATTTTATTCAGATTAGGAAATGTATGTTATATGAAATCAGAGGGTGTAAACTCGTCCAGTGATAGCCAGAATAAACTGTCAAAATGCGGCATGATCCTCAAGGCCCAGGAGCTAGTGAAAAATATTAATACACAAATAGCAAACTAAATATAAAATAGACGACAATTCACGAGTCGATCATGTGTCTCACCTTCCCATTCGAGCAGTTCAAACATAACTGACACTTAAACCCCGCTTCCATGATCTGTACATTTTTAAACTATTCATAAAGTTCTTCTTGGATGGAATGGCTTACGAGAGAGTGCCTAATCATCATAAATATTCGTTTGCGATCCAAAAGTATACACATTCTTATTTTTACTGCAAACTATCGTTACCGTCGTCTTCTAATATTAATTTAATGTCGTCGTTTTTTTTTACTATCACCATCTTTAAACCCCCCGATATGGGGTATGTGCCTGAGTATATATTTGTTTTTATTTTTTATTTTTTTTTCTATATTCCAAATACTCCCTCTCGGGCATAGGCTGATAGCCTTTACACTCTACCGCTGAACAAGGTGAGGCCCGTGAGGTCTTGCTCCAGTCTAGGGAGTGAGACATGCGAAGGTTCACGGCTCGAAGCAACTCCATCTCTGAAGCCACCTCGCCTCAGTGCTTCACAGTCTCTTCCCCCACACTCGGACCCTCACTCTCAGAACGCCACCTATTGAACAAATAACTCACCAGGCATTGCCCCCCTGTAGCATATTTTTGAATATGGGAATATTCATACAATGCTATTTAATCAGGGAACAATGAGGGTATTTTGCTTCGGCATTTCGGTGTGCTGTGGTAATGCACTGATACTAGGTACAGCACATATTCCATCCCAATAATATCTTCCCATTGACATATTGGGATTCGAACCCGGGTCAATTGGATTACCAGTCCAGTGGCAAGACCACTCCGCCACACCTCCACACATACATACCATCTTTGACAGCTATGCAATGTTAACATGCGAGATTTTCTTAATAATGCACTGCCAAGGGTTACCAGGGCTACAGCTATCTGCTAAATGTTTGCAGGACAACCTTTAAGTTACAAAACTGGCCCTCCACCTTAATTAATTCACTCCCTCCCTCCACCTCCCACATAGGCTACCAACGGATATATTTAAAATGTAATTGCAGAGTAAGTGTTGGGGAATATTTCTAAGCTGAAAAAGTCATCTGACTTTAGCGAAATCAACATAAATATTACTTGGGAATCTAAGTATTGATTAACGAGTTATTCAACATAATGATATTAATTATACGAAAATATGAACAATAATAGCATAAATCTCGGGAGAGCATTGGCGACCCATTCAAATTGGCTTGTGACCCAATTTTGGGTCGCGACCCAGAGGTTAAGAACCACTGGTTTACATAGTGCATATTACGATTTATTGTGTCAAGCAGAGAGCTAAGAGGTAGTGTGGCAACATTGGATTTCACGCATGTGAAGTTTTAACTCCTGGGTGAGCACTCACGGTGGTGCGGACCGACGTCATCGATGACTAAGGTCCGGCCAAAACAGAGAAATAGGAACCGCGCTTTAAGGGGGCGAGAGAAAATCGTTGCATGTTCCTATCTATCTATCTATTGCCTGACGCCGTGATCCCCGAAGAGGTGGCCACAAACGAACCGCCCCCATGCACCTCTGTCCCCAGTCAGTCGACGCCCCTCCCCCCAACCAGCACCGCGTTCGTTCATATACTTCCTCACTCCATCCTTCCACCTCTCTATCGGTCTACCTCTCCCTCTCTGTCCCTCCACCTCGCTCTCATACACCCTCTTAGTCATTCTCTCGCTTTCCATACGTTCCATATGGCCGAACCATCTCAAGTTGTTCCTTTTCACACTTTCCAGCACATCTACCTCCACACCACACCTCCTTCTTACTTCCTCATTCGTCTGTCTATCCCTCCATGTAACTCCGCACGCACTTCTTAAGTTAATTAATTTCCACTGCTCTCACTAGATAGAGGAAATTATAGGGGTCTGAAAATGCTTGACCAAATCATGAAGGTCTGTGAGAGAGTGCTTGAGGGTTTGATCAGGCAAAGCATCTCTATTGATGATATGCAGTTTGGTTTTATGCCAGGACGTGGTACAACCGATGCTATCTTAATAGTCAGGCAGATACAGGAAAGATACTTACTAAAAGGCAGGGATCTTTACTTTGTGTTTGTAGACCTGGAGAAGGCCTTTGATAGGGTGCCTAGAGATGTTGTGCAGTGGGCTATGAGGAAACTTGGTGTGGAAGAGTGGCTGGTGCGTGTGATAATGAAGATGTATGAGGATTCGCGAAGTTCGGTGAGGGTGAAGGGTGTACCGAGTGATGAGTTCGCAGTCTGTGTTGGAGTCCATCAGGGTTCAGTGTTAAGCCCCCTCCTCTTTATTATGGTCTTGGAGGCACTGTCTAGAGTTTTTAGAGGCGGACTCCCGTTGGAACTGTTTTATGCAGACGATTTAGTCCTAATAGCTGACAGTATGCAGGATGCTGAGGCCAAATTCAGAGAGTGGAGAGAGGGCATGGCGAGCAAGGGTTTAAGAGTCAATATTAACAAAACCAAGGTTATGCATTGTAGATCGAGACGAGGCAATGTGGAAAAGAGCGGTGCATACCCATGTGCAGTGTGTGGAAAGGGAGTGGGCGTTAACTCAATTCAATGTAGCATCTGTCGATGTTGGGTACACCATGGGAGTAAGCGCTGTAGTAGAATAAAGGGGCCCCTGCCGAAGGATAAGTCAGAAATAGAGAAATTTGAGTGCGTAGTGTGCAAAGGCGAGCTTGTGTTAAGTGATGATCCTGTGGCTGTGAATTTTGGAAATGAGTCTTTGGAGCTGGTGAACAAGTTTTGTTACCTAGGAGATACCATCTCTGCCGGTGGTGGGGCCGAGGCTGCCACTGTTGTTGTTGTTGTTGTTGTTCCCCAGGCTGCCTGGCCGAACAGCCCCAAGGTCCCGAGCAAGGCCAAGGCCATAGAGCGCCCCCACAAAACCCTCCCTGCTTACCACTAACAAAGCCCGGGTGACCGAAGCCACTCTAAGGCAGGGAGCTGAAGAGGGCGCGGAAACGCCCGGGAAACCAAAGCCCCACCCAAGGCCCTGTGCCCCTCAGCAATTATGAAGGGAAAGTTGAGGGGCAAGGGAAAAATGTGACGCTTTGGCTCCCAATCTGCCAACTTTTAGGTTGGCAGTAGGGAGGTCGATCCACGGAAAAGACGCCGTCACTTGAGATCTAGAAGATATATAAGTAAGAGGAACAGTCAGAGTAAGCTATGGGTATGGCAGAGATTGCTCAGCTCTCACTCTGATAGACCAGCCCATCACCACATGATTAGAACCCAATCCTCTCGGCATCAGCTAGGAAAGGCCCTAGAAAGCCGCCTTTGGCGGAGGGATAGCTCCCCTATTTCAACTCCTTTCGGAGTTGGGCACCCGCCCTGCCACTGTTGCTAGAATTAGGTGTGGCTGGGGGAAGTTCAGAGAATTGATGCCAATCCTGACCATGAAAAGAATGCCTCTCCCCCTGAAGGGAAAGGTGTATGCCTCATGTGTTAGAAGTGCAATGACGTATGCCTCAGAAACATGGGCCGTTAAAGTAGAGGATGTCAACAGAATGGAGCGTAATGAGATGAGAATGGTGAGATGGATGTGTGGGGCCAGGCTACAGGATAGAATAAAAAAATTTGAGCTGAGGAGACGTTTAGGTATAAAGAGTATTAGCGAGGTGATGTGTACAAGTAGACTGGGATGGTATGGACATGTGGAGAGAATGGATGAACAAAATTGGGTGAAAAAATGCAGGTCTGTGATTGTGGAGGGAGCTGCACCAAGGGGTGGACCGAGGAAGACCTGGGATCGGACTATACACACCGATCTCAAATCCAAGAACTTGACAAGTGAAGCAGCCCTTAACAGGGTTGCCTGGAACGCCGCCATTAGGACAAGAGACTGAAACTGCACTTGTGTGTGGAACACTCAGTCTTAAAATTTTATGTATGTATGTATGTATGTCACTCTTGGTCTGAGTCTCTCAACCAACGTCTATGCTTCGCTTCCGTAAGTCAGTGTCGGGATTACCACACTGTCATGCAAGGACTTCTTCACTTCCATACTGACCACCCTATTTCTTGTTACTGCTTTCAGCGTTCCTACAACCCTCTTCCCCTGTTGTACCCTCTCCCGCACTTCTTCATGTTCCTGACTTTCAGAATTGATTACCAAACTTATTTCATCATATACCAGTAGTATAAGAATTAAAATTCCATATCAGCTATCAGGGTTGTTTGATCTAAATCAGGTTGATTTTAATCACTGATTTAAATTATGATTTAAATAAAACAAAAATTTAAATCATAACCTTATCATTATTTGAAAACGAGAGGGGAAAGAAGGAAAATTAAGCAAATGGGTTTTATGAACACTAATTTTATTATTGTAGTATACAGTACTTAGATCATAATGAGTGGTGCGGGGGAATCACTTTTAAATACTGTAGCAAATTGCCATTTGGCTCCCTACATCCCTCACCTTTCACCACAGTTACCAGATATATATTTACTAATTGTGCTGCCACCTATCGAGTGTCCTGCGCGGAACTGCTATCTAGATGAAACCGCATCAAGCATCTGTATCGGCGCCAGGACGTTCTTCAGTGATGCCTCCACCACCTCCCCCCCGACCACCATCTCTTCCAATACCATGTGGAGGTGATCTGTATTTAATAACAAATGGCGCTCCGTGAATTTGCCGAAGTAGCGATGTAGGGCCTCAACGTATAAACCAAGGAATTCGTAGACCATGAGCTCGTTCTCCTGTTGATCGGCTGCCACCAGAAAGACACACGGGCCAAACCACCGAAAGATGAGCGTGTGGTCTCCATCCTCCAAGAAGTGGCACTGTAGGGTGGACCAGATTAGTGATATTAATGGGGGGGGTTTTTCCGGTGAGGGGGAAAAACAAAATCCTGGATTTTGTTTTGTTTATACGTCACCGCCAGGATAATTGATTTATACCTGTATATATAAGTATATAAGTATATATATACAGTCGACCCTCGCATGGGCGGACCCCAGTTGACCGGACTTCGGTTTGTGCGGACCCAACAGCCGATGCGGACAAGTCCCCAAAAGACCGGACAAATCGGGCAAAAGACCGTTAATTTAAAAGTTGTCCGGTATTTTAATAGTTCGTGTTTGTCTATCGCTCACTTCCCCCTCTGCAACTCTCTTTCTATCTATCTATCTATCTATCTCTCTAATGCATCTACCTAACTCCCTTATACATTAACATAACTAGGCCTATGTCTTATTTGGTCTTTTTTTAATCTATGAATCAATTCTAATACAATGGAATTGAAAACAATATTACCCTTCTAACATACAAATAATAAAATGAAAACGAGAGTAAATAAAAATGTCTCCTTTGTCTTTCAGAAACATAAGTCCGTCTCATATATGTTAGTATTTTATCGCTCGCTCGCCCCTAGCCACTCTCTCTCTATCTATTTATCTCTCTAAGGCATCTAACTAATTCCCTTATACATTAACATAACTACAGTATGTCTTATTTAGACTTTTTGTAATCTATAAATCATTTCTAATGCGATGGAATTGAAAACAATATTATCCTTCTAGCACACAAATAATAACATGAAAAAGAGTCAATAAAAAAAGTCTCCTTTGTCTTTTCAGAATCAATTAAGTCTGTCTCATAATAGTTCGTGTTTATCGCTCACTCCCCCTCTGCAACTCTCTTTCTATCTATCTATCTCTCTAATGCATCTATGTAACCCCCTTATACATTAACATATCTGTCTTATTTGGACTTTTTGTAATCTTTGAATAATTTCTAATGCGATGGAATTGAAAAATATAATACCCTTCCAGCACATAAACAAGAAATAAGATACAGTCAACAACAAATATTCCCCCGTCTTCGAGTTCCGAGCGTCGGGAGATTTTATTTTATTTATTTACTGTAGTTTTTTTTTCCCTACGGTTTATTTTCGCCTTGAAAGTGTGTCTTCACAAATTGATTGGGAAATATTGTAACGTATTTTTAATTGACATTTGTGTCATTTTTGCTGATTATGAGTTGGTGGAAAAATGTGTTCGTTAATTCCATCATATCGGAAATGATTCACAGATTATATAGAGACCAAATAACAAACACTTTTAAGTGTGTTCAATAGTTTTGCATTATCAATAGGGTGTAGCATAAGGCTTATCAACATCATCACAGTAACGGGGTCGGGGTTGAGGCCGGGACGGGGAGGGGAGGGAGTAGGCCTACAGCGGTGGGGATATCCTTCCCTTTTTTTTTTTTTTTTTCCTTTTTTATGTGAAATTTATCAAATGACAAATATGGGGTCGGGGTTGAGGCCGGGATGGGGAAGGAAGGGAGTAGGCCTACAGTGGTTCTTTTTTTTCTTTTTTTTTCCCCCAATTTAGGCTATTTCCAATGTGCGGACTTTTTCAATGTGCGGACAAGGGTCCCCCCCTATTAGTCTGCACATTCGAGGGTTGACTGTATATATATATATACTGTATAATATATACTGTATATAAGTATCTGGGCAGTGTGTAGAGTAAAGATGGGACTATGGATGAAGAAGTGCAAGAATGCAAGATGGCCATCTATACAATCATGGCCATCTTGCAGTCTTGCATGACGCCAACACAGCGGCCCAGCTGAGACAGCAGCTCACAGCCCAGTGTTGGAAAAGTTGAAAACCACCTGTTTACAAGTTTTTTTCTGCACGAACCTCTTAACTCCCGCATTTATTAGGGCCTTTAGAGCATTCAGTGATAGGGACAGTGGGCCTGGTGGTAATCATGATGGAAATAAATGCCCAGAGAACAAACGCCGGTCTAGCCTACCGACGCTGTCGGACGAAAGCGGGCAAATTATGCCGATGCGTAAGGCTAGGCTAGGCCTAATGACTGATTTCAAATAAAGTTTGTGTGGTAAGTTATCTCCTCATAATATGTATTTATAAGTATTCTCCTCAAATAATATGTATTTATTGGATATATTTGGGGGGAAATGGGTACTTTATGGGTGACTAGACAAATGTGGAACAAAATGTGGAACAAAGTGTGGTACCACACTTTGTTCCTCATTCGTTTAGGTCCGTCACCGTATCAGTTTAATCATTTGGTCCATATTAATGTCATAAAGTAGGTCAAAATAATGGTTTGAGGGTCCAAGATGGCCGAGTCTGGTACGACCTAAGCCTATTTCCCATTGAAACCAATGTTAAACACTGCCCACGTATCCGCGAAACCACGTATTCGCGGAAGGGGGCTGGTACGACCTAGGCGCGAATAATGGGAGTACACTGTATAACTCCCTGGTTTTCTCCAAGAACATCTCTTGCAGTTGCTTTAGAATGAACATAGTATCGGTTGTGCCACGTCCCGGCATAAATCCGAACTGCATGTCGCTGATGGCAACACTTTTCCTAATCATGCATTCAAAGACCCTTTCTCTGACTTTCATGTAACAATAATGAAATAAAAGGGGTAAGGAAAAGCATGAATGATGAAACTTAACATTTGTGATCGATGACTGGACAACTCAACCAGGAGAAATTTCAATCAATATTGTTATGTTAGGTTAGAATTTAAATTTGGCCCTGGTTTAGTTGGCCTTGCTTGATATCTAGTGGTGCGAGTTGTCCAGGAACCACTGCGACCACATACTGCATTTTTATCGGCGGCGAGACATTTCCCGATAACCCTGGCCTCTAGAGCGGGGCGAGCAGCGGGGGTGGTGTGACTGAAGTAGTGAGAGAACAAAGTGCTGCCATCCTTAGAGATTAACAGGTAGTGCATCATCCTGCTTCCTCTAACACATCACTCTGTAATATAAGAAATACATAAATATCTTGTATAATAAACCAATAAGGATCAGTAGTACAGTATTAGTACTATACTGTACAGAGTTTATTATTTCTTTTAAGTGTATGAAGGAGGCAAAAGGCAAAGCTGCCTGTAACAAGTGTCTCCTCCAAAGTTGAAAGTGATAGAGAGTAAAATTCAAGGTACTTTAGTCAAAATGTCTGGACAAAGCATGAAGCAGTTCAACTCATAGGATGAGGGAAAGACAGATTGAGGGAGAGAGTTCTCTACAGTATAGTGTACAGTACTGTACTTGAGTAGAAGAAAGACTGGGAAAATTAGTTCATTCTTGGGTTAGAGAGTTTGACACACTAGAGGTGGGCGAGTGATGAAAGGCGGGTGCCCCCCACTCTCCGTAGGGGAGGAGGTATACACCGAGAAAGCTCTGAAGAAAACTGATCATTGTAATGGCGGTAAAAGAGTGAGAGATGCAAAATTATGGCGTGTAGAGAGATTGTAGGGAATTAGTAAGAGGAAGTGAGCTTTGCGCAATGGCAGTATCGTTACCAATGGAGTTAGAGGTTTTGCCATCTGCGTATAAAGTAAACGGTATTGGGAAAAGTGAACTATCAACCCACATCTGTGGCTTACCGTAATGTGGTTACGGTAAGCAAGTCCTACTCCGCCTTCTCGAGGTAACTTTGTTAGTACTGTACACCGTCCTAGTTTTAACCCTCGGGCTTCGGGTCCTTTAACCCACTGAACCCCAGCTATTTAATAATAAATGTACACCCCAGGACCAGTGGGTTGTAAACGAAAAGTTTTTCCCAGAAAACACCAGGAATGGGTTAGAAATGAAGGAAAACCCACAAAAAACCGATCCCCTAGGTCATTAAGGGGTCCTACGGTGCGCCCGAATGTCGGAATTAACATGGGGAAATGGGTAAGCAAAAACAGGATTTTGCGCGCTCACGCGGTTGGACTTTGAGAGTTTTCAACCATCGGCATTGTTGCGTGGGATACTTGCACAGTTCCCATACAAATCTGAGCAGTCTAGGTGCCATAGGACCGGAGTAATTAACCAGGACGCACCTTATGCGTCCCTGGGGTTTAGCATTACATACATTGCGGACGCAAACCATGCGTCGCTGGGGTTCAGTGGGTTAAATACTCTCGCCAAGCCCGATCCCGGGTAAAATATCAAATTCTCTGGATTTTGCCGCGCTTTTTTATACAGTAACAAATGGCTTAACCTAACTTATATATATATCCAGCAGCAGTTTTTGTTGTTGTCTTGCTTTTGGTGAAAACTAGAAGTCTCTAGACCAAGTGGTTAAGTTTTTATGATAAAAATAAATTAGGTCAGTAACCTGGACGAAAGGCTAAAATTCATTGTTTACTCCCGACTTTCGTCATTTACCGATACTCATATCTCTGCAAATAAATGGCCTAACTAAGTTTTTATGCATACCAGAGGTAGATATGGTCGTTCTCGTACAATGGGTGAAGACTAGAACACTCTACATTGTGTAGTTATTGTGTGAGGTGAGAAATAAGACGGCGAGTGAGGCGGGAATTCCGACCTTCGTCCGAATGCGGCGGTGCCGCTCTGCCGACCGCGGCTACGGTCTGTTTATATTCGTTCAACAATTTATTATTGATTATTGATTATGGATTATTTATTATGTATTATGTAATAATATTGATTATATTGATGATTGATTATCAACTCTTTTAAGTATCTGGGCAGTGTGTTGAGTAAAGATGGGACTATGGATGAAGAAGTGCGGGAGAGGGTACAACAGGGGAAGAGGGTTGTAGGAACGCTAAAAGCAGTAATAAGAAATAGGGTGGTCAGTATGGAAGTGAAGAAGTCCTTGCATGACAGTGTGGTAATCCCGACACTGACTTACGGAAGCGAATCATGGACGTTGGTTGAGACTCAGACCAAGAGTGAGAGCAGTGGAAATGAATTACTTAAGGAGTGCGTGCGGAGTTACATGGAGGGATAGACAGACTAATGAGGAAGTAAGAAGGAGGTGTGGTGTGGAGGTAGATGTGCTGGAAAGTGTGAAAAGGAACAACTTGAGATGGTTCGGCCATATGGAACGTATGGAAAGCGACAGAATGACGAAGAGGGTGTACGAGAGCGAGGTGGAGGGACAGAGAGGGAGAGGTAGACCGAATGAGAGGTGGAAGGATGGAGTGAGGATGTACATGAACGAAGGCGGTGCTGGTTGGGGGGAGGGGCGTCGACTGACTGGGACAGAGGTGCATGGGGGCGGTTCGTTCGTGGCCACCCCTTCGGGGATCACGGCATCAGGCAATAGATAGATAGATAGATTATTGATTACTGATATATTTCACCATTGTAACCATTCCTAAGTCACTGTCGTCTGCTTTCATGCATGGGTTGGGACACAGTTTCAGAAGGTACAAGCTTTCGTATGGCTTGCTTACAAGCAGGAGTCGGCTGACTGGCTGGCTGTGTGTTCTTGTTGTTGTTGGTTATACGGACAACCCGCCAAGACAACAAAACTTTCTCTAGTGCAGTTTTAATTGGGTTTAAGCCTTAGATTAACCCGTAGGCGCTTCAGAGGCCATCCGGGTCTCACAGTGGCAATAGCTAATGGCCTCCTGAGCACCCATCTGAGTCTGGAGAGTTAATCCCCATCTTAAATTTCTTATCTTTTTATTTTTTACCCAACAGTGGAACTAAAGGAGAGGGCGGGTGTACCGTTGTTCAGCGGTACACTTTGTTTTTAATTTAAGTCCTTTTTAAAATATTGTATCTTTTTGTAATGCCCACCTATTAACCCTCCAGCCCCGGCTATGTATTATATATATATTCCCCGAAATCCGGGGGTTTTGGCCGAAAAACGTCTACGCCTAGGCTACCGCATCTCTGTTATTTGGCTTGCTTCCGCATTCCCGCGCATCCCCAAGCGTAGATGTGTTTCGTACCTGTAGAATGGCGTTAAGTAGAGCTCTCTAAGTCAACTGGTTCAGTTGTGATGATGATTTCATTGGAGATAACTTTATGGCAAAAACAGCCACTTTACACTACTTTTCGATACTTAACAATAACATACAGGCACACACGAACAAGCGACGCACTCCTTCTTGTGGCCGGAGATGCGGGGCGTCGGTCCAGCCGGCTGTTGTTTAAATGAGTCGGACGTACGCCTCGCACACCAAGCTTACAGGCTTTGAGCTCATGGGTGTTTAAGAGCCCTTCCGGGTAGCTCGGGTGTGTTTTTTATGGGCGTTCAAGAGCCGTTCCGGGTCTGATGGGTTAATTTGTCCCACCACCTGTACTGTTTTTAGTTCCAGTTGTGAGGTGTATTTTTTAGTTTGTTTTTGATAATCTGGTGCCCTGTTTTGGAGGCATCATATCCAGGCCCCAAGTCCTCCTGGGTAACAACTGCACTCGGTATGCTGCCGGCCAGGACCCCCGCGGGGGTGGAGGAAAAAAGCAAAAAAGTGGCGGAAACGACGTCCAGGTGAAAGACTGCGTGCTCCAAGTCTGTGCTTTCAATGCCAATGGCATCAATGATATTGGTAAGAGAGAATGTTTGATACAAGACCTTAAAGATGGAAGTGTGAATGTGTGTGGGGTGGGTGAGATGCACCTGTTGGGTTCTGGAGTGTGGGATGGCTCAGAGTGAGCATGAATTGTGGGGTGGGGAAGGATGGGTTGTCTGGTCTGGGTTGGATGCAGGGTTACGGTCCCCAGGGACCGCAAGTGAGCTGTGGTGGGGTTTACTGCCCACCACGACGCTTTTCTACGTTATCCAGGAAGGCATCCTCCTCTTGAAACCCATCAAAGTTTGCAGAGTGTCCACCAAGTTAAATGAGGGGCCCAGCTGTGGTTCTGGTGCCGACTGTATTTACAGTAAAAGTCCTTTAATCCGACGACCGATGATTCGAATCTCCCAATAGTCCGAATTTTTCAATTTGAGGCCAAATCCGAATTCACCCGATGGTCCGAATTTCAAGAAGTCCCAAAGTCCCCTTTTTGAGGCATTAGTCCACTCAAATGACACATTATGGAGCACACACATCATATGTTCATGAATTCACTTTAAAAGTTTACCATTGTCATTGTAGCCTATTACCTACTTCAAAACATTCAGATTAATGGTCAAAGGAATCTACTGATATAAACGTAAACACCACATCGTCTGCTAAAGAGTTTATTTTGCTCTTGAACACATCCTTGGGACGCTCCGATGCGCTACTGGCTTGCACCGCATTTTCTGCAAGCGCATTCAGTCTTGAGCTTGAAAACGCACCTTTGGACGTTCCGATACGCTACTATTTATAGTTCATTGATCGGAGCGTCCCAAGGGTGCTTTCAAGACAACAAGACAAGGGTGCTTTCAATACAATATAATATAACAGAGCACGTCACAAAAGGAAAATTACAAGAACCTCTCAGGGAAGCGCCGTTGTTAAGGCATTACTTCCCGAACCACATCTGATCTGATCTTCAAGAGCAAGATAAACTCGCTAGTAGACGGAAGAAGACGACGATGCGGACATATGGTGTTTACGTTTATATCAGCAGATTCCTTTGACCATTAATCTGAATGTTTTGAAGTAGGTAATAGGCTACAATGACAATGGTAAACTTTTGAAGTGATTTCATGAACATATGATATGTGTGTGTGCACCATTGTGTCATTTGGGTGGCCTAATGCCTCAATGTTTTCGTCATACACAGGTTCATAGGGGTAAAGTCCGATAATCCGAAAAATCCACTAATCCGAACGAGGGCCGGTCCACTGCCCTTCGGATTAACGAAAGTTTACAGTACCTAATTGTACCTAATTGTAGTTTACAGGAGTTGAGCTAAGCTCGTGTTGTCCCGTCTCTCAGTCTACTTTCATCCAATTTTTTCTTGAAAATATGGATGTTCCTTGCCCCTACCACCTCCTCCTCCAGCCTATTCCATTTGTCAATACATCTATAGGGGAAGCTAAACTTCCTGATATCGTTCTTGCAGGTAGGTCTTTTTACTTTGTAGCTGTGGCCTCTAGTTATTCCTGTATCCATAATTAATATATCCTCCATATCCAGCCCTCGGGTGCATTTGTACATCATTATCATATCTCCCATCTCTCTCCTCTCTTTTATACTCGGTAGATTTAATTCATCTAGCCTCCCTTCATATGACAGTTCTCGGAGACTTGGAACCAATCTAGTAACTGCTCTCTGAATTTTTTCTAACTTGTGAATATGCAACCCTCCAGACCCGGAAGAGCTCTTGAACGCCCATAACAAACTCGGCCCGCGCAACCCGGAAGGGCTCTTGAACACCCATTGCTTGCGTATGTGCTTTCGAATGCCGCGCGTAAATTTTTGGTATCGTGGGAGGGTAGGTGGCGCCACCAGACGTAAACTACGCCACAGCAACAGTATCTACCCCGACGCCATCATGGATAGTACGCCAAATAGTGATTCCGCTGTGTCCGATACCGTGCTCCCTACGACGCCCGCCCTAGTTCGTCGTGCCTTACCCCGACGCCATCGCCTAAATGTGTTATCTCCCGGAGGTATTGAGACGATATTGAGACTTTATGAGCGTGCTGATGCACAGCATAATGTTGATGATGAAGGCAGTGATAACTCTGATAAATATAAGTCAAGTGATTATGGCAATGAGAGTGACAAAGAAGAGCAATTCCTGGGATTTGCGAGAGAACATGAGTGATGAAGGTAATGTACCAGCTTTTGAGGAAGCTGTTTTACCTCAAGACAGTGAATTGAAGAGAGTGAGTGAGTGGGAGAGTTCGAGGTCACTCTCCAAGTTTCACTTGAGTGATACGACTCCAAGCCCTTCGCCAGCTAAATCGCCTTTCAAGCTACACTTATATAAGAAGCAAATACTTGAAAAGGCGGCCGCGGCAGCTAGGGAAGAAGCAAAAAGACTTGGTGAGGATGAGGCTGTGAGTGAGGGTGAGCGTGGTGGTGACTCATCTCGCCCGCCATTGTCTCCCTTATCTACCCAAGCCACCCAAGATGACCCGGGTGCCCCGCATTCTTCCCCACCACCCCCACCACTGCCAAGGGTTAAGGACCCACCACTTTCGGCTTATTTGCCTCCTAGGTCCCCCGACAGGAGACATACTGCTGCCGAAAAGGGGAAAGGCAGAAAATATACCAAAAAAGGACAGAAAAGTAAGCGGGCTTTGTTCGAGGCTCCCGCGGCGTCCACCCCTGCCCGCCCCAGCCATACGCCCCCGCAACTTTCCCCACGGTCCTCCCCACCTCTCCTGCCTTCAACATGTCTTCCTGATGAAGTATTTGAGCTCACATCACCAATACCTGGGCCTAGTGACAGTGAAGCATTGCTTTCTGTCACTCGTCGCAGGCCAAGGAGCCCAGGACCTCGGGGGGACATAGCCTCACCTGCCACTCCTTCCCCACCTCGCCCACCCGCACGCCGCCCATGCATCACTCGTTCCCCGCCAGATTATGTGGGGGCCACTGATGATGAAGGGCACCTCTCAGAAGACTCTGGCCATGATTATGTAGATCCACCGTCAGGGCAAGATGACCACTCTGACGATTACTACATGGACATGGACAACCCTCAACCCATCCACTTGGCCCGGCGTCGTGCTGAGCGCCGCCCTGGCCGCCAACCTCACCGCCCTAGGGCGCGCGCCTCCCGCGTTGGCCGTGGGCGTGCTGGGCCACCAGCTGGAGCTCCTCGTCAGCGTCGACAAGACCCATTCTACGTTTTTCAGTGGCAAGACGTAGTTGAGGGGGATGAGTACAACCCTGATGTGCCAGCTTTTGATGAGGTACAGGAGGGTTCAGGCATTACCCCCAATTTTCCCGCAGGCCCCAATGCTCCACCACACAAACTTTTTGAGGCCTTCTTTGATGAGGAGGTGGTAGGGTATGTTGTCAAAGAGACAAATAAGCAGCACCAATTCCAGGTCCACTTTTTGGGCAAGGTGACCAAGGGCCACATGAGGCATTGGACCCCAGTGACTCATCACGAGTTAATGGTGTTCCTGGCACTCACCATGCTAATGCCTCATGTCAAGAAGCATAGGTTGCCCGACTATTGGATCACCAATGATCTGATATCCACCCCTGCCTTCGGGAAATATATGTCTCGCGACCGGTACCTTGATATCCTCGCAGCGCTCCATCTTGTCACCAACACCGACGTCCACCTCCCAGACAAGTTGTGGAAGATTAGGACGTTGTACGAGATGATGCGAGAACGCTTCACCTCCTACTTCAAGCCCTTCTGTAAGGTCGTCATTGACGAGTCTCTTGTGCTGTTCCGGGGAAAACTCAGCTTCCGGCAGTACATCCCCTCAAAAAGACATCGCTTTGGCATAAAATTATTTGTGCTGTGCGACTGCAAAACTGGCTATGTCCTGGACTTCCTGGTCTACAGCGGGAAGGAAGGGGACGTGCTTGTGGACCCCCTCATTGGCTTTGGCGGAGCAGTGGTGCAAGCCATGATGGACCGCTATTTCCACAAGAATCACGTCCTCTTCACGGACAATTATTACACGTCCCCCACTCTCTCAAAGTACCTGCATGAGCGCAAGACAGGGACTGTAGGCACAGTACGAGGGAGAAGGAAGGGCATGCCACCTTTCCCTCCAAAGACCAAAAAAGGCGATGTGTTCAGGAAGAAGTCGGGGCCCATTCTGGCTATCCACTGGCACGACCAGCGGAAGGTCAACCTCCTGACCACCATCCACAAGGGGGAAATGGTGGAGACTGGCAAGGTGGATCGCCGCACCCAGGCCAGGGTGACCAAGCACGATGCTGTCCTGGACTACAACATCAACATGAGGCTGGTGGACAAGTCCGACATGCAGATAGGCTTCATTGACTGCCTGCGTACCTCGTGCAGATGGTACAAAAAGTTCTTTCTACAAATGGTGGACATGTCCATTCTGAACGCCTACAACATCTACAAGCTTCGGAATGAGAACACACCCAGGAAGTTCAATAGCCTGCGGAGGTTCCAAAAGCAGGTGTTGAAGGAGCTCCTGGAGAAGTATGCTACGCCACAGAGGGCAGTGGCACATGCTGGGCCCGCCGTTACTGACCGCTTGCACCGTAATATGCACAGGCTTGTTCCCCTGCCTTAGAATGAATCAGGAAGAACGCAGCAGAAGCGGTGCCATGTCTGCTACAACACCAGGCTGAGGGCGAGGTCAGGTAAAAAGTCCACCCTGGAATGTGTGGAGTGCAGGGTGGCACTCTGTGCTGTAGGGTGCTTCGTTGATTACCACTCCAAGCAGGAGTTCTAATAATCATAGTGAAAGTGCCAAAGATAATGACAATATGTACAGTATATATATAGGCAAAAAGTGGAAGTAAAACAATTTATTGTTATACAAAAGTCATGTATTATGAGAACATTTATACAAATACAATTACACCATAATAATATGTGAAAGTGACACATATGTATATAATAAGTGACATTCATATGATTACAACCTATAGAAATATATAAATCAGTGAAAAAAGACAATAAATTGTATATAAAACGTTTACAAATCATATAACTAAGTGAAAGTGACACAAGACCTAATATTTGATGGCCAAAGTATAATAAACACCTGTGATAACGAATAATCAGTGCCTAATATACCAATAACCTACTTCAATTACTAATAAAATGTACCGTATCGAGTGAAAATGAGCATTATCAGTGACAGTGACACTCTCTAAAGCATATTTATCAAAGTGAAAGTGACACAAGACCTAATATTTGATGGCCAAAGTATAATAAACACCTGTGATAACGAATAATCAGTGCCTAATATAACAATAACCTACCTCAATTACTAATAAAATGTACCGTATCGAGTGAAAATTAGCATTATCAGTGACAGTGACACTCTCTAAAGCATATTTATCAAAGTGAAAGTGACACAAGACCTAATATTTGATGGCCAAAGTATAATAAACACCTGTGATAATGAATAATCAGTGCCTAATATAACAATAACCTACCTCAATTACTAATAAAATGTACGGTATCGAGTGAAAATGAGCAATATTAGTGACAGTGATACCCTAATAAACATACTTTATATAATTGGCCTCAAAATAACTATAATATCAAATACACATCACATTCTCAATATCAAACACTAAAATCGTCTAAGGGCGATAAAACACTTTGGCGCGACGAGCGGCTAGGTGCGTGGTAGCCGTGGCCGGGGCGACGCATCCGAACGCGGGAAGAATTTGCCGCCGAAAAGCACTAGTCTTCCCGCGCTCACCATTACGCAATCACTCGGGCTAGAGACCTCTACTCAACGGCATTCTACTGAGGAAGGTTTGTGGAACATTTTACTGTTTTATTCATAACATTACATGCCATATTTATTGAATTACAGATGAGTTAACATAGCCCAAAGATCGTCAAAACACCCGGTACCACAGCACAGTCGCGAGCTAGAGGGCCCGGGGCTGGAGGGTTAAGATGCGGGGACCACACCACTGCTGCATACTCCAATCTTGGTCTAATCATTCTTTTTATAATTTTCGCTAACATGTTCTCATCCAAGTAGTTCAGAGCAACTTTCATATTCCTGGCCATTGCATACCGGTACATTCCACTAACCCTTCCTACCCGGTCTGCCTTAGGTAATGACAGCACGAAAGAAGGGCCAATACCCGGTATGCCTTATCTAAGGCATGAGCTTAATAGCCTAATTAAGCTTGGTCCGAACACCGTGCGTACGACGTATGTCAACAAACCCAAGCGTTCGTCACCGCACCTCCGAAAACAAGAAGGAGAAGACTCCTCAATGTTATTGTTCTGACGTCATGACGAAATTAGTGTCTAAAAAGCCCCCATATTGGCAACATCTCTGCAATATTGGCTCCACTGAAATCGTCATCACAACTGAACCAGTTGACTTACAGAGCTCTACTCAATGCCAAAATACAGATTGAAAACCGCACTACGATTATAGATGAGTGGGAAAGTTCTAGCAGTGAAAATAAACATAAATACGGTAGCCTAGGCCTAGACGTTTTTCGGCCATATCGTCCGGGTAGGGGCGACCGTCATTGGCTGAGACAGCCCGGGTAGGAAGGGCTAAAGAGCTTGTTAATATGTTTCTCTGGCGACAAGCTATCTTGTATAATCAACCCTAAATAATTTTCTTTTTCGGCCTTGCTAATTATATTATCTCCCATCCTGTACTCCCAATTTGGTCTATTCACACTTCTTCCCATATTTAACACACGACATTTACTTATATTAAATTTCATTTTCCACTTGGTGCTCCATTCGTACATTTTATCTAAATCTCCTTGCAGCTCCTCACAACTACTTTTATTTGTTATTCGTCTCATAATTTTTAAGTCATCTGCAACATTGACATGTAGGAGTTTATACCTATCGGCAGGTCATTCACGTACATAAGGAACATAAGAGGCGCCAACACAGATCCCTGTGGCACACCACTCTCAACTTTCCGCCATGATGAGTAAGTTCCTCTAATGTTGGTCCTCATTTCTCTATCTGTTATATAGCTCTCCATCCATTTCAGCAAACTCCCCCTGACACATCCTATCGTCTCAAGCTTAGATAGCAATCTCTTATGTGGTACCTTATCGAATGCTTTGGAAAGGTCTAAGTAGACGCAGTCCACCCATCCGCCTCTTTCTTGCAGTACATCTATCACCCTACTGTAGTAACATAACCGACTGGTAACACAAGATGTCCCTTCTCTGAATCCAAATTGCTTTGGCGTTATTATCTTCTTTCTCTCCAACATTTTCATCCATCTCTTCCTAATTAGCTTTTCACAAATCTTGCATACAATAGGCCTACTAGTAAGTGAAACTGGTCTATAGTTTAGAGGGTCCTCAGGGTTTCCATTCTTGTATATCGGAATGATATTAGCTCTTTTCCATTCAACAGGAACCTGTCCTATATCTAAGAAAGCTTGAATTATGTCCCTCAGTGGCTCCACTAATTGCTCTGCACACTCCTTTAAAACCCAGGCAGACACTTCATCTGGTGTGGTTGCTTATCTACTGTGCGACGCTGAAGGAAGTCTGTTGTTGTTGTTGTTGTTCCCCAAGCTGCCCCGAACAGCCCCAAGGCCCCGAGCAAGGCCGAGGCCAGGAAGTCTGTTATCTGGTGTTGCTGCATGCCACCAGGGTATAAGCGTAAGAAAAAGGAAGGGGTAGCCGTAATATTGTCAGACAGGTTGAAGAAGTGTGTAAAAAACTATGGATGCGTGGACTCAAGAATTGTGTGGTGTGAGTGTAAGATCGGGATAGATAGATAAACTTTTATGTGTGTGTATGCACCGGTCATCCGAGAAACTGGGAAAGGTGTGGAAGAAAATAGAAAGTCAACAAATGTATAAGAGAAAGGCAAGAGTGTACACAGGTAATTTTACTGGGTGACATGAATGCTAGAGTTGGAAATGAGGAGATAGAAGGTATAGTGGGTAAATGGGGGGGTGGAGGGTAGGAATATGAATGGTGACTTTCTCGAAGTATGTGCAGAGAGAAAAATGTTTCTGGCCAACACGTTTTTTGAGAATCGTCACATACATAGATATACTGTACTGTACTGTAATTAAATTCAGCCGTTGATTATATTGTGGCCTATAGCTTACTAAGGTAAGAATTTACAGTGTGACAGCCGTGAGACCCAATGATTTTTGTGTTGTGTGGCCTATGGAAGTGTCATATCACACAATACATTGGCATATATGTCTGTACTGTTGGAAATGTATTATAAGAGAGCTTTACCGTAAAAAGATTCCCGAAGTGAGGCCTGGCAAGGCTTTTAGACTTCGGCTCCAAATATGGCAGTTTCACTTAGGTTGCTGTCACACTGTTGTTTTGACCTATCTGTATCTGTGCTTTTAGTCCAGTAGCCAGCAATGGTAAGTCCTATGCTAACCCAGAAATGTTTGGTACTATAAGGTTTTATGATTGATTCGTGAAGATTGAAGCCTACTGAATCCAAATCCACTTCTTGCCGGAGTGACAACTTTGGGCAAAATCTGTAATTTGCATAAATCCAAGATGGTCGCCGTAAACAATAAATTGTCAATATGTTTTGATAAAATCAAGCTAGAGGAATGGATTTGGTGTCTACACCTAGGTTTTCATCTATAAGGAACGTCATGGAAGTGTTAAAAAGTCTTTATGATATTGCTAAGCAGCCATAATCCAAGATAGGCACATTTTTTGTGTCTGTAATTAATCATATTTTTGAAAGAACTAAGCTAGACAAAATAACGTTGGTGTCTGCACATACTGTATGATTCTACATTTAGGACATATGATGGACATATGATGGACATACTTTGTATTACTGTGTCTTTTGTTTCAAGCATTGACCCCTCTGACCCCAGGTACGCACATTATGCGTTGCCTGTTTGTAACCCACAGTATCAGCGACTCAACGTATGTGACCGCCTAAATTACTCGTTCTTTTTCATCATTGTGTTGTGGCACTCCTCTGTTGACTCTTTGCAATGGCAGTATATTGTGCAGGCCAGTCCTGATGCAAAGCAGCTGCAATTTGCTTGTGCACAAGCCTTTTCTGCAGCTCTACACTGGCAGGTTATGACTTTCATCAAGTCAGGAGGAACTGGTGATCGATCACTGGAGAGGGGACGTTTAGGTATAAAGAGTATTAGCGAGGTGATGCGTACAAGTAGACTGGGATGGTATGGACATGTGGAGAGAATGGATGAACAAATGTGACAAATGCAGGTCTGTGATTGTGGAGGGAGCTGCACCAGGGGTGGACCGAGGAAGACCTGGGATCGGACTATGCGCGATCTCAAATCCAAGAACTTGACAAGTGAAGCAGCCCTTAACAGGGTTGCCTGGAACGCCGCCATTAGGACAAGAGACTGAAACTGCACTTATGTGTGGAACACTCAGTCTTAAAATGTTATGTATGTATTGAGCACCTCCCAACCGAATTCAGTTATGTTGAGCTGAGGGTCGTTTTCTTGATTTGCTGCCTTCCAGAGTATAGTTTGGTGGTGCGCTCTGAGCATGTGGAGGAGCAGGCTTGCATCTGTAGGATGCAGCCATCATATGAGGTGGCTTACCCTTCTTTATGTAAAGGTGTAAATGTTATGTCGAACAGCATTCATGTTTGTGCACTTTGCCTGGCCATACAGTGCAGAAAATAATTTCTTTCATATCTTCAGCAAATCTTCATGTGTAGCTGTTTCCTCTCCAAGGATGGTGTATAACTGTGTGAAGTCTCCTTCTTGAAGTGTGCTGAGGGCAGTGAGTTTTCCTTTGTTAAAGGGATATGACACTGTGGCACACCCTGTGACTGCATGCATTCCAAGGAGCTGGAGACACTTCTCTTCAGCTTCCACACCCAGCATACAAGGAGAACAAAGACATCTGTGTCGTCACTTAGGTTGTGAATCACTGTTTTTCCTCCTCGTCCTCGTACAGCTTGAAAAATGTAGCTGACCATCCAGACATCTGTCTCATCATGGTGGATGTGTCCCTCATCTTCTCCAACCATCAGAATATTCTCACCCAATGGGCAAGTGCAAAGCAGACACAAGCGTAGTCTTTTGTTGATTTTGTTTTTCATGATGAATTCACGGCTAGGAAGAGGAGATTTCAGTGTGAGCTTATAAGTACTGTACTAATTCCAGTAGTACCAGAACAGTGTGATCGCTCATGGTTCCTAACTAATATGTTGTCATAGCGGTCAAAGATCACCTTTGTTGCTATTCCTTTATACATCTGAAGTCTGATTCCCAAGCTGTACCTCCACAGGGCCAGACAATATGGTACAGCAGCTGACTGGCATCAACGATCACCTCATCTAGGGGACAGGGATCAGTTAATATGGTTCCTATTTTGGGGGGTTTTATTCCCTTTGCGAAGACAACCAAACTCCTCAATGATGGAAGAGGGCACTCCACAGAGTACATACTAAAACACAGATGTAAGGCTGATATTCCGGGTCTGGCCAACCATCAGCAGCCGACTAAACAGTGCCTCCATGTTATAGACCATCTTCTCACCTACTTTGATCCCCCTTTTCATTGTTTCCGTGATCTTCATTCTTCCTGTAATGGAGCTGTGGAATCCATCAGGCAGGGATTTTGTGAAGTCCCGTTTAATTTTCTCGCCAATAATCACAGCATCAGCAACATTAATGGTGTCATCTGCAACCTTCCTATTAACCCATCAGACCCGGCTATGTATTCCATAGCGAAACCTGGGGGTTTTGGCCGAAAAACGTCTACGCCTAGGCCACCGTATCTTTGTTATTTTGACTGCTTCCGCATTCCCGCGCATCCCCAAGCGTAGATGTGTTTCGTACCTGTAGAATGGCGTTGAGTAGAGCTCTCTAAGTCAACTGGTTCAGTTGTGATGACGATTTCCGTGGAGATAACTTTGTGGCGATATCAGCCACTTTATGCTAATTTTCACTACTTAACAATAACATACAGGCACACACGAACAAGGACGCCTCTCCTTCTTGTGGTCGGAGATGCGTGGCGTCGGTCCAACCGGCTGTTGTTTACATGCGTCGGACGGACGCCTCGCACACCAAGCTTACAGGCTTTCAAGCTGCCGGAGCCTCAGAGCCCTTCCAGGTTCCGCGGGGGTGTTTTTTATGGATGCCTCAGAGCCCAACCGGGTCTGAGGGGTTAATGAAGTTGATGAGATCAGGCAAAGGATCTGTTAGGGAAGGATCTGTTTATGGAATTCCATCATGATGTGGTTACGATCATCTGTGTCAAGGGTCCTCCTCTTTGAACCTGGTTACCTAGGGACATATTAGGCACTTTTTGACACTTCCATTGTATTCCTTATACAGTATATGAAAACCTAGGTGTAGACACCAAATTAATTCCTCTAGCTTGATTATATCAACAGATATTGGTGATTTACTGCTTAAAACAATCACGTTGGTGGCCATCTTGGACTTATGCAAATTGCAGAAGTTCCCCAAAGTAGCCACTCCGGCAAGAGGTGGATTTGGATTCATGATGCCTAAATCTTCACGAATCCAGCAAAAAAAAATTATACGGTAGTACCGTAAAACCGTGTAACTTCGGAAATTTTTCGAGGTTTTTTAACGATATCTCCTGACTGTAAACACATTATAGAGATATAACTAGGTCAAGTGATGTGTGGTGATAGTGCGCGGTACTCCAGGGAGCCTCCTAAAATTATCCCTCATAATAAGAGCTATCCTTATCCTAAATGGTGTCCGAAGTCATCTTGAAAAGTGGCTGACTTCGGACATGTATGGATAACTTCGGACATACAGTGATTTCTTATGGAAAATGATTGCCAAGAAAGCTGGGATAGCTTCGGACAAGCGGAGGGGAACTTCGGACGTACGTTCGTGGTTTTATTTCATTAATTTTTCGGCTCATACTATTTTATATGAATATTTTATTATTGCTGCTTATTCCTGTCCGATGTCTTACTGGAAAATGCACAGTCAATACTTTTAGGCCTGTATAATTAGTATAGGAGGGGGTCATATAGGATGTTTAACAAATATTCTTTTTGGATCTGTTCTCGTTAGGCATTGAACTCCCTCTTAGAAAATATTGAGCAGGAAAAATAACCAATGCTGTCAAATCAATAACTCAAAAATTAACTAGGCCTAGTGAAAATATATAGGTATGTATACTCTATCACTGCATACAAATTTCCATGAATTTGAGCATTTTTATAGGTATAACGTATGAGTTGGTGTTTCTTACGGCAGATAATAATTTTTTTGGACAAGATATATGCCTCTCCTAATTTATATATATTATATATCCAGAATTATCCTAAATACATAAATCGGTTAGCATATCATATTTTTATGGGTTTTTGGACTCCGAGAATGATTATTTGATCTTTAACCACCATTTTAATGATGGACAAGTACTGTATTATGAATTATTTTCGTAGGGCAAATAATAACAAACGATTTGTTTGTTCCATGTCCGAAGTTACCATTTTTTTTGTGGAAAACACAATAGGTTGTTGTTGTTGTTGTTGTTCCCTAAGCTGCCTGGCCGAACAGCCCCGAGTCCCTGAGGAAGGCCATGGCCACGATCGGGCTTTCCCACAGAGCTCTCATTGAGTGTAGATTGTGTTGTTGGCATAAGTGGTTGTGTGAAATGCAGTCTTCTATGATGTGTTTAATGGTATGGGGTGCTGTGTTACATCCCGGGCAGGCGTCGACAACGGAGTCATCCAGTCTCTTCTGATAGCTCAGGAGAGCTGGATGGTGTCCGCATCTCAGCCTGGCCAGTGGACTCTGTCCTCGCGAGGAAGGGAGGATTCGGAAGGATGGATTTCGGGAGGTCGTGCATACAGCTGCGTGTTGTCTGTGAGTGAGTGGATGGATCGGTGAGATATGAGTATGGATGTGCTTCTGGAAGTTGGTTCGGGGTGGGCAGGGAGGAGAGAGGACAATACTTGTGTGTGATACTGTGTGCTGGGTGTTGTTTTGATATTTCTTGGTTCTGTGGGTGTGTTGCCATGTAGTTTAGTGGGTGGTCTTGGTTCGTGGAGGCTGCTGCCAGGAATTGAGTGCCTCTCATGTCCAGATGGTCTTTGACTTTGAGGATTTTGGTTTCTTGATGTAGGTGATCTGTGGGTGCAGTAGCTGTGCAGCCTGTAATGATCTTCAGGGATTTGTTTTGAATAGTCTGTAAGGTCTTATGATGTGTTTCAGCTAGGTAGAAGCCCAGGCTGGGCTTGCGTATTCCATCACAGATCTTATGTATTGTTTATAACTGTGGTGGTAGTTTCTTTGTTGTGTCCAAATTTTGTGTGAGCAAGTGACCTGAGGGCGTTAAGTCTGGGTGTCAGTTTCTTTTTAATGTTTGTGGTGTGCTGTTTGAATGTCATATGAGTATCATATGTTACTCCTAGGATTTTGGGTGTGTGTGTATGTGTTAGAGGTGTGTTGTTTATGGTGAGTTGATGTATTTATTCGTGTTCTCCTGTCCAACTTGTGAGCAGGGTTGCGGTGGATTTGGCTGGGGCTAGATTAAGTCTGTTTGTAGTGCACCAGCCATGTAGTGTGTTGAGAAAGGGTTGAAGGAGATCTGTTGCTCTTTTTGGGTCATGGTGTGTGCATGTGAGTGTTATGTCATCTGCATAGAGGCTAAGTTTCTTTGGGGCGTATTGGGTGTAGTTATATCGTGCATGTACAGATTAAAGAGTGCGGGCGATAGGACGGATCCTTGTCGGACTCCGTTTGGAAAGTTTCTGATTTTAGATGGCTGACCGGCAAAAGATACGTGTGCACATCTGCCTGCTAGGAAGTTGGCCAGCCACCTTTTTGTGTTGTGGATGTTTGTGTGTTGTAGATTTTGTTTGTTAGTTGTGGCGGATGGCATCGAAGGCTTTACTAATGTCGAGTGTGGCTATAGTAGTGATCTGTATGGTGGTCTAGCTGAGTTGCTGCCATCGAAAGCTCTTTGTGTAAGGTCTGTGAGAAGAGTGTTTGTGGAGTGCAGTGGCCTAAAGCCATGTTGTGTTGGAGCTAGGGGTAGGTCAGGTGTAATTAGTTGTAATACTAGGCGTTCCATGACTTTGGAGGGGGAGCAAAGGAGTGTGATGGGGCGGTGCGAGGAGGGTAGCGTGGGGTCTTTGTTGGGTTTGGGGAATGTGATGATGATACCATGCTTCCAAATGTCTGGTATTGTTTTGTGTGAATAGCTGTAGTTTGATATGTTAGTGAGTGCTTGTATGCCTTGTGGTCCCAGGTGTCCTGAGGTGTATGTGCTTATGTTGTCTAGACCACAGGCAGGTGAGTGCTTGAGATTGTTGATGATATTCTTGTCTGGTGATTGGTGAAGGGTGTATAGTCAGGGTCTGTGGAATTGTCTCTTACGTCGATGACACGTCGGTCGTCTTTGTGAGGTTTTAGGTGGCTGACATGTGAGAAGTGATTGTGAGAGTGTTTACATGATAGAGTCTGTTGTTGTGATTGCAGCATGTGATTGTTGTGTTGCTGTTGGAAAGTGTGATGCTGTTTAGTGTTTTGTAGAGTTTTTTGGGGTTTGTTTTGTGATCAAGTGTTTGTAGGAAGTTATTCCAATTTAGTTTTTGTTGTTCTTGTATTTTGTTGTTAGTTTGGGTGTTGAGTGCTTGAATTTGTTGTGTGATGTCTTGTGTGTGGGGTGCTGGGGAGTGTTTCAGTATGTCGCGTTGTCTGATGAGGTTTTGAATTTCTGGTGTGAAGTTGGGGTTGTGTCTTTTTCTGTTACCTCTTGGAATGTGTTTCTTTCAAGGGCTTTGGTCCCATTTAGAAATCTCCCACATCAATGTCAAAGAATTACTAGTCCCCTTATATTTCCTTCAGGCTCACGGCTCTACTTTAGGGGAGGTGTGGTGGAGTGGTCTTGCCACTGGCCTGGTAATCCAAAGGTCCCGGGTTCAAATCCCGATGTATCAATGGGAAGATATTATTGGGATGGAATTTGTGCTGTACCTGGTATCAGTGCATTACCACAAGCCCACCGAAACGTCAATAAAATACCCTCATTGTTCCCTGATTAAATAGCACTGTAATAATATTCAAAATATGCTATAGGGTTGCAATGCCTGTGAGTTATCTGCTCAACAGGTGGCGTGTTGTGTGAGAGCCCGAGTGTAGGGGGTGAGACAGTGAAGCAAGGAACTAGGTGGCTTCAGAGATGGGTCCTTTTCGGGCCATGAGTGTGCACCGTGCCTCATGTGAAGGCAAGATGGCAGGTGCTCGTTGTGCTCTACGTGCTTCACATGTTTCACTCCCTGGACTGGAACAAGACCTCACGGGCTTCACTGTTCATTGTAAAGCGGTGAATGTTAAGGCTCTCAGCCTATGCCCGAGAGGAAGTAAGTTGGAATATAGAAGAAAAAAAAAAAAAAAAAAAAAAAAAAAAAAAAAAAAAAAAAAGTCGGTGGCCTTCAGAATGGACAATCTGAATGCGGTTCACTGTATTTACCTAATTGTAGTTTACAGGAGTTGAGCTAAGCTCGTGTTGTCCCGTCTCTCAGTCTACTTTTTATCCAATTTTTTCTTGAAAATATGGATATTCCTTGCCCCTACCACCTCCTCCTCCAGCCCATTCCATTTGTCAATACATCTATAGGGGAAGCTAAACTTCCTGATATCGTTCTTGCAGGTAGGTCTTTTTACTTTGTAGCTGTGGCCTCTTAGTTATTCCTGTATCCATAATTAATATATCCTCCCTATCCAGCCTCTCCAGCCCCCGGGTGCATTTGTACATCATTATCATGTCTCCCCTCTCTCTCCTCTCTTTTAGACTCGGTAGATTTAATTTGTCTAGCCTCCCTTCATATGGCAGCTCTCTGAGACTTGGAAACCAATCTAGTAACTGCTCTCTGGATTCTTTCTAACTTGTGAATATGCTTCTTTAGATGCGGGGACCACACCACTGCTGCATACTCCAATCTTGGTCTAATCATACTCTTCATAATTTTCGCTACCATGGTCTCATCCAAGTAGTTCAGAGCAACTTTCATATTCCCGGCCATTGCATACATTCCGCTAAAGAGCTTGTTAATATGTTTCTCTGGCGACAAATTATCTTTTATAATCAACCCTAAATCCTTTTCTTTTTTCGGCCTTGCTAATTATATTATCTCCCATCCTGTACTCCCAATTTGGTCAATTCACACTTCTTCCCATATTTAACACATGGCATTTACTTATATTAAATTTCATTTTCCACTTGGTGCTCCATTCGTATATTTTATCTAAATCCCCTTGCAGCTCCTCACAACTCCACTACTTTATTTGTTATTTGTCTCATAATTTTTTTACGTCATCTGCAAACATTGACATGTAGGAGTTTATGCCTATCGGCAGGTCATTCACGTACATAAGGAACATGAGAGGCGCCAACACAGATCCCTGCGGCACACCACTCTCACTTTCCGCCACGATGAGTAAGTTCCTCTAATGTTGGTCCTCATTTCCCTATCTGTTAAATAGCTCTCCATCCATTTCAGCAAACTCCCCCTGACACATCCTAGCGTCTCAAGCTTAGATAACAATCTCTTATGTTGTACCTTATCGAATGCTTTGGAAAGGTCTAAGTAGACGCAGTCCACCCATCCGCCTCTTTCTTGGAGTACATCTATCACCCTACTGTAATAACATAGCAAACTGGTAACACAAGATGTCCCTTCTCTGAATCCAAATTGCTTTGGGGTTATTATCTTCTTTCTCTCCAACATTTTCATCCATCTCTTCCTAATTAGCTTTTCACAAATCTTGCATACTATACTAGTAAGTGAACTGGTCTATAGTTTAGAGGGTCCTCAAGGTTTCCATTCTTGTATATCGGAATGATATTAGCTCTTTTCCATTCAACAGGAACCTGTCCTTTATCTAAGGAAGCTTGAATTATGTCCCTCACTGGCTCCACTAATTGCTCTGCACACTCCTTTAAAACCCAGGCAGACACTTCATCCGGTCCCATAGCTTTCCTTACTTCAAGTCCTCTCATCGCAGATAACAGCTCATCTCTAGTTATTTCAATCTTACTAAGACCACTCTCCAGTACTCCCGCCTGTGGTTCGTCAAAACCTTCCTCTCTACTAAAAACTGACCCCAATTTGTTATTCATTACCTTGCACATGTCCGATACATTTTCATACGTCCTAGCATCAACTCTTAATTTAGTAATTTGTTTCTTTACCTTCAACTTACTGTTTATATATTTATAAAATAATCTAGGATCACTTTCACATTTATTTACTATGTTCTTCTCATAGTTCATTTTAACTTGCCTAATTATGTTAACATATCTATTCCTCTCCTGTTTATATTTATTCCGATTACTCTCAGTGTTCCTTCTTCTTAATCTAGCCCAAGCTGCATCACGCCTACCCAAAGCTCTTTTGCATTTCAAATTAAACCAATCTTTCTGCTTAGTAAAATATCCAGTTTTATATCTTGGGACAAACAGATTGGTTCCTACTCTATAAATTTCGAGGAATCTACTATATTTACCTTGTACGTCCTGTTCCTTCAAAATAAGATCCCAATCTACTCCCTCTAAATATCTTTTCAAGGATACATAATCAGCTTTACTATAATTTAATCTGTCATTTATGTAGCTATTGTCTAATCTATTGGCATTACTCGAGGTCAACTTCCATTTTAGTAATAGGTGATCACTTTTACCTACAGGACATAGATAGTTTATATCACTAATTTTCGTGAGGATCCTTTGTAAAAATCAGATCGAGTTTAGAAGGTTCGTTATTACCCCTCATTCTTGTATTTTCCTTCACATGTTGTGCAAGTACATTTTCCGTAACCAACTCCACTAGCCGACTTCCCCAATATCTCTGATTTGGCCCTGCATCTCCCGATTCCCAATCAACCTCACTACAGTTGAAATCTCCTACAAAGATCAATCGATTCTTCCTTAAAAGCAATCTTCTCAACGACTGAATCATATCCTCGACCATCTCCTCAAACTCCAACTCCCTCCATGCTCTGGTCTTTGGTGGCATGTAAGCTACTGCTATGTCTAGCTTTTTTTCCTTCTATATCATTGAGTTCACGTGCCATTATTTCTGCCTTGTCATTATTTAACTCCACTTGCTTTGCTGTCATAGGGTTCTTAACTAATACTGCCACTCCACCTCCCCTTTTTTCCCTTTCTATCATATCTCCATATATTATATCCTTCACTAAACACTATATTGCTGTCAAAGTCCTGGTTCAGCTTTGTCTCCGTCAAACAGACTATCCTGTGGTTGATCCTTTCTTAATCTACATCCCCATTCTAAACCTTTTTAACTGTTTATTCCATCTATATTAGTGTAGTATACCCAACAGTAACAGTCTGCCTTGCCAATTACGCGAGCTTTTAATACGCGCTTCACCTTCCCCTTATACGCGAGGATGGGGTCGATCATACACCCAAAACTTTCCAAACGCGGCATGATGTACCTCTTAAAACTAACGCGAATCCGGGCCGATATATAAGGGGGCAAATTCCCTGGAGTTCATCAGCTAATACGCGAGGTTCCCCCAACCCCACCATTCCGCGCCAGTTACGTAGGCACGTAGGCACGCAGGGCATTGTGGGATGATATGCTGCGCCATTCTCAAAAAAGAAACCCTCTTCAGCTCCTCGCGCGCGCACCAGCTTTGTCGGCGACGACTCGTTGTTGGTAACATTACTGTTACTGTTAATATATTTAAGGTAAGGTGAGTTTATTATTATTGGTTATATTGTTCCTTATGAATTGGATGTGGTGTTATATGTATACATCTATGTACCTTTTTGTGGCAATTGACGGAGATAAAATAGGCCTAAAGTTAGAGACACTTGGAGTCAGTGCCGCCCCCCACGCCAGATAGATTTATTCCCATATAATACTAATACTCTATTGCTAATAACGGCGAATTTTTCAAATTCCGCGCCCTCCCCTCGCGTGTCGCCCATATTCTCAGCGTATTGGCAGCCAGACTTGTAATTCTTGGAATCCTCCTCCTCCTTGTTTCTCTCCCTTCTCCTGCCTCCCCATCAGGGTTCACCTCCTCTTCCATCCCCTCCCTGACCTACCTCCACATTCCCTGCTAGTTTCGTCTTCTCCTCCCCCCCCCCCCCCCCCCCCCCCACCTCCACAATCTCCTGCCCCTCCCTCACCCTCTCCTCCGCGTCCTCGTGCTGATCCACTACCTGACTCACCGTCCTCCCATCCCCTGCTCCTTCCCTCCACCCATCTCTCTGTCTTCGGTTTGGGGATCCACTAGCCCTGACGCACTGTCTCTATCTCCATCTCTTGCTTCTCCCTCAACTATCTCCTTGTCCCCCGATGTTTTGGAATCCCACTAAACCTGACCTCCACTGTGCTCCTTGTTTCATTTTCTTCTTCCTCGTATTTCTTCTTGTTCTTCTCTGACATCTGAGTGTTAACCACTTCTTTAGTTCCCGCTGGTCCTTTACTCTCCCCCAAAAAAAAATCCTTCGCTTCCCCCTCCTCATCTGACAATTTTTGATTTTCATCGTCAGCCCTTGCTTGAACTTCTCTCCGCTCAACTTTTCCCTTTCCTCTATTCTTAATGTCCTTTTTCCACCCTAATATGTTTCATTCCAGTACAACTTATGTAGCCTCCAGCTTACATGGTTCATGCTTCCAACCACTGACCTAG
>CM064564.1:76071-241988 GCA_032716605.1 Paralithodes platypus
AAATCTTGCATATCAATACTAGTAAGTGATAACTGGTCTATAGTTTAGAGGGTCCGCAGGTGTTTCCATTCTTGTTATATCGGCCGCATCCTGTATATTAGACCTTTTTTACATTCCAACAGGAAAATGTTCCTTTATCTAAGGAAGCTTTGGAAATTATGTCCCTCACTGGCTCCACTAATTGCTTCATGCACACTCCTTTCAAACCCAGGCAGAAACTTTCCATCCAGGTTCCCATAGCTTGCCTTACTTCAAGTCCTCTCATCGCAGATAACAGCTCATCTCTAGTTATTTCAATCTTACTACGACCACTCTCCAGTACTCCCGCCTGTGGTTCGTCAAAACCTTACTCTCTACTAAAGACTGACCCCAATTTGTTATTCATTACCTCACACATGTCCGATACATTTTCATACGTCCTAGCATCAAAACTTAATTTAGTAATTTGTTACTTTACCTTCAACTTACTGTTTATATTATAAATAATCTAGGGTCACTTTCCCATTTATTTACTATGTTCTTCTCATAGTTCATTTTAACTTGCCCTAATTATGGTAAAATATCTATTCCTCTCCTGTTATATTTATTCCGATTACTCTCAGTGTTCCTTCTTCTTAATCTAGCACAAGCTGCATCACGCCTACACAAAGCTCTTTTGCATTTCAAATTAAACCAATCTTTCTGCTTAGTAAAATTTCCAGTTTTATATCTTGGTACAAACAGATTGGTTCCTACGCTATAAATTTCGAGGAATCGACTATATTTACCTTGTACGTCCTGTTCCTTCAAAATAAGATCCCAATCTACTCCCTCTAAATATCTTTCCAAGGATACATAATCAGCTTTACTATAATTTAATCTGTCATTTATGTAGCTATTGTCTAATCTATTGGCATTACTCGAGGTCAACTTCCATTTTAGTAATAGGTGATCACTTTACCTACAGGACATAGACAGTTTATATCACTAATTTCGTGAGGATCTTTTGTAAAAATCAGATCGAGTTTAGAAGGTTCCCCTCATTCTTGTATTTTCCTTCACATGTGGTGCAAGTACATTTTCCGTAACCAACTGCTCTAGCCGACTGCCCCAAGATCTCTGATTTGGCCCTGCATCTCCCGATTCCCAATCAACCTCACTACAGTTGAAATCTCCTACCAAGATCAATCGATTTTTCCTTAAAAGCAATCTTCTCAACGACTGAATCATATCCTCTACCATCTCCTCAAAATCCAACTCCCTCCATGCTCTGGTCTTGTGGCATGTAAGCTACTGCGATGTCTAGCTTTTTTCCTTCTATATCATTGAGTTCAACTGCCATTATTTCTGCCTTGTCATTATTTAACTCCACGTGCTTTGCTGTCATAGGGTTCTAACTATACTGCCACTCCACCTCCCCTTTTACCCTTCCTATCATATCTCCATATATTATATCCTTCACTAAACACTATGTTGCTGTCAAAGTCCTGGTTCTTTTGTCTCCGTCAAACAGACTATCTGTGGTTGATATTTTCTTAATATATCTAACGCTACCTTTTTACTGTTTAGTCCATCTATATTATGTAGTAGCACAGTATATTTGAATCCACCTCCTTGTTTCTCTTCCCTCTCTGCCTCCTACCAGGTTCACCTCCTCCTCCATCCCTTCCCTGACCCAGTTCCACCTCCCCTGCTAATTCTATTCTCCCCCCTCCCCCTCTCTCTCCCTCTGTTCCACCTCCACCACATCCTGACTCTCTCTCCGGTCCCCTGCTCCCTGCATTATCTCTCGCTCCGTCTCCTTGCTTTGACTTCGTACTTGTCTCTCTGTCTCTTTCCCTATCACTCCTATTACTTTCGGTTTTTGGTGGCTCCTGATGTACCACTTCCTTACTTGCCCTTCCCTTATTCTCCAAAAAAAATTCTTCTTTTGCTCTTCAGACAACTTTCCATTCTCTTCATCAGCCTTAGCTTGGAGTTCCCTTAACTGTTCTCGTTCTTCTACACTTAGTCCTTTTTTACCCTTATATGATTCAGCTCTGTCGAATTTAATTTCCAGCTCACATTGGCTACTGCTTCTGCTGTTGATCTAAACTTTAGTTCCACTCTTAGTGGTCTCATCTCGCCCTTCTTATAATGTAATGCGTAGCCGGGGCTGGAGGGTTAAACATGTGGTAATAAAACAAAAAGCACTGAATATTATCACAACAGGAACAGCAGCCAACACACCTCGAAGAAATATACCCGGGAGAGGGAAGCACTGACACGGGACCTAGAAAAAACTTCACTAAGTGAAGAAAAATACGCTAGGAATGTCAGAAAACAAACAAATAAGGCAACTTCATCAGAAAGATAAAAAGAAGCCTAATCACGCGTAGTTAAAGCCAACTAAACACTAGGCTAGCTAAACCGCGAAAACGTTTCACGCGTCCACCCCAGGACCACGAGGGTACGCCCGAAATAGGCGTCCCAAACACACGACCCAAAATACACTGAACTGCGGGCAGCCCGCCCATGACACCCCTGCTACGCATATCCTAACCTTACTCGATACATCCCAGAGTAAACCAATGAGAAAAAACTCACTAGGGACGCAGCAAATGCGGAACGAGCGGAGCATGGGGAGACACGTCAGGGCAGGTTGAGCGCAGAGCAGAGAAGGAAGAATGACGCCTGAAGTCAGCGTCTGGTTAAAGATCCACACAAGTACATCCACGAAGTTATGGAAAGCTTATGAATAGTTATTCTTATTTTCTTTTTATTTGTTAATACGAAGTTTTTTCGTAGTGAGTACCCAATTTCATAATGACGAACCATGAGTGAGGTTGCGTGCGCTCATGCAAACAGGGGTGTAGGGTACGGACTGGAGGAGCGGGATGGTGTAATTGCTGAAGGAATGGTAGATGGATTAAGGATTATGTTTAGTAATGTGGATGTGTTTACCCAGGACAAGAAAAGAGAACTGATATGTAGGTTGCAGGATGAAGAGGAAAAACCTGATGTCATAGCCCTACAGGAAGTAAGACCAAAAAATGCTAGAATTGAAAGGGAACTGGTGGATATAGTTTGGAGGGTTTTGAGTTATATGAGAGAAATGCTATTAGAGCAGAGGTTGGAAGAGGACTGTTTATTTATGTAAGAAAAGAGCTCAAGGTTAATGAGGTGGATATGAGACAGCAGTATTGTGAGTATTTGTGTATTGAAGTAAAATGTGCAAGAGGATCAATTCTAATTGCCTCTATATATAGAAGCCCAAATAATAGCAGGGGAGAGGATGATAACCTACTGAAAGCAATGGAGGAGATAGATAATAGAGAGAACAAATATAAAATTTTGATTGGAGATTTCAATTTGCCAAGGATCAACTGGGCAAATTGGACTACTCCAGCGGGACAGGGTAGCCTGGAAAATAAGTTTATAGAGAAAGTGAGAGATTGTTTTTTAACGCAACATATTGTAGAGATGACAAGAGATAGAGATGGGATGCAGGGGAGTGTACTTGATTTGATTTTTAGCAATGAAGAGGATATAGTGGAACATGTTAATGTGGATAGCCCTATAGGTCGTAGTGACCATGCCTGTATAAGCTTTAGTTGTAACATTAAATCAGAGAGGGATAATAGAAGCAATAGAAAAATATACATGTATGATAGAGCAGATTATGAGCTGCTGAGACGGTGTTTGGACATTGACTGGGGGGAATACTTGAACGGTGAAGACGCTGAAGGAATGTGGAGGAAAATTAGAGTCAAACTGGAGAATGCTGTATCCAAAAGTGTACCAGTAAGGGAATATAAGGATAAAACAAATTTGAAGAAAAGAACTAACCCAGAATTGCCAATGAAAAGAAAGCTTTGGATATTGATTAGAAGAAAGAAACAATTGTGGGAAAGATTAAAATTGTTAAAAAAGAACAGGGGGTCTAGTATAGAGGCTAAGGAAGTGGATCTGGAACGCAGACAAATAAACAATAAAATAAGGTGGGAAACAAGGAGGGGGTGAAGGAGAGGGAGAGAGAGATAGCTAGAAATGTGAAGGATAATCCAAAAATATTCTGGAAGTACATTCAGGAAAAGTTAACAAGAAGAGTAGGGATCCCAGAGCTGGTAGGGGGGTTGAATGATGGGAGTAGAGCGGAGACTGATAAGGAGAAAGCAGAGGTGCTGGGGAAATACTTTGGGGGGGTACTAACAGTGGAGTCGGAGGATGCAGTGCCTACTATTCCCATCAAACAGGCACCGGCACTAGAACTAATAGAGTTTTCCCATGCTAGAATAAGAAGGGCTATAGAAAAAATGAACAGAAGTAAGTCACCGGGACCGGATGGGATACACCCAAGAATCATAAAGGAAGGAGGGGAGATGTTAGTAGAGCCATTGAAAATGTTATTTGAGGTATCGTTTAATACAGGACAAATCCCGATGGACTGGAGAGAGGCGAACATAACAGCTATATTTAAGAAGGGAAAGAGAAATGACCCAGGGAATTATAGACCAGTCAGTTTGACAAGTGTTGTGTGTAAACTAATGGATACGGTAATTAGAGAAGGAATAATGGATCATATGAAGTCAAACCAACTTTTCAGTGGGAGACAGTTCGGATTCTTGCCGGGGAGGTCGACGGTACTACAGCTAATTAAGGTGGTAGATGATTGGATGCAAATTCTAGAAGATGGTGATGTAATAGACGTGGTATATTGCGATTTTATGAAGGCCTTCGATAAGGTCCCACATAAAAGGTTAATAGAGAAAGTTAGAAGCTATAATATAGGGGAGAAATGTGTGAAATGGATAGAAGCCTTCCTGAAAGATCGGAGACAGAGGGTACTGGTGAATGGAATAGGCTCGGGGTGGAGGGAAATTACAAGTGGGGTACCTCAGGGATCTGTGTTGGGACCACTGCTGTTCGTTATATTTATCAACGACTTGCCTGAAGTTATAACTAATGGAAGTGAGGTATACCTGTATGCGGATGACACTAAACTGTATAGAAGAGTGAGGAGTAAGGAAGATATGGGTTTGCTTCAAGGAGATGTGGAGGGCATGAACATTGGTCTGAGCATTGGTTAATGCCTTTTCATCCAAAAAAATGCAAGTACATGCGGATTGGGACCAGCAAGATAGACAAGGTAGGATACAGTATGTATGAAGCGATGGAGGAAGTGAGTGCAGAAAAGGATATAGGAGTAGTGATAGACAATAAGTTAAATTTCTCAGAACATTTAGCGGAAAAGATAAACAAAGCCAATAGAATTGTAGGGCTGATAAGGAGGACATTTGTGTCACTTGACGAAGAAATCTTCAGGAATCTCTATACAGCGCTGGTTAGGCCGCACCTGGAATATGCGAACCAGGTGTGGGCTCCATATATGGTAAAGGATATAGAAGCAGTGGAGAAAGTGCAGAGGAGAGCTAGCAAGCTGGTACCAACGTTGAAGAATGCGGGCTATGAGCAGAGGTTGAGGACACTGGGGCTTCCGACACTGGCATATAGGAGAAAGAGAGGGATATGATAGAGACTTTTAAGATAGTGTCAGGAAAGTACGATGAGGATGTGTGTGAAGGTATCTTCTTGATGCGGGAGGGAACAAGAACGAGAGGACACTCTAAGAAAATTTACAAAGAAAGAAATAAGCTTGAGAAGGCAAAGACCTCATTTTGTGATAAGAGTGGTAAATGAGTGGAACGCACTGCCCCAGTATGTAGTCGATTCCGAATCAATAAGGGAGTTTGAAAGTAATCTTGATAAAGCATGGGGAAGACAAGATTTGAAGTTTGATTATAAAACAAAAATACAGAATAGTAAAAATGTTGCGTCTGCTACCGCCGCCGCCAACACCGTGAACGACCGCAGCAGTGCAAGTACTGGTACTGAGCTGGATACACAGGCATAGTTTGCCTTTTTCCAGAGGATCTACTGTAAGAAACTGTAAGAAACTGTAAGATGATGAAGGCTCCTCAATTTGTTATGCACTGCGCGGTAGATTCAAACTACGGTAAATGAGTGTTTGAAGAGGGTGCCTTATGTAATAGGCATAATCGTCAATGATGGAGGGGCCACTAATAAATAGTCCTCACCTATTCCATATGCTTTGATTTTGCCCAATAATCTTTCATGTGGGACCTTATCAAAAGCTTTCATAAAATCACAATATACCATATCTCTGGCATGACCTTGATCTAACATTCTAACGTTTCCGTCCACCGATCTAAAGCTTTTATAATTTGTAACACTGTTGAATGCTTTGACACAAATCCATATTGGTTATCGCTGAGCAACTTCCTGTCTTTCAGATGATTCATGATCTTGTCCCTCAATAGTGTCTCCATTAGCATGCACAATACGCTTGTCAGGCAAACTGGCCTGTAATTTCCTGGTTCACTTCTATCCTCCTTTTTATAAATTGCCGTAATATTTGCTGTCTTCCATTCCTCTGGTATTTTCTGACTATCAAAGGATAGTTGATACAACATTCTTAGTGGTTTAGTTATTTCATGCATAGCCTCCTTTACTATTCTTGGGTGTAAACCATCAGGTCCCAGGGATTTATCCCTCTTCAGCTTCTTGATGCCTTCTTCAATATCCTTTTCATGCACTATCAGCCCACTTAATATTCCTGTCGCCTTCCCTCTCTTCTAATACTGGCACCTCCGGTAAAGTTTCCCTTGTAAATACACTGCTGAAGAAATTGCCAGTACCTCGGCCTTCTCTCTATCATCTTCCGTTTTTACTGTCTTATCATCATTTTTGTAGAGGTCGCTTACACCTTCTCTTAGCTTAGTCTTGCTACTCACATACTGTACTTCCAAACGATTTGACCCCCTACAGTTAAAATATATGAGAATGTCAATAAGTCCCGGGGTGGGGGGGGGGGGGAGAGGAGAATGAAGAGGGGCTTGCCCCCCCTCAAATAATTCTGTTTCCCACGACAAACGGTTATTGCCAAATAGAGCTTGTTTTTTCCCTTTTTATCCTCTTTAACCCTACATTTTCCCTCATCTTCATAGCCCTCCACACAAGTGGGGGCCGTGTTTAGCCTATACAGTAGATTGTTAGATAATGGGTAAATACTAATTTCCTGCAGTCCTTGCTGTTATGCGACGTTATAATTTAACGTGCATAACCCACCAGACCCGGTTGGGCTCTGAGAAACCCATAACAAATGCGCCCGCGGAACCCGGTAGGGCTCTGAGGCACCGGCAGCTTGAAAGCCTGTAAGCTTGGTGTGCGAGGTGTCCGTCCGACGCATATAAACAACAGCCGGTTGGACCGACACCGCGCATCTCCGACCACAAGAAGGAGAGGCGTCGCTTGTTCGTGTGTGGGTGTGTGTTATTGTTAAGTAGTGAAAAGTGGCTGATATCGCCACAAAGTTCTCTCCATGGAAATCGTCATCACAACTGAACCAGTTGACTTAGAGAGCTCTACTCAATGCCATTCTACAGGTATGAAACACATCTACGCTTGGGGATGCGCGGGAATGCGGAAGCAGTCAAAATAACAAAGATATGTAGCCTAGGCGTAGACGTTTTTCGGCCAAAACCCCCGGGTTTCGGGGAAATTATAGAATACAATAGCCGGGGCTGGAGGGTAAATAATGATTCCACTTTTTCCACCTTAGGAAAAAATGGGGAATCTGAACACTCTCACTGGAGCATAACTAACTTTAATATTATAAATCATGCAACAATAATAATCAATGACACAGAATACACAATTGAGTTTCACAAGTTTTATTCCTTAATTGGCTAGGGTACAAATCAGATAGTGGTCATAAGAATCGAAAGACCTTCTAGGGTGAGGAGTCACTTCGACGAATACTAAACATGAATCATAAATGGAATTAGTCCTAGAATAACTGATAACCTAGGAGAAAGTAGATTAGGTTATACAATAGTACAAATAATACTGATTGAATGTTCTATCGTAAACACAGAACAAGTGTACACAGAGATTTAGTCTCGAACAATAAATAGTACCTTCAAGGGAATTTAGCGAGGGCGAGGTAGCTACGAGCTATGTGTAAATATTAGTTACTGCGACGACATACATACAGCACTGAGGTTATGGTAAATAAGGTAATATTTGATTTAAGTTTAACCTTTACGTTAAGGCAAAGTTTACAGAAGAATTAACTCAAAGAACTTAAAGAGTCGAGGTAATTAATATAAATTCAAAATGGCTTAAATAAATACAATAGTCATGTAGGGGAGAGCGGTGATCGTTCGGACGGAAGGATGGTTCGGACAGTGCATTTCCTGAGAAACGTATGGGACCTAAGGCCCCGAGATTTTGCGTGAAACTGCGAGAGTTAGTCTACTTTCATCACGCGTGATTTGGTTCCTACATCAGCTACACTTTTTAATGCAGGTCCGATTTTATGTTTTTTTGCACTTCCTATGTAATATTTTCACTTTATATCGTAAGCTCTACCTCCATGAATATGTCAACCAGCGAAATATGCATTATTATGGTGAAACTATGTTGTATGCCGAAGATATTGCCATAAATAACAAATGCTGAAGTCGCTTGTGTGAACGTTGAGTGTACCCTTCAATTAACTATATAGATTCGGGATCATTCGGACAGTCGAGGGTGGTGATGGTTCGGACCAGTCCGAACCATCCTTCCCACTAATTACCAAAAAATTACCTTATCAATTGATAATACTACTTCTTGTAAACATCTATATTATGAACACATAGTGAAACACAACTCTTAATATCCATCAGGGAATAATATATTTATATTTTATTAGGTATTTATCTGTGCTAATAAAATATAATATAAACTAAGTCAATTATGTAATGTAAGGAATGAAGAGCCAGCAAACATAGCTAGATATGGTATGGGAGGGAGAAGAAGAGAAGTAGTGGAGGAGGAGGTGGGGATCAGGAGGTCAGAAGTGTGGGAAGCCATGAAAAGAGTGAAGTTGGGGAAAGCACCAGGAACAGATGGAGTGTGTGGGGAAATGTTGAGGTATGGTGGTGAGTTAGTGATAGAATGGGCATGGAAAATGTGCAAACTAGCATGGGAGAAGGGGAGTGCACCCGATGACTGGAAGACTGGCATAATAGTCCCCCTATATAAGGGCAAAGGGGAAAGAGGAGTGTGTGGTAACCACCGAGGAATATGTCTTCTAAGCGTAGTAGGGAAGGTATACAGTAGGGTAGTGATTGAGAGAGAGTGAGAACGGAGAAATGGATAGGCGACTAGCAGGGAGGTTTTAGGAAGGGAAGAGGATGTGTAGATCAGATTTTTACCCTGAATTGTGTTGTGGAGAAGTATCTGGAGAAGAAACAAAAGGTGTATGTTGCCTTTATGGACTTGGAGAAGGCCTATGACGGAGTGGATAGAGAAGGTTTGTGGAAAGTACTTAGAATATACGGAGTAGAGGGCAAGTTGCTGAAAGCAGTGAAGAGCATGTATGAGGGTGCAAAGGCAGCAGTACGTGTGGAGAGTGAGCAGAGCGAGTTCTTTGACCTGAATGTTGGTTTGAAACAGGGGTGTGTGATGTCCCCGTGGTTGTTTACTGTATATATGGATGGAGTCATGAAAGAAATACTATCAAGAGCAGTGGATGTTGGTGTATCGCTGAAAAGGGAGGGAATTGAGTGGAAGCTACCTAGCCTTCGATAGAGTCTGGCATAAATCTTTAATTTCTAAACTACCCTCATTCGGTTTCTATCCCTCCATCTGTGCCTTTGTCTCTAATTTCCTTTCCGGCCGTTCCATAGCCGCGGTTGTGGACGGCCATTGTTCACTTCCTCACCCTATAAACTCCGGTGTTCCTCAGGGCTCTGTCCTATCTCCTATTCTCTTTCTAATTTTTATAAATGATCTCCTTAACTGTACCTTAATTCCCATCCATTCATACGCAGACGACTCAACCTTGCACTACTCCATTAGTTTTTCAGAACGCCCCAGCCAGCAATCCCTCAACAACAAACGTAATGAAGCCATAGAACTCTTAAATTCTGATCTAAATACCATTTCCAATTGGGGCAGAGAAAACCTTGTTAACTTTAATGCTTCCAAAACCCAATTTCTCCATCTATCTACCCGTCAGGATCTCCCAGCGGACTATCCCTTATTCTTCAACAATACAAAAATCTACCCTTCATCTTCTCTCAATATTCTTGGTGTCTCTTTTTCTTCTGCTCTCATTTGGAAGGACCATATTACCAGTCTTGCTAAGGCAGCCTCCCAGAAGCTGGGTGTGCTCAACCGCCTTAGGGGGTTCTTTTCCCCTGCACAGCTTCTTGCTCTGTACAGGGGCATAGTGCGCCCTTGTATTGAGTATTGTTCACATGTGTGGGGAGGTTCCTCTCACACTGCTCTCCTAGACAAAGTTGAAAGGAAGGCCTTTCGTATCATTAACTCCCGTCCACTCACCAACTCTCTGCAATCTCTCTCTCTCCGCCGCAATGTTGCATCTCTCTCGCTATTCTATCGCTACTATAATAATCAGTGTTCCTCAGAGCTATCCCAGTGCATACCACCTCCTTTACGTAGGGCACGTGGTACCCGTCTTGCAACTCAATCCCACCCCTACTCTGTGCAACTCTCCAACCCAAGAGTGAAACATTACTCTCAAACTTTCTTCTACTCAACAGCTGAGCTCTGGAACTCTCTCCCAGAATCAGTCTTTCCCTCTTCCTATGACTTAAATTGCTTCAAACTCCGTGTGTCCAGGCATTTTGGCTCGAACGTCCCTTGATTTTGGCCCTGTCACTCTTTCAACTATGGGGGAGGCACTCGCTATAGGCAGTTATGCCTTTTGCCTCCCTCAATCACATAGAAAAAAAAAAAAAAAAAAAAAAAAATGCTGTTTGCGGATGATACAGTTCTGATGAGTGATAATGAATGGGAGTTGCAGGGTCTGGTAAATGAGTTTGGAACAGTGTGCGAAAAACGGAATTTGAAGGTTAATGCGGGGAAGAGCAAGGTTATGGTCTTCGAAAGGGGTGAAGTCACAGAGTGTGAGGTGAAGCTGAACGGTCAGGCTATGGAGATCGTCAACTCTTTTAAGTATCTGGGCAGTGTGTGTTGTAAGATGGGACTATGGATGAAGAAGTGCGGGAGAGGGTACAACAGGGGAAGAGGGTTGTAGGAACGCTAAAAGCAGTAACAAGAAAAGGGTGGTCAGTATGGAAGTGAAGAAGTCCTTGCATGACAGTGTGGTAATCCCGACACTGACTTACGGAAGCGAAGCATGGACGTTGGTTGAGAGAGTCAGACCAAGAGTGAGAGCAGTGGAAATGAATTACTTAAGGAGTGCGTGCAGAGTTACATGGAGGGATAGACAGACTAATGAGGAAGTAAGAAGGTGTGGTGTGGAGGTAGATGTGCTGGAAAGTGTGAAAAGGAACAACTTGAGATGGTTCGGCCATATGGAACGTATGGAAAGCGAGAGAATGACTAAGAGGGTGTACGAGAGAGAGGGAGAGGTAGACCGAATGAGAGGTGGAAGGATAGAGTGAGGAAGTACATGAACGAAGGCGGTGCTGGTTGAGGGGAGGGGCGTCGACTGACTGGGGAGTACAAGTACAAAGGAAATCAAGCAACAACAGATCTAGTGACCCTTCTAGGTTGCTTGTCCTCCAAAACAATGTCCAAACAGTGGTTTAGAGTGGGTAAGGGAACATTGGAAAGGGAATTACTGCCCTGGAACTAATATCCGTGGCAGGATTAGGAAGTTAGTAGTGGACAGATGGGTTAGTAACTGAGGGGGGGATAAAATAAAGTTATTCATTTACAAACGCAGTCAGTCGCGGGTTTGATGCGAGATATTTGTCTAGGCGGAGTTTAAATGAATCAACGGTGATGCAGTCTATAACGTTTCGGGGAAGCCCATTCCACAAGTTGACAACTCGATTGAAGAAGAAATTCTTAGATTCGTGTGAGGTTAAAGATTTACCCAATTTGCAACCGTTTCCCCGCGTGTAGTTAGATTGGTCGATAGTGAAGTACTTACTACAGTTCATATTGTCGATGCCTTTGATGATTTTGAACACTTGAATTAAGTCACCTCTTAATCTGCGCTGGGTTAAAGGAAATAGATTTAATTCTCTAAGACGCTCTTCGTATGGTTTGTTCTTTAGGCTAGGTATCATTTTGGTAACTCTACGTTGAACTCGTTCTAGCTTGTTTATATCTTTTTGGTAATAAGGGCACCAGGATTGAACGCAGTATTCCAGAAGAGGGCGGACTAAGGAATTGTAAAGGGTTAGGATAACTTCTTTGGATTTATGCTCAAATGACCTGCCTATAAAGCCAATTATTTTGTTTGCCTTCTTAACAACTTCTGAACATTGTTGACTCGGTTTTAGGTTACTCGATATTGTTACTCCCAGATCGGTTTCTCTGTTTACATTCTTAAGCCGAGTGCCATTCATCGAATAGTTTACTTTCTCGTTTAGGTATCCGATATGTAGTACTTTACATTTATCCGCATTGAAACTCATTTGCCAAATTTGGGCCCAACATGACAATTTATCTAGATTGTGTTGCATATCGTCAACTTGTTCTTTTGAGAGTACGCTCTTTGCAATTTTTGTATCGTCAGCAAATTTTGAGATTGTACAGGTGAGACCCTCATCTATGTCGTTTATGTAAATTAGAAAGAGAATTGGTCCTAATACCGATCCCTGGGGTACCCCGCTACTTACATTGGTCCATTTAGATGCCTTACCGTTTATGACTACTCTTTGCTTTCTGTCGCTGAGCCAATTTTCTATCCATTTCAACACACCGTCTTGTATTCCATGCGCTTTTAGTTTTAGCAGTAAACGTTTGTGGGGAACTTTGTCAAAGGCCTTTTGAAAATCAAGGTATATAATATCTACAGCTTTACTCTCATCGTAGAGGTTGAGGATATCGTGGAAGAAGTTTAAGAGGTTTGTTAAACAGGAACGTTTTTTACGAAAGCCGTGTTGAGTATCTTTAAGTATGTTATTTTCCTCTAAGTGATTTACGAGTCTGTCTCGTATGACCGTTTCTAGCATTTTACATACAACTGAGGTTAAGCTAATTGGACGATAGTTACTGGGTAGGGATTTGCTGCCTTTTTTTAATATCGGTGTTACGTTGGCTAGCTTCCACTGATCAGGCATAGTTCCAGACTGCAAGGATTTATTGAATAGTAATGTCAGTGGTTTGGAGATACCACAGACAGTGGGACAGAGGTGCATGGGGGCGGTTCGTTCGTGGCCACCCCTTCGGGGATCACGGCGTCAGGCAATAGATAGATAGATAGAATTATGTAATTTATTTGAAGTAACATACAGTAGTCCTAATCCATACCTATAATATTGTTTATACAAATAAAGGTACTGTATGTTTATTTGATTTATGGATAAGTACATTATCCATAATTCTGGTTAAGTATAATCCAGTTTGTTTTCAATATTATTTGTTTACAAATATGAAGAGGTTAATTTCGATTATGAAGTTTAATTTTGTATTTTAGCAAAATAAAATTTATTTGAATTGATAAATTCTTGTTTTTAGCAAATCCAACTCGCATAATTTTAAGATTATGCCAATTAATATACGTGACCGAACGATCCCACCCTTCTGACCGAACCATCACCACTGGTAGGGAAGGTTCGGACGATTTAGAAACTTGTGTTTCGGGAACTATAGCTGAAAACTGAAAAGAGCTAAGGGTTTGAAATAATTAGGCTAAAGAACCAAATAACGAAGCAACATTTTAACATCAACTAGATTATACTACTGCTTAACCCCTCCACCCCGGAAGGGCTCTTGAACGCCCATAACAAACTCGGCCCGCGCAACCCGGAAGGGCTCTTGAACGCCCATTGCTTGCGTGAGTGCTTTCGAATGCCGCGCGTAAATTTTTGGTATCGTGGGAGGGTAGGTGGCGCCACCAGGCGTAAACTATGCCACAACAACAGTATCTACCCCGACGCCATCATGGACAGTACGCCAAATAGTGATTCCGCTGTGTCCGATACCGTGCTTCCTACGACGCCCGTGCTAGTTCGTCGCGCCTTACCCCGACGCCATCGCCTAAATGTGTTATCTCCCGGAGGTATTGAGACGACATTGAGACTATATGAGCGTGCTGATGCCAAGTATTTTGTTGATGATATAGTCAGTGACGACTCCAGTAATTATAAGTCGAGTGATTATGGCCATGAGAGTGAGAAAGAAGAGCAATTCCTGGGATTTGCGAGAGAACATGACAGTGATGAGAGTGATGAAGGTGATGTACCAGTTGTTGAGGAAGCTGGTTTACCTAAAGACAGTGAACTTGAGAGAGTGAGTGAGTGGGAGAGTTCAAGGTCACTCACCAAATTTCGCATAAGTGACACGACGCCAAGCCCTTCCCCAGGTAAATCGCCTTTCAAGCTACACTTATATAAGCAGAAAATACTTGAGAAGGCGGCCGCGGCAGCTAGGGAACAAGCCAAAATAATTGGTGAGGATGAGGCTGTGAGTGAGGGTGAGCGTGGTGACCCTTCTTGCCCGCCATTGTCTCCCTTATCTACCCACGCCACCCAAGATGCCCCGGATGCCCCGCATTCTTCCCCACCACCCCCACCACTGCCAAGGGTTGAGGACCCCCCACTTTCGGCCTATTTGCCTCCTAGGTCCCCCGACAGGAGACATACTGCTGCCGAAAAGGGGAAAGGCAGGAAATATACCAAAAAAATTAAGAAAAGTAAGAGAGTTTTGTTCGAGGCTCCCGCGGCGTCCACCCCGGCCGGCCCCAGCCATACGCCCCCGCAACTTTCCCCACGGTCCTCCCCACCTTCAACATGTCTTCCTGAAGAAGTCTTTGAGCTCGCATCACCAATACCTGGGCCTAGTGACAGTGAAGCATTGCTTTCTGTCACTCGTCGCAGGCCAAGGAGCCCAGGACCTCGGGGGGACACAGCCTCACCTGCCACTCCTTCCCCACCCGCACGCTGCCCACGCATCACTGGTTCCCGCCAGATTATGTGGGGGCCACTGATGATGAAGGGCACCTCTCTGAAGACTCTGGCCATGATTACATAGGTCCACCGTCAGGGCAAGATGACCACTCTGACGATGACTATATGGACATCGACGACCCTCGACCCATCCGCTTGGCCCGGCGTCGTGCTGCCCATCGTGCTGGCCGACGCCCTCGCCGCCCTAGGGCGCGCGCTTCCCGAGTTGGCTGTGGGCGTGCTGGGCCACCAGCTGGAGCTCCTCGTCAGCGTAGACAAGACCCATTCTACGTTTTTCAGTGGCAAGACGTAGTTGATGGGGATGGATACAACCCTGATGTGCCAGCTTTTGATGAGGTACAGGAGGGTTCAGGGATTACCCCCAATTTTCCTGCAGGCCCCAATGCTCCACCACACGAACTATTTGAGGCCTTCTTTGATGAGGAGGTGGTAGGCTATGTTGTCAAAGAGACAAATAAGCAGCACCAATTCCAGGTCCACTTTTTGGGCAAGGTGACCAAGGGCCACATGAGGCAGTGGACCCCAGTGACTCATCACGAGTTCATGGTGTTCCTGGCACTCACCATGCTAATGCCTCATGTCAAGAAGCATAGGTTGCCTGACTATTGGATCACCAATGATCTGATATCCACCCCTGCCTTCGGGAAATATATGTCTCGCGACCGGTACCTTGATATCCTCGCAGCGCTCCATCTTGTCACCAACACCGACGTCCACCTCGGTGACAAGCTGTGGAAGATTAGGACGTTGTACGAGATGATGCGAGAACGCTTCACCTCCTACTTCAAGCCCTTCCGCAAGGTCGACATTGACGAGTCTCTTGTGCTGTTCCGGGGAAAACTCAGCTTCCGGCAGTACATCCCCTCAAAAAGACATCGCTTTGGCATAAAATTCTTTGTGCTGTGCGACTGCCAAACTGGCTATGTCCTGGACTTCCTGGTCTACAGAGGGAAGGAAGGGGACTTGCTTGTGGACCCCCTCATTGGCTTTGGCGGAGCAGTGGTGCAAGCCATGATGGACCGCTACTTTCATAAGAATCACGTCCTCTACACGGACAATTATTACACGTCCCCCACTCTCTCACAGTACCTGCATGAGCGCAAGACGGGGACTGTAGGCACAGTACGAGGGAAAAGGAAGGGCATGCCACTTTTCCCTCCAAAGACCAAAAAAGGTGATGTGTTCAAGAAGAAGTCGGGGCCCATTCTGGCTATCCACTGGCACGACCAGCGGAAGGTCAACCTCCTGACCACCATCCACAAGGGGGAAATGGTGGAGAATGGCAAGGTGGATCGCCGCACCCAGGCCAGGGTGACCAATCCCGATGCTGTCCTGGACTACAACATCAACATGAGGCTGGTGGACAAGTCCGACATGCAGATAGGCTTCATTGACTGCCTGCGTACCTCGTGCAGATGGTACAAAAAGTTCTTTCTGCATATGGTGGACATGTCAGTTCTGAATGCCTACAATATATACAAGCTTCGGAATGTGAACACACCCATGAAGTTCAATAGCCTGCGGAGGTTCCAAAAGCAGGTGTTGAAGGAGCTCCTGGAGAAGTATGCTACGCCACAGAGGGCAGTGGCACATCCTGGGCCCGCCGTTATTGACCGCTTGCAGTGTGCTCAATACTTGATTAGGCACAGGCTTGGTTCCCTGCCTCAGAATGAATCAGAAAGAACGCAGCAGAAGCGGTGCCATGTCTGCTACAACAGCAGGGTGAGGCCGAGGTCAGGTAAAAAGTCAACCATGGAGTGTGTGGAGTGCAAGGTGGCACTCTGTGCTTTAGAGTGCTTCTTTGATTACCACTCCAAGCTGGAGTTCTAATAATCATACTGAAATTGCCAAATAAAATGACAATATGTACACTATCATTATATATAGGCAAAAAGTGGAAGAAAACCAATTTATTGTAATACAAAAGTCATGTATTATGATAAAATTGATACAAATACAATTACACCATAATATGTGAAAGTGACACATATGTATATACCAAGTGACATTCATATGATTAGAACCTATAGAAATCAGTGAAAAAAGACAATAAATTGTATATAAAACGTTTACAAATCATATACAGTAAACTTCCGTTAATCCGAAGGGCAGCGGACCGGCTCTCGTTCGGATTAGTGGATTTTTCGGATTATCGGACTTTACCCCTATGAACCTGTGTATGACGAAAACATTGAGACATTAGGCCACCCAAATGACACAATGGTGCACACACACATATCATATGTTCATGAAATCACTTCAAAAGTTTACCATTGTCATTGTAGCCTATTAACTACTTCAAAACATTCAGATTAATGGCCAAAGGAATCTGCTGATATAAACGTCTTCTTCTTCTTCCGTCTACTAGCGAGTTTGTCTTGCTCTTGAAGATCAGATGTGGTTCGGGAAGTAATGCCTTAACAACGGCACTTCCCTGAGAGGTTCTTGTAATTTTCCTTTTGTGATTTTCCTTTTGTGACGTGCTCTGTTATATTATATTGTATTGAAAGCACCCTTGTCTTGTTGTCTTGAAAGCACCCTTGGGATGCTCCGATCACTGAACTATAAATAGTAGCGTATCGGAACATCCAAAGGTGCGTTTTCAAGCTCAAGACTAATACGTCCAAAGGTGCATTTTCAAGCTCAAGACTGAATGCGCTTGCCGAAAATGCGGTGCAAGCCAGTAGCGCATCGGAGCGTCCCAAGGATGCGTTCAAGAGCAAAACAAACTCTCTAGCAGACGATGTGGAAGAAGAAGAAGACGAAGGTGTTTACGATTATATCAGTAGCTTCCTTTGACCATTAATCTGAATGTTTTGAAGTAGATAATAGGCTACAATGACAATGGTAAACTTTTAAAGTGAATTCATGAACATATGATATGTGTGTGCTCCATTATGTGTCATTTGAGTGGCCTAATGCCTCAAAAAGGGGACTTTGGGACTTCTTGAAAGGTGCGTTTTCAAGCTCAAGACTGAATGCGCTTGCAGAAAATGCGGTGCAAGCCAGTAGCGCATCGGAGCGTCCCAAGGATGCGTTCAAGAGCAAAACAAACTCTCTAGCAGACGATGTGGAAGAAGAAGAAGACGAAGGTGTTTACGATTATATCAGTAGCTTCCTTTGACCATTAATCTGAATGTTTTGAAGTAGATAATAGGCTACAATGACAATGGTAAACTTTTAAAGTGAATTCATGAACATATGATATGTGTGTGCTCCATTATGTGTCATTTGAGTGGCCTAATGCCTCAAAAAGGGGACTTTGGGACTTCTTGAAATTCGGACCATCGGGTGAATTCGGATTTGGCCTCAAATTGAAAAATTCGGACTATTGGGAGATTCGAATCATCGGTCGTCGGATTAACGGACTTTTACTGTAACTAAATGAAAGTGACACAAGCCCTAATATTTGATGGCCAAAGTATAATAAACACCTGTGATAACGAATAATCAGTGCCTAATACAACAATAACCTACCTCAATTACTAATAAATGTACGGTATCGAGTGAAAATGAGCATTATCAGTGACAGTGACACTCTCTAAAGCATATTTGTCAAAGTGAAAGTGACACAAGACCTAATATTTGATGGCCAAAGTATAATAAACACCTGTGGTAACGAATAATCAGTGCCTAATACAACAATAACCTACCTCAATTACTAATAAAATGTACGGTATCGAGTGAAAATGAGCATTATCAGTGACAGTGACACTCTCTAAAGCATATTTGTCAAAGTGAAAGTGACACAAGACCTAATATTTGATGGCCAAAGTACAATAACACCTGTGATAACGAATAATCAGTGCCTAATACAACAATAACCTACCTCAATTACTAATAAAATGTACGGTATCGAGTGAAAATTAGCAATATCAGTGACAGTGATACCCTAATAAACATACTTTATATAATTGGCCTCAAAATAACTATAAAAATATCAAATAAACATCACATTCTCAATATCAAACACTAAAATCGTCTAAGGGAGATAAATACTTTGGCGCGACGAGCGGCTAGGTGCGTCGTAGCCATGGCCGGGGCGACGCGTCCGAACGCGGGAAGAATTTTCCGCAGAAAAGCACTCGTCTTCCCGCGCTCATCAGTATGCAACCAGAGGGGCTAGAGACCTCTACTCAATGCCATTCGACAGAGGAAGGTTTGTGGAACATTATTATTTTTTTATTCACAACATTACATGCCATATTCATTGACTTACAGAGGAGTTAACATAGCCCAAAGATCGTCAAAACACCCGGTACCGCAGCACAGTCGTGAGCTATAGCCCCCGGGGCTGGAGGGTTAAACCTGAATTTCTACAAATATTAAAAAACAAAACGTCCGAACCATCACCGCTCTCCCCTATGCGTGACTGAAATATCCTCACCAAGCGGATAATTAATGCGACTTGAAATACATGTACAGAGTTAGAAATAACTCAAACTGAACACTACAGTATGTGAATTATAAGTCATGAAGCGTGATAAATAATAATAGTCAATAAAAGAGACTGAACGGTAAAACACTCTGTGAACAACTCATCTATATCTTACGTACCCTGCTGATGATATAGCATAGAAACAAGATCTGAATAAGAGTTCACTTTAGTTTTATGTGTATAGGTGCATGTATAAGTTCCCGAACAAATATCTATATTACTCCTCATAAGAATACAGGAGCCTATACTCGAAGAATTATATATATATTTATCCCGCTGATAGAAGTGTGGTGTTATCTCTAAATCGAGTTACACATTTCAAGAGGTAACAGAATAAGACAGAACCCCAACTTCACACCAGAAATTCAAAACCTTATCAGACAATGCGACATACTGAAACACTCCCCAGCACCCCACACACAAGACATCACACAACAAATCCAAGCACTCAACACCCAGACTAACAACAAAATACAAGAACAACAAAAACTAAATTGGAATAACTTCCTACGAACACTTGATCACAAAACAAACCCCAAAAAACTCTACAAAACACTAAACAGCATCACACTTTCCAACAGCAACACAACAAAATCACATGCTGCAATCACAACAACAGACTCTACTCCTTCATGTAAACAAGCAAACACTCTCATCAATCACTTCTCACGTGTCAGCCACCTAAAACCCCACAAAGACGACCGACGTGTCATCCGACGTAAGAGACAATTCCCACAGACCCTGACTCTACACCCTTCACCAATCACCAGACAAAGCACATCATCAACAATCTCAAGCACTCACCCACCTGTGGCCTAGACAACATGAGCAACATACACCTCAGACACCTGGGATCACAAGGCATACAAGCACTCACTAACATATCAAACTACAGTTATTCACACAACACAATACCAGACATCTGGAAGCATGGTATCATCATTACATTCCCCAAACCCAACAAAGACCCCACGCTACCCTCCTCACACCGCCCCATCACACTCCTTTGCACCCCCTCCAAAGTCATGGAACGCCTTGTACTACCACTAATTACACCCGACCTACCCCTAGCTCCAACACAACATGGCTTCAGGCCACTACACTCCACAAACACTCTTCTCACAGACCTTACACAAAGACCTTTTGACGGCATCAACTCAGCTAGACCACCACACAGATCACTACTAACCACACTCGACATTAGTAAAGCCTTCGATGCCATCCCCCGCCACAATTCAAACAAAATCTACAACACAAACATGCACAACACAAAAAGGTGGCTGGCCAACTTCCTAGCAGGCAGGTGTGCACACGTATCTTTTGCCAGTCAGTCATTTAGCATCAGAAACTTTCCAAACGGAGTCCCACAAGGATCCGTACTATCGCCCGCACTCTTCAATCTGTACATGCACGACACAACTATACCCAATACACCCCAAATAAACTTAGCCTCCTATGCAGACGACATAACACTCACATGCACACACCATGACCCAAACACAGCAACAGATCTCCTTCAACCCTATCTCAAGTTCTCAACACACTACATGGCTGGTGCACTACAAACAGACTTAATCTAGCCCCAGCCAAATCCACCGCAACCCTGCTCACAAGCTGGACAGAACACAAATACATCCCTCAACTCACCATAAAAAACACACCCTTAACACATACACACTCACCCAAAATCCTAGGAGTAACATATGATACTCATACGACATTCAAACAGCACACCACAAACACGAAAAAAAAACTGACACCCAGACTTGACGCCCTCAGGTCACTTTGTGGGTATCGGTTTTTACACCATACCCGAAAGAGGATTTATGGAGCTCCGATCTTACTCTCAACCATCTGAACAATTTTACCGACACACCTAAACTTCGTTAAATGCGGAAATAGCCTCACGAAAATATCATGACCTGGTGGGGGCACGAACTCTCGACCCTTGGGTGTGAGGCAGACACCTTACCAGTTAGACCAATAGAGATATCCCACTTGGCCTGTTCGGCTCAGGGTATTTCTGCATCCGAGGTATGTATAGGCTAGCCTACTTTCACTTACTTTACAACTTACTCACACAAAATTTGGACACAACAAAGAAACCACCACCACAGTTTATAAACAATACATAAGATCAGAGATGGAATACGCATGCCCAGCCTGGGCTTCTAACCTAGCTGAAACACATCATAAGACCTTACAGACTATTCAAAACAAAGCCCTAAAAATCATTACAGGCTGCACAGCTACTACACCCACAGATCACCTACATCAAGAAACCAAAATCCTCTAAGTCAAAGACCATCTGGACATGAGAGGCACTCAATTCCTGGCAGCAGCCTCCACGAACCAAAACCACCCACTACACTACATGGCAACACACCCACAGACACCAAGAAATATCAAAACAACACCCAGCACACGGTATCACACACAAATACTGTCCTCTCTCCCTCCCTGCCCACCCCAAACCAACTTCCAGAAGCACATCTACTCATATATCTCGCCGATCCATCCACTCACTCATAGACAACAAGCAGCTGCATGCATGACCTTCCGAATCCTCCCTTCCTCGCGAGGAAAGAGTCCACCTGGCCAGGCTGAGATGCGGACACCATCCAGCTCTTCTGAGCTATCAGAAGAGACTGGATGACTCCGTCGTCGACACCTGCCCGGGATGTAACACAGCACCCCATACCATCAAACACATCATAGAAGACTGCATTTCACACAACCACTTACGCCAACAACACAAACCTACACTCAATGAGAGCTCTGTGGGAAAGCCCGATCGTGGCCATGGCCTTCCTCAGGGACTCGGGGCTCGGGGCTGTTCGGCCAGGCAGCTTAGGGAACAACAACAACAACAGAAGAATGGAAAATCTTCATAGTCTACATTAATGTGAATCTTAGCATATCTTATTAACCCTTACTGTAATCTTCAAAACACTTTACAAAACAATGTTACTTGAAGGATTTGAGTACAAAAGATAGGAGCCCGTAGAAAGTCTGGTGCACACGTGGTGATAAGTTCAGTTGTCCCTCCTGTTTGACCAAGGGGAAGGTCACGGTATCAGCACATAATCCAGATAGGTAATGCTCTCTTTCTTTCTTCGAGATCACAATTCAACACAATTGTTTGCACTATTGGTAAGCTTCTTCAAGGATCCAAGGTTAGCCTTGAGAGATAGCTTATTTCGTAACTATGTTTTAGCAGTTAATTAGGTTCGTCCGAGGAAGAGCTATTCGACTGTTCAATCAAGCCTGCTTGTCAAGAGTTTAAGGGGAGAATGGCTAGCCCCTACGGAATCTTTATCCGAACTGTATAAGCTACCAGTTAAGTGTGTTCGCCCTAGGGAGAAGTACTAGACTGTATAACTAGGTCAGTTTTGCCTAACTCTCTCTGGGTCAGTTGAGATCCTATTCACTTTTTGGTTATGGTTAAGTGGCTGTCTTCTCGGGGCAGCAGGAACATGGTGGGGAGAGGTTTTTTGTTTATAATGGGGAGAGGGTTTTTGTTTATTGTGAGCTTATGATTTACACTAAAAATATGAGGGTTATTTCTCCGGGATGGCTTGGATGTTCCTCGTTTATTTATATTGACTTTAGGCTTGGAGACGGCCTGCTGGGGTAATTAAAAAAGGATTCTTGATGGTGGGGAAAGTAGAGAATTCTCCTGTTGTATGGAGGTGACTTTAGAGGGTAGGTGATCTTGTACTTACACTAGTTGTACTTACACTAGTTGTATTTGCGGGAGTGAGCATGCTCGTTAATTCCCGCCTCCTAAGATATGTTTGTCATACCGTGCTTTGAAACTATGCACTGATGGTGCAGACACTACTTCGGCTGGCAATTTGTTCCACCCACTAATCGAGTTGGTAGGAAATCTTTTACTTTTCAGATCAGATTTACTATTTAGCACTTTTAGTTTGTAGCTGTGACCTCTTGTCCTCTCACCTCCATCCCTCTCTATGAAGTTTTCTTGGTCGATTTTGTCAATACCTCTAACACATTTATATATCTGAATTTGCTGTCCTCGTTTCCTTCTCTGTTCCAGTGTAGGTAGATTCAATCTCTCGAGCCTCTCTTGGTACTCCAAATTTTCCAAACCTGGGATCATCCTCGTAGCTGCTCTCTGTACCCTCTCAATTTTGTGGATATGTTTCTTCAAGTGAGGGGACCACACTACAGATGCATATTCCATCCTGGGTCTTATTATTGCCGTTATTATTTGTTTCATGGTGTTTTCATTAAGATAATTGAAAGACATCCTAATATTTGCCAATAATGCCAGTGATTCTCTCACTATCTTATTTACGTGGCTTTCTGGAGACATGTTATCCCTAAATTCTATCCCCAAGTCTTTTTCTTTTTCTGCTTTGGGAATCACTTCGTTTCCTAGTTTATAATCTTTTCTAGGTCTGTACTTGCTTTTACCCATTTCTAGAGTCTTACATTTCCCTGCATTGAACTCCATATTCCATTTGATGCTCCATTCATGGATCTTTTGCAAATCTGCTTGGAGCTCAAGGCAATCCTCCTGGGTTCTGATCGTTTTAAGCAGCTTAGCATCGTCCGCAAACATACTCATGTAGCTTGTTAGTCCCTCAGGCAAGTCATTTACAAATATTAGAAACATGATTGGGGCTAGAACAGATCCTTGTGGTACCCCACTCGTAATTTGAGTCCAGTTTGACGATTTCCCCCTTACTGTTGTTCTCATCTGTCTTCCGCTAAGGTAGCTCTCCATCCATTTCAGCAGTTTGTCTCCTACTTTTCCCTCATGTTTTAATTTCCATAGCAATCTCTTGTGTGGAACTTTGTCAAATGCCTTTTTAAAGTCTAGGTAGGCACAGTCTACCCATCCTTCCCTCTTGTCCACTGTGTCTATTACTCTAGAGTAAAAACTCAACAAGTTGCTTATACATGATCTGCCACCTCTGAATCCAAATTGTCGGTCAGTAATTAATCTTTTGGATTCCAGGTATTTCACCCATTTGTCCCTTATTAATCCTTCCAGAATCTTCATGAGGATGCTCAATAGTGATACAGGTCTATAGTTCAGTGGTTTATCTCTGCTTCCTCCCTTAAATATAGGAATAATGTTTGCTCTTTTCCATTCTGTAGGTACTATCCCTGTGTCCAATGATTTGGTCATTATGTCATATAACGGTATACTCAGTTCCATAGCATTTTCTTTAATAATCCAGCCTGATACTCCGTCCGGTCCAGCGGCTTTGTTTGGATCCACCTTACTCATTTTGTCTATGAGCTCTGGTCTGTTAAATGTTACTTCCGGCATTTCCTCTGTACCTATCTCATTGGTTTCTGGTGCAATGAATTCTCCTTCTTTTGTAAATACTGATGCAAAATTTCTATTTAGTTCTTCCGCAATCTCCGTATCCTCTTCTATGATTCTGTTTCCACTTTTAATCTTAACGATCGTGGCTTTTATCTTCCTTTTGCCGTTTACAAACTTGAAAAACATTTTTGGATTCTTTTCATAGTTCTCCACTATCCCTTTCTCATGGTTTGCCTCTGACCTCCTCCTCATTTCTGTGTATTTGTTTCTCTCCTCTTTATACTTTTGCCTGTTATCTTCCGAATCCCAGTTTCTCATCTTTTTCCAGGCTTTGTTTTTTGCTTCCTGTGCTTGCCTACATTCGCGGTTAAACCATACTTTGCGATTACTTTTTTTCCTTTTATTAATGTACTTAGGGACAAAAGTTTTTATACCAGTATCATAGATCTCCATGAATGCCTTGAGTTTTTTGTCTACCTCACTTTCAGATAACACCTGATCCCAATTTTGTGATTTGAAAAAATCCCGTAGTCCTACGAAATCGGTTCTGGAATACATCCAGTGATTTTCCTTGTGTTTTTCCCTTCCCTTGGGTAGATTATACTTCAATAGTAAGTCTATGTCTAGAACTGCATGGTCGCTTTTTCCTAGTGGGCATAGGTACTGAATACTTTGAACCTCCTCCTCCCTTCTTGTGAATAGAAGGTCCAATCTAGCTGGTTGATCACTTCCCCTTACTCTTGTTGACTCTTTTACATGTTGGTATATAGAATTTTCCATGGCCATACTTAAAAATTCATAGCCCCAACTTTCCTCTCCTGCTCCGGCTTCAAGATCTTCCCAATTCACTTCCTTGCAGTTAAAGTCCCCACACATGACTATTTCATTCTTTGAAGCCAAGATATTTCCTAGCACACTAATTGTTTCCTTACGCATTAGGCTATGCTCCTCCTTACCCCATGTCTTCGTCTTGGGAGGTACATACGCTACTATTACCACTATTTTTTCGTTTCCACCAATCTCTATTGCTAAAACTTCTGCTGTTGAAGTTACCAGTTTTATCTCAGACACAATCAAATCTTTCCTAGTAAGGATGCACACTCCACCTCCATGTCGAAATTTTCTGTCCCTCCTCCAAATCCTGTATTCAGACCATCCTAGTAAATTTATATCGAGGTCTTCTCTTAGTTTTGTCTCAGTGAGACATACTATTTCTGGTTTCTTAGTATTGAGTAAGTCTGTTAGTTCTAGTTTCTTAGAGATTAGCCCATCGACATTGCTATATAGAATCCTTATACTTTCTAGTCCCCCAATACCTGTTCCAAGCCCCTTAACTGCGGCGGTCTGTTCCCTACCCTCTTTTACTTTTAGTTTCTTTTTACCGAAAGTTTCATAATCTTCCCCTTTCTTACTCCGTAAAAAAACTTATTCTTTTCATGTTCTGTCCTCTTGCTATTTTCCTCCCTGGCAGTTTTCCTTAGTTCAGCCTCCTTCTTTCTCTCTTCTTCTGGTAAGTCTCGCCTGATGTAGATTTTGTCTTTACCCTCTAACCCTTTTAGCCTAGCCGCTACTGCCATGATTTCATCACATGTCCTTCTTGACTTAAATTCGATTTTTACCAGTCTATTGTATTCCTTTGTATATTTTCCCAGCCTAAACATGTCTGATATTTCCTCCTTCCAGGTGTCCTCCTCATCTTTAACCCGGGAGCTGCGGGGAGACTCTTAAGAGTTCCCCCGGCGCACTGCGGGGAGACTCTTAAGAGTCAGAGAAAATAAAAATCAACTTTTGACATCGAAAAAAAAAAAAAAAAATTATATTTTTTTTTTTTTTTTTTTGGCCCCTGGGCCATGCAAAATCTCAGTCCTCTACCTCCCCTCCTTCCCCACTTTCCTCCTCTCCTTCAGTTATCACCTATTTTCCCTGTTATTCCCTTATTCTGAGGTATATTTTCGTGCTAACATTAGAAATCCGATTGGAGGGTGTGGTCATCACTGATAGCAAGCGAGTGCAAGAGAGAGAGAGAGAGTATCGATCGACTGTGTCTCAGTGGCCTTGGGGGAAATTGGCGGGAAAGCAGATTGCCTCACCCATACATTATACAACTCGCGGGCTATATCTCCGATTTTGACCATCCAAACGCTGTTTTCACTCGTTTTATTGTTGTTTCAGGTTAATACCTTTATAATCAACCCATAATAGGCGCATATGGATAAGTATTAATGCTATTAATGGCACAATGAATATTTTAGTGGCGGAAACACCTCAAATACGTCAGCACAGGGGGACGTTTCCAATTACCCCCATGCGCACTTCAGAGGTTAATAGAATCCAGAATCTTGTTGATGCGACCTTCATCCTGTTCTTTTCGTTTTGTCCAGTCTAGTTCCTCCTTTTCTTCCACCCCTGATATTATGAGGCAGTTAGCCCTACGACTTTCTTCCTGGATGGCCTGAGAGTTTTCGTGGATGCCTTGCTTAACCATACTTTTTACCTGGTCCTTTATCCTAACATCTTGCTGTTTCTGTTCATCCAATATCTTCCTGAATTCGTCACTGTGTGCCTTCCTTACACTGTCTAAATCTTTTACCACTTGGTCTCTAGTCATGCCCCAAGCATTTTTACCTTCAGAGATACTGGCGTCTAGCCTAGTCATTATCACTGCCTTTTCTCTCTCCACTGACTCCAACCTGTTCTTCAACTCACCATTCTCTGTAACAATTTCCTTCTTAACTAACTCCAAGCCGGTCACTCTGTCTTCCAAGTTCTTGATTTTGTTCAACAGCATGAAGCAAAATTTACCTGTGTCCTCAGTCGTCCATGTTGTCATGAAACCGGGAAAATCCGGCTCTCCCTCCGATTCGTCACTCCCGCCTTTATCACCCCTCCCCCCCTCAGCCCCCTCGTCACCTTCATTAACCATCTTCCCCACCTATTTCCTCTTGAAGTTGGAACCAAATATCTTGCCTCTTGTGATGGGCAATACTTACATAGGCCATATACTTTTACCCACCATACTGAGCCGAGAACTTCCCGCGCCGAAAACAACAATATTGTGCGGTCTTTTCGGATTGTTCACTCACACCCTATAGTTTAGTCACTAATTTCTCACTTGCCAGCCGAAGTTTACGTGTTTTATATGATCATCCTAATCCCTGGAGTCCCCTTTACACATGAATAAGATATATAATATAGCTCACTCCCGCCTGCAACCATGTAAGTAGAATCAGCTGGAGCCTGTGGACCGCTTCCTCTCGAGTCAGCTGTTGTGTGTGTGTGTATCTACTTGTTTGCTCACTTGGCTGCCATAATTAAGTTCGCTTTGGGCATAAGATACAGGGGTATGTTGGGGGTTTTGGTGGCGAACTTTCATAAACATCTCTTCAGATTAGAGGTCTGGCTGGGGGTAGGGTATGTCCTGGTGGGGGAATATGGACGCGTTCATTCTCCTGGAAGAGGGAAGGGACACGTTTTCCGTCACGTGAAGGTGCTTTGACACGTTTTCCATGACATGACCTGGTTTAACCCTCGGAATACGGGGAGACCTCATATGAGGCAAAAAGAAAAAACAGAAATTGGCAGGAATCCCGGAGGCCTCATAAGAGGCAAAATGCGCGGCTAAAATCATCCTAACACGGCAACCATGCGTCATAGCGATGTCATCTCAACGGCATTCTACAGACAACAGCAACCATGTATCGTAGCGATGTCATCTCCAAAGGCAGCCAAAATAGATGGGAACATGATGGCAAGCGTCCCGACGCCGGTCCGCGTAGTATACACAAGGCTGGCGGTACGCCCGAACTCTACATTCTACCCCATTGTTATTAGCAAGTAATCGTAAGCTAATTATGATTTTTTTAATTAAAGAGTTGTGACATAGGCCTACGTACTCAATAACGACCGAGAGATGGGAGCAATTAGCCTACAAGAAAGTCTCTTAACCTCCCATATTATTGAAATAGGTAAGCTTGAAATTGAAATAGGTAAGCTATGATTGATGTGAGACTAATGGGACGGTAATTGGATGCTATTGATTTATCACCTTCTTTGAAGATCGGAACTACATTTGCAAGCTTCCAAGCTTCTGGAACTAGCCTAAGCCCGTTTCTAATGACTTGTTAAATAGAAATGTTAATGGGCAACTTAACTTATCTCTGCGAGTCTGCATTATTTTAATACTCTAGCATAGGCTATAGCCTCCCTCATCAGGACCAAGCAATTTCTGAGGTTTCAGTTTGTCAATTTCCTTAAGCACATAATTTCTACTTATAGTAACCGTACTTTACAGTACTTGACCTATTTTCTAAACTATCGCTATATACCTTACAGACTTCTGGAAACTGTGCCAAATTATCATTAGTGAAAATGGAAAAAAATTGACTAGGCTAGCCGCTAGTGACCAATAAAAATATTAAAACGTAGGTTGGTGGGGGGAGGGGGTTTGAGAGAAGTCCCAGTTCTGAAGAATTACCAAAAAACAAAACCACGGCAAAACATATGGGATGATGGGAGTAGAGCGGAGACTGATAAGGAGAAAGCAGAGGTGCTGGGGAAATACTTTGGGGGGGTACTAACAGTGGAGTCGGATGATGCAGTGCCTACTATTCCCATCAAACAGGCACCGGCACTAGAACTAATAGAGTTTTCCCATGCTAGAATAAGAAGGGCTATAGAAAAAATGAACAGAAGTAAGTCCCCGGGACCGGATGGGATACACCCAAGAATCATAAAGGAAGTAGGTGAGATGTTAGTAGAGCCATTGAAAATGTTATTTGAGGTATCGTTTAATACAGGACAAATCCCGATGGACTGGAGAGAGGCGAACATAACAGCTATATTTAAGAAGGGGAAGAGAAATGACCCAGGAAATTATAGACCAGTCAGTTTGACAAGTGTTGTGTGTAAACTAATGGAAACGGTAATTAGAGAAGGAATAATGAAGCATATGAAATCAAACCAACTTTTCAGTGGGAGACAGTTCGGATTCTTGCCGGGGAGGTCGACGGTACTACAGCTAATTAAGGTGGTAGATGATTGGATGCAAATTTTAGAGGATGGTGATGTAATAGACGTGGTATATTGCGATTTTATGAAGGCCTTCGATAAGGTCCCACATAAAAGGTTAATAGAGAAAGTTAGAAGCTATAATATAGGGGAGAAATGTGTGAAATGGATAGAAGCCTTCCTGAAAGATCAGAGACAGAGGGTACTGGTGAATGGAATAGGCTCGGGGTGGAGGGAAATTACAAGTGGGGTACCTCAGGGATCGGTGTTGGGACCACTACTGTTCGTTATATTTATCAACGACTTATCTGAAGTTATAACTAATGGAAGTGAGGTATACCTTTATGCGGATGACACTAAGCTGTACAGAAGAGTGAGGAGTAAGGAAGATGTGGGTTTGCTTCAAGGAGATGTGGAGGGCATGAAGGGATGGTCTGAGCATTGGTTAATGCCTTTTCATCTAAAAAAATGCAAGTACTGTACATGCGGATTGGGACAACCAAGATAGACAAGGTAGGATACAGTATGTATGAAGCGATGGAGGAAGTGAATGCAGAAAAGGATATAGGAGTAGTGATAGACAATAAGTTAAATTTCTCAGAACATTTAGCGGAAAAGATAAACAAAGCCAATAGAATTGTAGGGCTGATAAGGAGGACATTTGTGTCACTTGACGAAGAAATCTTCAGGAATCTCTATACCACGCTGGTTAGGCCGCACCTGGAATATGCGAACCAGGTGTGGGCTCCATATATGGTAAAGGATATAGAAGCAGTGGAGAAAGTGCAGAGGAGAGCTAGCAAGCTGGTACCAACGTTGAAGAATGCGGGCTATGAGCAGAGGTTGAGGACACTGGGGCTTCCGACACTGGCATATAGGAGAAAGAGAGGGGATATGATAGAGACTTTTAAGATAGTGTCAGGAAAGTACGATGAGGATGTGTGTGAAGGTATCTTCTTGATGCGGGAGGGAACAAGAACGAGAGGACACTCTAAGAAAATTTACAAAGAAAGAAATAAGCTTGAGAAGGCAAAGACCTCATTTTGTGATAGAGTGGTAAATGAGTGGAACGCACTGCCCCAGTATGTAGTCGATTCCGAATCAATAAGGGAGTTTGAAAGTAATCTTGATAAAGCATGGGGAAGACAAGATTTGAAGTTTGATTATAAAGCAAAAATACAGAATAGTAAAAATGTTGCGTCTGCTACCACCGCCGCCAACACCGTGAACGACCGCAGCAGTGCAAGTACTGGTACTGAGCTGGATACACAGGCCTAGTTTGCCTTTTTCCAGAGGATCTACTGTAAGAAACTGTAAGAATATAAAATACTGGTCAATATAAAGATGATGTAATTAAATTGCTAAAAAAAAAATTGATTGTCTTTATCTAGTTTAGTGTTGTGTAAGGGTGTTTTGATGTGTGATAATAGGCGGAAATGCATATTTACCCATTAAACAACAATCTAAAAACACGCCCCTTCACTCGCAAAAAATAACGATTTGGCCATAACCGTTTGCCGTGGGATACAAAATATGTTGAGGGGGGGGGGGAAGCCCCCCCCCCCCCTCAGGATTTATTGAAATTGTCATATACAGTAAACTTCCGTTAATCCGAAGGGCAGCGGACCGGCCCTCGTTCGGATTAGTGGATTTTTCGGATTATCGGACTTTACCCCTATGAACCTGTGTATGACGAAAACATTGAGGCATTAGGCCACCCAAATGACACAATGGTGCACACACACATATCATATGTTCATGAAATCACTTCAAAAGTTTACCATTGTCATTGTAGCCTATTACCTACTTCAAAACATTCAGATTAATGGTCAAAGGAATCTGCTGCTATAAACGTCTTCTTCTTCTTCCGTCTACTAGCGAGTTTGTCTTGCTCTTTAAGATCAGATCAGATCAGATGTGGTTCGGGAAGTAATGCCTTAACAACGGCACTTCCCTGAGAGGTTCTTGTAATTTTTCATTTTGTGATTTTCCTTTTGTGATGTGCTCTGTTATATTATATTGTATTGAAAGCACCCTTGTCTTGTTGTCTTGAAAGCACCCTTGGGACGCTCCGATCACTGAACTATAAATAGTAGCGTATCGGAACGTCCAAAGGTGCGTTTTCAAGCTCAAGACTAATATGTCCAAAGGTGCGTTTTCAAGCTCAAGACTGAATGCGCTTGCAGAAAATGCGGTGCAAGTCAGTAGCGCATCGGAGCGTCCCAAGGATGCGTTCAAGAGCAAAACAAACTCTCTAGCAGACGATGTGGAAGAAGAAGAAGAAGAAGGTGTTTACGTTTATATCAGTAGCTTCCTTTGACCATTAATCTGAATGTTTTGAAGTAGGTAATAGGCTACAATGACGATGGTAAACTTTTAAAGTGAATTCATGAACATATGATATGTGTGTGCTCCATTATGTGTCATTTGAGTGGCCTAATACCTCAAAAAGGGGACTTTGGGACTTCTTGAAATTCGGACTATCGGGTGAATTCGGATTTGGCCTCAAATTGAAAAAATCGGACTATTGGGAGATTCGAATCATCGGTCGTCGGATTAACGGACTTTTACTGTACGCTTGAACAACTTCTTCTTCGTGGCGGATGTAAACAAAGCCACCTGCCTCTTGCGAGGTAGGCGATATAGAGGATATTATTTTTTTTTTTCAGGATCAGTAATAAATTTGGGATGGATGTAGTTTTCGGGCGTACGGCCGTCATGTTGTGCGCTCGCAGTTACGTTCCCGTCTATTTCGACGCTATATTTTCTGCTATTTGCCCCCTGTTATTACTACATGAATACTAGGTTAGGTTGTTTGGTTAGGCTAATGTATTTTTATATCCAAAGGCAGTCAAAATAGACGGAAACATGATGGGAAAGGTCCGACGCCACTACGCGTAGTGTTAACAAGGCTGGCGGTACGCCCGCACGTAACATTCTTGCCATAAATTTTTACGGGCATTTAGACACATATAGGAATGAAATACATGGTATAAGAAACCTGGGTTAATAATAATAATAATAATAATATTTATTCAGTCAGCAATTTACAGAGTTGGTACCACATAGTTTGTTACAAATATGACATGTACCAGCCTTGCATAATTCCAACTAAGGATAGCCCAATAAGGCCGTTAGGCGTATTTCCATTGGGGTCCTTGTAAAAATTGAAGACAACCCGGATACGAGCCCCATCGATAATTATCAGTGTTCTAGAAGTTTCATGGACGATACTTTGTTGGTGTACATGTAATTACCGTCGCAAATTCACTATAAGTGAAATACGAGAAACTGTTGGATTGTTCACCGATAAACAGGGAACGTGAGCTGGGTTTAGACCGTCGCGTACCCATAAACAGGGAATGTGAGCTGGGTTTAGACCGTCGCGCACCCATAAACAGGGAACGTGAGCTGGGTTTAGACCGTCGGTTAGTTTTCGGTTAGGTTAGGTTAATGTTGAAAATACTAAAATGCGATGGTCCTCGGTATTAACCCTCTCACCACGGAAGGGCTCTTGAACGCCCATAAAAAAGCATATAACAGGTACCCGGAAGGTCTCTTGAACGCCCAGTGGTTGAAAGCCTGTGAGCTTCGTGTGCGAGGCGTCGGTCCGACGCATGTAAACAACAGCCGGCTGGACCGTCGCCCCGCATCTCCGGCCACAAGAAGGAGAGCGTCGCTTGTTCGTGTGTGCCTGTATGTTGTTGTTAAGTATCGAAAAGTGGTGTAAAGTGGCTGTTTTGGCCATAAAGTTATCTCCAATGAAATCATCATCACAGCTCAACCAGTTGACTTAGAGAGCTCTACTTAATGCCATTCTACAGGTAAATAACACAGCTACGCTTGGGGATGCGCGGGAATGCGGGAAGCAGTCTGATTAACGAATATACGGTAGCCTAGCCTAGACGTTTTTCGGCCAAAACACCCGGGTTTCGAGGAATATATATATAATACATAGCCGGGGCTGGAGGGTTAAACAACACTATAGCCTATATCAAAGAAAAATAAACAAAAAACTAAAATTAACTAGTAAAAAGGCTGTCCGGGGTCTCTTCAATTTTTACCTAAATCTATAGGCCACGATAAAATCGATGTATGAATTTAATTACATCATCTTTATATTGTCCAAAATACTGGTAGGCTAGGCTAAAAATCGTCCCCGGTGTAAAATTAGAAATTTACCGATATCCCTAGCGGGCCTACCCCTAGGTCTGCCGCCTATTTAGAACAGGGTGTAGTATTGCCGACAGCTGGCAAAGTTCACGTAGCCTACTATTTAACTCTCGCTTCAACACAAATGATTACCCTTAGCAAAACTGGGCAAGAGTTGTGTTATCGGGCATAGGCTATCACCTACCTCTGACTGGGTATATCCTAGTGTTTACTATAGGCTACCCCTTTGAAAGGACATTAGCCTAACCTAACCTACTGTATCCTAGTATTATGGGTGGGGGCTGCCGCCCCACATCCCCGCTGTTTGACATCAACTTACGTTTTTACACGACGTACGCCCGGTACCACAACTCATGGATTGAATGAAGTTACCGGGTGTACCACTACCGATATACAACATAAATCATCTATAAATAATTATAATAAAATAAATACTTATAAATCTATAATAGGCCTACTAGGTTAGGTTAGGTTGTTTGGTAAAAATTTACCTATGGTCCCGTTAAAATATCCTCAAGTAACCTATTAAAAACTGTTCAGGGGACTGGTTAGAACTTGTAGGATGTTTAATTGAATGTCGGAAATCAGTATTTACTGAGAAATAAAAGTTTTAAAATGCGCTATGTTTTACTGGAGGGTCTGTACGCCGCCACATACGCGCGGCCGCCCACTGCCCAAAATGTACAAATATTATATTATATTAGATTAGACCTAACCTAACCTAACCCTAATATAATATAATATAATATAACATAACACGAATGGTAGCCCAAAAAACTCTCTAGCTATGCGAAGACGAGACAGAGGAAAAAGGCAAGGAGGGAAAGGGCAGACGAAGATGAAGAGACTGAGGGAGATGGAAGAGCACATAGAACACCTCGAGCACCTCCTGGCCTCCCAAGAGTGGCAAATACATCCCGAAGACTATTAGGTACACATAGTACTCCAAACAATCCCTCCCCAATCTTGTTTGCAAATATCCAAGGCCTAAAAAATAGAACCACGAACAAAGTACCATTTATTAGAGGCCTGCTAGAAGAAGGAAACGCTATATTTGCGGCTCTCACAGAAACTCACATTAAAGATCAGGAAGATAGTGAGGTATGGATTCCTGGTTACAACCTACATAGGGCGGACAGAACGCATAGATCACATGGAGGTGTAGCCTTGTACATCCATGACTCACTGATATGTACTGAATTCCTAAATAACAGTAATGAAGTGGTGGAAATACTTGGAGTTAAAATAGAATCCCTAAATTTAGCAGTTATTGTTACATACAGGCCTCCAGACTCATCCCGAGAAGAATTCAAAACCCAGCTCAACAAAATAAAATCAGAAGTGGAAACCCTGGGGAACCCAACACCAAATATTATATGGCTAGGAGACTTTAACCTACCAAATATTAAATGGAGACAACTAGAAAACCAGTTAGTGGCAAATAACACCGGAGAAGCAAATACTAATACGAGAGAGCTTTTTGAACTTTGCGATTTTTTTAGTCTTACCCAGCATATTGCTGAACCCACACGGGAAAACAATATCTTAGACCTGGTCTTCACTAACAACGACTCTATAGTACACAGCATTAACATATCAGACACAACATACTCAGATCATAAATTAATTGAGATCAAAACAACCTTAGAAAGTGTACAGACAACCTCAGAATCGAGAAAAAAAAACGGCCCCTTCAGTATATTTAACTTCAATAACAAAAACATTAGGTGGGAAGAGGTAAATCAAGAAATGGAGGAAATAGACTGGGAAGATTTAATGAATAACATGACACCAGCAGAATGTCTAGTCTTAATAACAGAAACCATGACCCAAATCTGTAGCCACCATATACCTGCAAGACAAACAAAACGAAGAAGCAAACAAGATCGGGAAAGGAGGAGGCTGTACAGAAGAAAATTACTCACACAAAGACGCACACTCAAAATCTACAGGATAGGCAAAAGGCCGAAATAGATAGAGAAATTGTGGAAATTGAACAAAGGCTAAGAATATCATATGAACTACAACATATGGAAGAGGAGAGGAAAGCTATTGCAGGTATAAAGGAAAATTCCAAATACAGTACTTCTTTTCATACGCCAAACAAAAGGCTAAAACAGCATCAAACATCGGCCCACTAAGCAAAGGGGACGGCTCTTTCACAGGGGACAAAAAGGAAATGAGCGAACTCTTACGCAGGCAGTATGAAATGGCATTCAGTGAGCCGGATGAAACAAGTCATCAGAGACCAAAATATATTTTTCATGGAAACCTCCCCCACGGAAACCCCCCAGATGCTGGATATTGATTTCGGTCCAAAAGACATAGAAGAGGCTATTTCCAACATGCCATCCCACTCGGCACCAGGCCCGGACTCATGGAACTCGATCCTAATGAAGAAATGTAAAGAAAACCTCTCAAAACCCCTGGCTATAATGTGGAGGAGTCTAGACACTGGTGAAATACCAGATAGCTTGAAAAACGCAATAATTGCCCCACTGCATAAAGGAGGGAGTAAAGCACTACCAAAAAACTACTGCCCGGTAGCTCTAACCTCCCACATCATTAAAGTTTTTGAATGAGTCCTGCGAAGCAAAATCTCAACATTCATGGAGGCAAATGAACTACACAACACCGGTCAACATGGATTCAGAGCGGGAAGATCATGTCTCTCACAACTTTTGGAACACTATGACAAAATTCTTAAAGCGCTAGAAGAAAAGAAAAACGTGGATGTCATTTACACCGATTTTGCTAAGGCATTTGATAAATGTGACCATGGTATAATAGCCCACAAACTCAAAGCAAAAGGTATAACGGGGAAAATCGGAAGGTGGATATACAATTTCCTAATAAACCAAAAACAATCAGTAGCAGTAAACCAAGTAACATCTGAGCCTTCGGATGTCAAAAGCTCAGTGCCTCAAGGAACAGTGCTAGCGCCCCTTCTGTTCCTCATACTAATTTGCGACATAGATACCAACACTAGACACAGTACGGTGTCGTCTTTTGCTGATGACACAAAATTAAGCAAGATAGTAAACACACAAGAGGACACGGGCCAACTGCAGGAAGACATGAATGTAGTGTTCCAGTGGACCAGGGAAAACAACATGCAATTCAATGAAGAAAAATTCCAATTAATACGGTACGGAGATAATAATGGCGTTAAAGAAATTACAAATGACTTAACAGAATCTTACCACATAAAAGAATGGAAAGACAGTGTGAAAGACCTTGGGGTATTAATGTCTGAAAATATGGGTTGCAAAGTACATAACCAGGTCAAAGTTACGGCTGCGAAACGTCTAACGGGTTGGATTCTACGTACATTTAAAACACGCGGTGAATTACCTATGATAACGCTCTTCAAATCTCTAGTGCTACCGCGGCTTGAATACTGTAGCACATTAACATCCCCATACAAAGCAGCTGAAATAAATGACTTAGAGAGTGTACAAAGAAATTTCACTTCGCATATAAGTTCGATAAAACATCTACACTATTGGGAGCGTTTAAGAGCACTGAATCTGTACTCACTGGAATGTAGAAGAGAACGTTACCTAATAATATACACGTGGAAAATCGCAGAGGGTTTAGTACCAAACCTACATAGGCCTACTCCGATAGTCATGAAATTCAGTGATAGGAGAGGCTGGGAATGCGAAATCCCCCGGATGAATTAAAATGTAAAACTTGCAAACTAAACAAACCAAAATTGGGACAAGGACAATATAAAGTCAAATTAAATTATCAAAATCGCTATGTGGAAACAACGCTTACTAAAATTAAAATTATTAAATAAAAGAACACAATCCACCACATAGGGTGTACATTACTACATGAGCAAGTTAATCTGTTTCCCAAGCAAACTAATCGCACATATAACAACGCACTATCGTCACGTTAAAGGAATTAGGGTTCAATGTTATTTTAATACCACAAATTTTTGTGATATATTTGAATATAAATATTGAATCTATATGCTCTAAAGATCATAAGAAAATTTGTTTTAACCCTCGGCAAAACCTAATAAAAAAGTATGGTACTAAAAAAAAAAATTGTAACAAGGTTGTCAATACATACATACATACATACATAACATTTTAAGACTGAGTGTTCCACACATAAGTACAGTTTCAGTCTCTTGTCCTAATGGCGGCATTCCAGGCAACCCTGTTAAGGGCTGCTTCACTTGTCAAGTTCTTGGATTTGAGATCGGCGCGTATAGTCCGATCCCAGGTCTTCCTCGGTCCACCCCTTGGTGCAGCTCCCTCCACAATCACAGACCTGCATTTTGTCACCCAATTTTGTTCATCCATTCTCTCCACATGTCCATACCATCCCAGTCTACTTGTACGCATCACCTCGCTAATACTCTTTATACCTAAACGTCTCCTCAGCTCAACATTTGTTATTCTATCCTGTAGCCTGGCCCCACACATCCATCTCACCATTCTCATCTCATTACGCTCCATTCTGTTGACATCCTCTACTTTAACGGCCCATGTTTCTGAGGCATACGTCATTGCACTTCTAACACATGAGGCATACACCTTTCCCTTCAGGGGGAGAGGCATTCTTTTCATGGTCAGGATTGGCATCAATTCTCTGAACTTCCCCCAGCCACACCTAATTCTATACGGTACTTCTAGTTATCGATAGCTCTAAAGATCATATGAAAATGTGTTAAACCCTCGGAAAAACCTAATATAAAAGTATGGTACTAAAATTTAATTTTCGTAACAAGGTTGTCAATCGGTACTTTCCCGTTATCAATGTACAATCAAAGCTGAAGATTGCACAGTAAACACCGTAGACTTCATCGACTTTTACCTTCGTATAATAGACATCCAATTGTGTTTTTTTTTATTAACTAAGGGATTAGTACTCAACCAGCGGGGGTGTGGGGGCGGCAGCCCCCACCCATAATACTAGGTTAGGTTAGGTAAGATTGTTAGGTTAGGCTAATGTCTTTTCAAATCACTATCGGGGGGAGGGACGTGTCTCAACATCGATCGATAGGCCTAATGGGGAAAATAGGTTTTCCCGAGATTTCTAATTAATTACAAACACTATATATTGATGCAAATGAACAATTTTGTTTATAAAAAATACTCGGAAAATTTGTGGTATTAAAATAAAAAATTTCCGGAATTAGTCAAGTTTGGAAATTCCGGGACGTTCTGGTAAATTTTTACTAAACTCTGCATGAATAAAGAAACTAAATGTTAAATGTCAAAATATTATTTAAAATCAAATTTGCAACATGATAAGACATTAACAATAGTACAAAATGGGCTCTCTGCGAGAGGGCTGGTTATCACACAGAGGCCCACGTCTCTTCAACAAACTCCCACGGCGAGTAAGAGGGACATCTCGTTAGACAACTTCAAGAGAGCCCTCGATGTCGAACTGCAAAAAGTGCCAGACGAGCCCATCCTCGCGAGGGAGCGAGCTGTCGCTTCAAACAGTCTACTACACCAAAATCACCACCCATAACGAGGGGCGCCGCACTCCTTGGTGCCCCTAGAAAAGTGGCGAACACATCAAAAGTATCAAAAGAAGTAAGTAACATAACATTACCTGGGAAAGAGAGGGCAGGGACCCTGGGTAACCCATTGCGCATTTGGAAAATATTAAGGAAACCACCCACCAATTATTTTCATTTTTTTTTTTTTAGTTTTAGTTTATTTGCATCAATAAATAGTGATTGACATTAGTTTCAACCTCCGCAAAAATCGTTTTCCCCTTTATCCAACGATCTGAAGACACGGCGCCCGATAGTGGGGAGGGCTATGAAGATATGGGAAAATGTGGGGTTAAAGACATAAAAAGGCGATATAATGGTTTTTATGATGAAAGTTGGCTCGGGTTTTGTTGTTTTTCAACTTGAGAAAACCCCAAAATGAAAAAACCCGAGCCAAGTTTTGGCAAAAGTTGGCTCGGATTTTAAGATTTTTCAGCTGCATAAAAGACAGTAAGTGCAAAAAAGAAGTTGGCTCGGGTTTTCTTGTTTTTCAACTTAAGAAAACCCCAAAATGAAAAAAAACCCGAGCCAAGTTTTGGCAAAAGTTAGCTCGAATTTTAAAAATTTTCAGTAAGCTAATATCCATTAATCAACAATTAAGCTACATTAAAGATATTAGCCTAACCTAGTATTATGAGTGGGGGCTGCCGCCCACACACCCCCGCTGGTTGGATGGTACATGGGATAGAAAATGAACTTACCCAGTAAGCTCATTATCCATTATCCAACAATTAAGCAACATTAAAGATTTTAGCCTAACCTACCAACCTTACCTAACCTAACCTAGTATTATGGGTGGGGGTTGCCGCCCCCAAACCCCCGCTGGTTGGATAGTACATTGGATAGAAAATTAGGTAAATTCCTAGTGCTAATTAGACTGAAAGGCAAGGAGAAAGAGGTCCGCCGAGTCGTGTTGTGTGCCGTCTATGGGGGAAAATATGGGGACAAATATCGTTACAGGTTCTAGGTTCTGTATCTCCCGTAATAGAATTTTTCGAGGGTTGCCACTTATTTTAACATGGAGTAGGCTATAGGTTATATTACAGCCTAAATGAAATTTTAAAAATCTGTGAAATTTTTTGGGTTGATATACTGTATAATAGAAGTTGCGGTCGATATACAGGAGGCGCTACAATATAGGTAGCAAAATTATAATGGTAGTTTTGGGTTCCTATTATCATATGCTTCATTTCTATATACTTTTTATCCCCGGGAAAAAGAAAAAAAAGATCTTGGGATTTTTCATTTATTTTCTTGGGATTTTTTGTTTTGGTCATTAACCTAACCTAACCTAACCTAATAGCCCCCAAATACATTTAGGTTAGGTTAGGTTAGGTTTTTTGGTTAGGTTAATAAAACAAAAATAAAAAAATCCTAAATAGCCTAGGCTAAAAAAAAAACAAAAAAACAAAAAATTCCCGGGGATAAAAAGTATATAGAAATGAAGCATATGATGATAGGAACCCAAAACTACCATTAGAATTTTGCTACCTATATTGTAGCGCCTCCTGTATATTGACCAAAGTTGCTGTGAGACACGTAATATATTGAAGGGGGACTCAGGGGAGCTCTGCCCCCTCTAAACACCTGTCACTTATGTCATCATAATCTGTTGTACTTCATAGGGAGTCCAATTAAGGAGAAAGTTAATTAACAGACGAAATTAGGCCGCAAATTACAATAACATAGCGGGCAGCCGTTTATGGGAGACTGTTTACACATCATTTTCAATGTTAATTTTCTCCCTTAATCGATTTTTCCAAATTATCAAACTTACATAAAAATGAAGTAGCCTAGGGATTCCAACATGCATTTCAAAATTGTCATGAAAATTGGTGGGTGGTTTGCTTAATATATACCGCGCATTTTAAGACTGTTATTTCTCAGTAAATACTGATTTCCGACATTCAATTAAACATCCTACAAGTTCTAACCAGTCCCCTGAACAGTTTTTAATAGGTTACTTGAGGATATTTTAACGGGACCATAGGTAAACATTTATCGGTTGTTTGGTTAGGGTAATGTATTTTTGTATCCAAAGGCAGTCAAAATAGACGAGAACATGATGGTGATTTGGTGAGCGTCCGCGTAGTGTAAACAAGACGGGCAGTACACCTGGTAACTACATTCTTGCCCAACTCATTCCCAAAACTGGACTTTTCAGTGGGTAAATTAGGCCTAGACCACTATAGCCATACTCCCACCACAATATAGCCTACTGTACCAAGTTACCAACAAACCATCGCCGATTCATCTACCAAGCGGATGCCTTATAGTTTACCTGCGCTGAACTTAACATCACTTTTCCCTCCCAATAAAGCGTGACAATGAGGGCCAGTGCCTCTGTAAATACATATCCCTTAAATGGTCACTTCTGCTTGAACAAATAAGGACAAGGCCTTATCTGGCAATGCTGGCACTAGCCTACCTCAATGAACCATCTTTAACTCGGCATCCCTAACCACAATGTCTCCCTTTCACGGGCTAAATGGGGCTTTTAGCTCTTCTGTCATTAGTATATTATAACAGGTCAGATTAAATAGCCACAGGGTGGGATATAATGACCTGTAAGCGCACCACTGGGATGATTAAGTGGCAACTTACAGGAAATATTGTTCTTTTCTCTCCGTGCAGACAGTCCTGACCAGACCGTCCTGACTCCTGACAGCCGCCTCGTTCCCACAACTTTGTACATTACTTAGGAATTACGTAATCACCTCCCATACCCTCCACTAGCTACTTTAAAAAAATACAAAATTACTCACATTATCCCCTGTATACACTTAAAAGACAGATAATTACGCAGGGCTGTGGCATTAGAGAGTCCGTTTATATTTCAGAAGAGTTTGAGAGTGCGTCAGTATCGAGAGTTTGGCTGTAATGGCTGCCATGGTATGAAATTACCGAGGATGGACGAGGCTACGAGTCAAAACCAGCTGGGTGGGAGTGCAAGTCCGGCTGGTGTGGCCAATAGACAGAACCTAGAGGAACCCAACCAAAGGATACAGTACTCCATCCCTGGCATATTGCACTTTATCCAGCATGAGTGGGCCAGATTTGAGATGGAACGATCGCAGTGGGAGCTGGAGAGGGCGGAACTTCAGGTGTGTTTTTGTTGTTAATTCCTCCTCTGTGTCTTCGATTCCGCCCATATTGTGTCCATCGCATTTTTGGGCGTGTTGGTGTGGGAGAGGGGGAACGTGAGCGGGGTGGGAAGGTCGGGGGAGGAGAGAAAATCGTGGTGGGGGAGAGAGGAAAGGGGTGTGGGTGTATCATTGATTGACGGTGATCAGCTGTTGTTGTCCAGTTGAGGTTCTTGTCAACTCAACCCATGGTCAATTCCACTCAAATCTCTTGCCTTAATTGAACATGACTAATCTAACCTAACCTCATTAGGCTAGACGGCTTTATTTTAATAGCCTACTGCCCTACCTAGCCTCAGTTAGGCTACTTCCTAAGTTTAATAGGCTAAGTTACCTAACCAAATTGATCTAGGCTAGGCTAGGCCTAATAGGCCTAATAATAATAATAATAATAATAATAATAATAATAATAGTTCTTAAAGCTAGCGCATGCTAAGCCAGCTAAGGATAGCCCAATAAGGCCGATTAGGCGTATTTCCATTGGGGTCCTGTACTACTATCCTGTCCCCTTGCTCATGAGGGATGGTAACGACTCAGTGCTTGGGAAAAATCTTTAATGCGCCGAGCGTGGGCGCAGGGTGTCAAAGAAAATAAATCTGGAGTGGGTAGCACTATTTTCTGAAATTGAGTAGCATTAGGCTATTGCACGGACGAATCGCGAGCTCTAGGGGTTCCGGGGGCATGCCCCTCCCGGAAAATTTTGACATTTTAAGGTGTCAGAGAGGCCATTTTGTGGCTTTTCAAGTCATTGAATTGGCTCAAGATATACTGCAAAAAATTATATTATTTCATGTTATCTAGGCCTAGACAAATTTTTGGAAATTACCTGTACTGAAATATTAACCCTCCAGCCCCGGCTATGTATTATATATATATTCCTCGAAACCCGGGTGTTTTGGCCGAAAAACGTCTAGGCTAGGCTACCGTATATTCGTTAATCAGACTGCTTCCCGCATTCCCGTGCATCCCCAAGCATAGCTGTTTTATTTTCCTGTAGAATGGCATTAAGTAGAGCTCTCTAAGTCAACTGGTTGAGCTGTGATGATGATTTCATTGGAGATAACTTTATGGCCAAAACAGCCACTTTACACCACTTTTCAATACTTAACAACAACATACAGGCACACACGAACAAGCGACGCTCTCCTTCTTGTGGCCGGAGATGCGGGGCGTCGGTCCAGCCGGCTGTTGTTTACATGCGTCGGACCGACGCCTCGCACACGAAGCTCACAGGCTTTCAACCACTGGGCGTTCAAGAGGCCTTCCGGGCAGCTGTTATATGCTTTTTTATGGGCGTTCAAGAGGCCTTCCGTGGTGAGAGGGTTAAGGAAATATATTATGGTATGGGCTATCCTGGGACATACCGTATTTACTGGTACCAGTGCAGTACCGTATGTATATTATTGGGAAGGATGTAGGCCTAGTAATCGGGTTTGTTTACAATACTTGTACCGGTACGCTCAGTACGGTGGGCGAGATCCCGGGCCTTCTGGGAATCTGGGTGGAAGTCCGAGACGCTAGTCACTAGCCTACACCAAGCCAGCCACTAGGCTAATTTAACCAAATCTAGCCTAACCCTGCATAGGCCTATACTGTACTTAGCCTAAGCGGGCCTAAGCCTCACTTGGCATTTGGGTTCAATAAATTTCAATATTATTTTAATTAGGCCGAGGCCTATTTTAACACCACACATTTTTTTTTATATAGGCCTAGCCTAGGCCTAGGCCTATTTGAAGATAATATGGAATCTAACCTAGCCAGGCTAGCCTATAGGCTATGCTCTGCAGCTCTAGGCTTAGGCTAAAGATCATATGAACATTGAGGGTAAAATTCAAGACAGCTAGAGCTGCCTTATTTACTAAGTTTTCTGTATATTTTTTTCAAGGAATAGGCTATAGCCTAGTTGCTGTCTAGGCCTAGTGTTTTATTGTTGTTTTTCATGGTTGGAGTGGAGGATTTGCATTAGGCTAACTTAGGCTACCCATTATTGATTAATCTGGGACAAACTGGATTTTAGGTCACGTATGGGATATAATGTTCTAAATGTATACTATAGCTTTGTATTAGAGTATTAGTCACCACAATATATGTCTTTACCGCTGCAGATTAAATTATTTTTCCTTAGACTTTGTGGGTTAAATAAGGGTGATGGTGGCCATTTCTTGGATCAGCTGAGAACTAATATTTTTCATTTTGTTACCGTAGTTTTAGTATTTTGTCATATTCTATATCAATACTAACCCAGCGGGGGTCTGGGGGCGGCAGCCCCCAGGTTAGGTTAGGGTAATGACAAAATATGGTTTTAGAGGGCATGTTTTAATATTGCAAAATAATGGGTAAATATGAATTTCCAGAAGGAAAAACACCTTAAAACACACTAATCAATGAAAGAACTGATGAGAAAAAGGATTATAATACAAAAAACACGTACGTGACCTAAAATCCAATTTGACCTTAATCTGAAGATACGACTTCAAATTCTTACAGTTTCTTACAGTAGATCCTCTGGAAAAAGGCAAACTAGGCCTGTGTATCCAGCTCAGTGCCAGTACTTGCACTACTGCTGTCGTTCACTGTGTTGGCGGCGGCGGCAGCAGACGCAACATTTTTACTATTCTGTATTTTTGCTTTATAGGCCTAATCAAACTTCAAATCTTCTCTTCTCCATGCTTTATCAAGATTACTTTCAAACTTCCTTATTGATTCGGAATCGACTACATACTGGGGCAGCGCGTTCCACTCATTTACCACTCTATCACAAAATGAGTTCTTTGCCTTTTCAAGCCTATTTCTTTCTTTGTCAATTTTCTTAGAGTGTCCTCTCGTTCTTGTTCCCTCCCGCATCAAGAAGATACCTGCACACACATCCTCATCATACTTTCCTGACACTATCTTAAAAGTCTCTTATCATATCCCCTCTCTTTCTCCTATATGCCAGTGTCGGAAGTCCCAGTGTCCTGAACCTCTGTTCATAGCCCGCGTTCTTCAACGTTGGTACTAGCTTGCTAGCTCTCCTCTGCACTTTCTCCACAGTTGCTTCTATATCCTTTACCATATATGGAGCCCACACCTGGTTCGCATATTCCAGGTGCGGCCTAACCAGCGTGGTATAGAGATTCCTGAATATTTCTTCGTCAAGTGACACAAATGTCCTCCTTATCAGCCCTACAATTCTTACCTATTGAATGCTTACCTATTGAATGATAGTGGGGAATTAAGAAGCAGGCTTCTTGTGTGAACCCCACCTCCAAAGACTGGTCAGCCAATATTAACTAGGTTATGTTATTATGTTTGTCGTATCTGGCTTTAAAAGTGGCAATCGTTGGCGCTGTAACCACACTCTCTGGGAGTGCGTTCCACTCGTTGATGACTCTGATAGAGAACCAATTCCCCTTCAGTGTCGTTCTCCAGTGGTCTGGTTTGGAGAGTTTCAGCGAGTGGCCCCGTAGGTGGTTGTTATTTATCTGGAAAAACCTGGTGTATGGTATGTCCTCAAAGCTGTGTAAAAGTTTGTATGTTTCTATCATGTCCCCTCGTTTTCTGCAGTCACTTAGTGTCTGGAGGCCAAGATGCTTACACCTTTCTTCGTAGGGTAATTCTTCTAGGTTTGGGACCATCTTGGTTGCTCTTCGCTGCACCCTCTCAATAGTCTGTATGTCCTTGATTAGGTAGGGTGACCAAAATCGAGGATCGGGCGCACCAGTGACTCATGGAGTGGTACAAGGATTTCTTTGTCCAATATGGAGAAGTTCCTCTTAATTATGCCCAAACGACTATTTGCTTGTGCAGCGATTTTAGCGACATGTACTGAGGATTTTAAGTCTGAGGATATAATAATGCCCAAGTCTTTTTCATTTGAAGGTTTCTGGAGTGTTGTCCCGCGTAGCTGGTAGTCCTCTTTTGGGTTATTATGCCCAATGTGCATAGTCTTGCATTTGGCTGCGTTAAATGTTAGGAGCCATTTCCTGCTCCACTCGTTCAATCTCTCCATGTCTCTCCGAAGGGTCTCGACGTCTGCGTCTGTCCTGATGGTTTTGTATATCTTTGCGTCGTCTGCAAAAAGACTGGTTGCTGATTCGAGGTTGGTAACAAGGTCATTAATATATATCAAGAAGAGAATTGGGCCCAGCACTGATCCTTGAGGAACTCCACTCATCACCGGCAGTCAATCCGACGGGGAGTTCCTTATGGTAACCCAGTGGAACGTATCTGAAAGGAATGCCTTGATCCACTTCAGGATATTTCCACCTATTCCCATTGCCTCCAGTTTGGTGTGAAGTCTCTGGTGGGGAACCCGATCGAAGGCCTTTTCACAGTCCAGATAGTTTATGTCCACACAGTTACCACTGTCAATATCATTTACTAGGTCGTCGATGTAGCACAACATGTTTGTGAGGCAGCTCCTGTTGCTCCTAAATCCGTGTTGTGCGTCGCTGATGAGATTGTTCTCAGCAAGGTGTCCCACGATGACGTCGTACAATACCCTCCAGGACTTTGGACACTATAGATGTTAGCGATATTGGTCTGTAGTTTAGTGGTTCGGTCTTGCTGCCTTTTTTCAGAATGGGTGAGATGTTAGCCCTTCTCCAGTCGCTTGGAACATCGCCCGTCGCAATGGATGTGCTGAAGATATCCTGGAGTGGGTTGCACAAAATATCTGAACATTCTTTGAGAATCACCGGAGACACTCCATCTGGCCCTGGTGCTTTACTGGCGTTGAGTTCTTGTAGTCGTTTCCTAACTGCTTCCCTGGTTATTATGATGTCCTGCACTTTGGGTCCCTGGAATATTGTGTCCGGCACTGGTGTTGCTCCGTGTGTATCCTCCTGCACAAATACTCCGTTGAATGCTTTGTTCATTTCAGTAGCAATTTCTTGGTCGTCTTCAGTTAGGTCTCCATTTGTGGTCTTTACCTTGGTGATTTTTTCCTTGGCAGTCGTTCTAGATCTGACATAGGCCCAAAAGTGTTTGGCGTTGGATGTTGAGTCCAAAGCAACTTTCCTCTCATAGTCATGCTTGGCAGCCCTCACTTCCCTGGTTACTGTGTTTCTTTCTGTGTTGTATTGTTCGTGTCTCATATCACTCTTTCTGGCCCTGTACCTTTCCCATGCTTCTTTCTTCCTTTTTATTATCATCTGCAGTCGTCTAGTCATCCACTTGGGTGCATGCGAAATTTGCTTGTTCCTATAGACTGGCACGCATTCCTTCACAATTTTGTCGTAATTTTCCCGAAATATGTTCCACTTCTCACTTGCTGTTTTCCCATTGAAGAGGTTCTCCCAGTTCACTTCTCTGAACAGTTCTTTCATCCTTTCCTTGTCTACCTTGTGGTAATTCAGTTTTGTTGGGACACCCTCCTGGTCCCTGGATATGGTATCAGTCGAGAGTGTAAAAGAAAGAACGGCATGTTTGCTCAGTCCTATTGGTGGCAGGTAACGCATGTTTTCAATTTCACAGTCAGTTTGGTGAAGATGAGGTCGAGTCTCGATGGGTTGTTCGTCTCCCGTAGGTGGGTCCATTCCTTGACGTTCTGGGTCCAAAAGTTGTCATTTACGGCTTCCAGGAAATTGTCGGCTTGTCTATGTCCTTGGGTACCGTTTACCACCATATTGTCTTCCCAGGTGATGTTACCATAATTAAAGTCGCCACACACTAGAATTTGTGCATGTTTGTTGCTGGTCTCACTCTGTTTAATGAGGTCACATATTTTATCATTGTTCTCTGCTGAGGAGGAAGGTGGTCTGTATACTGTACCTAAGACTATGTTTTTCCCTTCCTTGTTCCTTACCTCACACCAGACAGACTCTTGTGCTTCATGATTGACAAGGTCACTCACCGATGTCTCATCTATAATAAGTTCCTTCCTGACCAGTAGTACGACACCTCCCCCAGGAGCATTTTGGATTTCTCTGTCCTTTCTTATGACACTGTATTTATGAACATTGAAAAAGTTACCGCTTAGCATTTCGTGATTCATTTTTGTTTCAGTTAGGAAGATGAGGTCTAGGTTCTCATTGTTCAGTAGTGTTTCAAGCTCAGCAGTCTTGTTACCGAGTCCATCTAGGTTGGTGTATAGGCACTTCAGGGTCTGGTGTGGGTGTTTGTTGCTTAGTTTACCTGTACAGTAATTACGTTGGCGAAATGCCTTCTGCCTTGAATTCTCCTTTGACACTTTAATCACCTCCTTTTTCTTGTAGTCTATTGGCTTTGTTTATCTTTTCCGCTAAATGTTCTGAGAAATTTAAATTATTGTCTATCACTACTATATCCTTTTCTGCATTCACTTCCTCCATCGCTTCATACATACTGTATCCTACCTTGTCTATCTTGCTAGTCCCAATCCGCATGTACTTGCATTTTTTTAGATGAAAAGGCATTAACCAATGTTCAGACCATCCCTTCATGCCCTCCACATCTTCCTTACTCCTCACTCTTCTATACAGCTTAGTGTCATCCGCATACAGGTACAATATATCTCACTTCCATTGGTTATAACTTCAGCCTTCAGGTAAGTCGTTGATAAATATAACGAACAGTAGTGGTCCCAACACAGATTCCTGAGGTACCCCACTTGTAATTTCCCTCCACCCCAAGCCTATTCCATTCACCAGTACCCTCTGTCTCCGATCTTTCAGGAAGGCTTCTCTCCATTTCACACATTTCTCCCCTATACTATAGCTTCTAACTTTCTCTATTAACCTTTTATGTGGGACCTTATCGAAGGCCTTCATAAAATCGCAATATACCACGTCTATTACATCACCATCCTCCAGAGTTTGCATCCAATCATCTACCACCTTAATTAGCTGTAGTACCGTCGACCTCCCCGGCAAGAATCCGAACTGTCTCCCACTGAAAAGTTGGTTTGATTTCATATGCTCCATTATTCCTTCTCTAATTACCATTTCCATTAGTTTACACACAACACTTGTCAAACTGACTGGTCTATAATTTCCTGGGTCACTTCTCTTTCCCTTCTTAAATATAGCTGTTATGTTCGCCTCTCTCCAGTCCGTCGGGATTTGTCCTGTATTAAAAGATACCTCAAATAACATTTTTAATGCTCTACTAACATCTCATCTCGCCATTTATTGGGTGAATCGCGCTTTTACAGTAGGTAAGGGAAATTGGATACACGATGGGTTGAGGGGGGGCGTTGACCCCCCCTCTCCCGGCCAGTGTGCCAAAATTCGCCCATTTTCTTTGTGATCCCGAATTAGCATCTGAACAAAAAATTATCCAGAATTTGGTCCTGGCTAAATTCGAGTCCTGAGCTACATACGGACATTAAACTCATCAAACGATAGTGGTTTGCCTTAACAATGTATACTCTACACTTGCTATGATCTTATAACTATTATATATCACCTGAATTGAAGTCCAAATGCAGCTCCAAAAGTAATTATATACAATATTCCACGCGAGAGTCAAGAGCAACTTGCTTTGTTTACAAACAGATAATCCCAACTGAGTCCGATAAGGCCTACTATGATTTAGGCTTAGAGGTACCGGTACGCTTACCTCCGATGTTATATCGCGCCGAAGGCTGAGTCAAGACGAACACAACTAATTTAATTGGCACTCGAATGCTCAATAATATGTAGATTAAAGGATAATAATAGGTATTTATCTAAAACTATGTATATATTAACTAAACAAATTTATCTGTTAATATATTAATTGAAATGAATAATGTACAATAAATAATTTAAGAATTAATGTTTCAAAAGTGATCCTATTCAACCCCCTGCCAAAATACGCGGATTTTGGTCGTGTGGATAATTTTTTGGGGGCCTTCAATTTCTCGAAAGTAGTGCATGAATATCAATTATTTTTATCTGGAACAAAGCGCAAGAGCTCTAGGCATTCGGTAAGCTATAAATTATTACGATTTTATGATGAATTATTGGTTTTTGAGGGGTATTTATATGACGGGGATTAACGAATGCAACGAAAGGGTATTTGGTATGGTTCTATATTATCGTGATCCTGACTGGATGACGTCAGATTAGTTTCGCGCCAGTGAATTGTGGTAATTTGGAATTGTGTTAAGCTGTTATTTACTGATACTTTTGTGGAAAATATAGTGAATTAAGGGGCTGGAATATAACATTGACTTTATGTGAATTGCGAGTGCCCTGCACATTCTAAAATCGTGCATATTAATCTTGGGGAACTCATTATATATAAGGTCCAAGTTCAAGGTCCATTAGCAGGGGCAGGATACCACCACAGCCTGTGATGCTTTTGGTAAACCTGACTTTTAGCACCAACAGCGATTTTGTAAGTAGCCTAGCATATATTTTTGTGTGAGCTAGGCTATATTATAATATTTGGCAAGAGTTGTGTTATCGGGTGTATCACCTTCACCTGAGTCTATGATCACACAGTTGAGTTTATTTCCAAAATAATTAATAAGTGCTTCTCTGAAGGTAGCTTCCCACATTCTGAAAAGCATGCACTACTCCGACCTACTCTAAAGAAACCTGGACTTGATGTTGAGAACATGTTGAACTATCGTCCTGTCTCCAACCTGTCCTTCATATCAAAGATATTAGAGCGTGCAATACTTGACCAATTACAACCACTACTTCAGCAGAATGAAACTATCCCAATTTTTCAGTCTGCTTACCGACAGCATCATTCAACTGAAACAGCATTGATTAGAGTACATAATGATCTAGTTGAGAACATTTGCAATGGTGTGGCCTCACTATTGGTCTTGCTTGATCTCTCTGCGGCTTTTGACACAGTGGATCATGAGTTGTTATTGAGTGATCTTTATGATTGTGGTGTGCGTGACTCCGCTCTCTTGCTTCTTGGGTCGTACTTGTCAGGTAGATCCCAGAGTGTGATGGTAAATCAAGTGGTCTCGGACTCGACACCCCTGCAGTATGGTGTTCCGCAGGGATCAGTTTTGGGTCCTATCCTATTTATAATTTATATTAGCAGTTTGTCTCTTCTGCTTCGTGCACATAATGTCACCTTTCACTTTTATGCAGATGACACCCAGATTTATGTGAGAATCACAAATATAGTTGATATACGGAGTAAGATGGAATTGTTGATGTCTGATATCAAGAAGTGGATGAGAGCGAGAAAACTTAAACTAAATGATGGTAAAACTGATATTCTCATCATCCGAGGAAATAGAAGAGCTGATGATATGGTAGGTGCCCTCTCCATCAATGTGGGTGGATCTCAGCTGCGACCGGCCAACTCTGTTCGAAATCTGGGTGTATATGTGAACTCCCGATTAGATTTCAAAGAGCATGTAAACCAGATAGTTAAAAGTTGTTACTTGCACATCAGAAATCTCTATTTGGTGAAGCCGTTTATAACCAGACGTTGCCTCCTGACGTTGGTTCACTCATTGGTCTTCTCTCGTGTTGATTATTGCAATGCCCTGTTGGTGGGTCTTCCAAATTATATTTTGAAGAAAGTTCAGTCTGTTCTTAACAGGGCCGCAAGACTAATTTTTGGTGTTCCACCTAGAACTCCTACTACATCTCTTCACATAGAACTGCACTGGCTGCCAGTAAGAGCAAGAATAGAATTTAAGTTGTGTTTGGTGACTTTTAAGGTTCTCAAATTTGGTGAGCCTAGGTACCTTGCGGAGCTGCTGAGGCGCCCACCGGCACACCATGGTGTAGTTGTGCGTCATGACAATGACCCTTTTCGTCTTGATGAACCAAGGGCTTTCCAGCAGTCTTCTTTCTTTGAGAGGTCATTCTCCTACATGGCTCCGAGGTTGTATAACAGGTTGCCGCTGTCCATGAGACAACTGAGTTCTGTTGAATGCTTCAAGAGACAACTTAAGACTTTTCTCTTTGAGAGAAGCTATGATCTTGAGAGAGGTGTCATGACAGATGGCTATAGAGTTTAGGCTATTTTGCCACTGCTAGTGATTGTTAAATGTGTGTTGTATATGAGCCTTCTTTTGATGCATTGATTTTTGTTCTTTTTTCTTTCTCTTTTCGAGCGCTAGTGAATTCTTCGGAAAAATTGGCGCTTATGAGAAATAAGTAACATGCTTATTATTATTATTATTACCTCTGTCCGGGTATATCCTAGTGTTTACTAGCCTAGCCTAAACCCCTTTGAAAGGACATTAGCCTAACCTAACAACCTTTCCTAACCTATCCTAGTATTATGGGTCACTGGGTGGGGGCTGCTGCCCCCACACCCCTGCTGTTTGACATCAACTCGCGTGTTTAGACGACGTACGCCCGGTAACACAACTCAAACTCATTCCCTATGTTTTCCTTCAGCTAGGGAAATAAACGGGATGGATGTAGAGTTCGGGCGTACGGTCGTCATTGTTTACATAGGGCGATCGCCGCGGTCGCACTTATGTTCCCGTCTATTTCGACGCTATATTTTCTGCTATTTGCCCCCCTGTCATTACTACATGAATACTAGGTTAGGTTAGGTTAAGTTAAAATAGACGGGAACATGATGAGAAAGGTCCGACGCCACTACGCGTAATGTAAACAAAGATGGCGGTACGCCCGCTCACTACATCCTACCCAAATAAACTTTTATTAGCCTAGGCCTATGATGATTTGGAGCCGAAATTAGTAGCGTAGGCGTATTAGGCCTAGGCCTAACCCATTATCCAACAATCTTAAAGGTGAACTACAGGGATGAACGAAAAAACAAAGATTAATGCAGGGTCATAACTTGGCATGAATATACTGTAATATGTACAGGTATATGGGCAAAATCGATATAATTCCATTAAACAACAGAACAAAATACTAATATATATAGTCGTTGGTGACGAATTGGCATTTTCAGCCAGCTGGAGTGACTCCATTGTGTAGAGACGCCATTTGTAAACAACATAATTATGCGGTCCTGAACAGTGAGGTCTGTTTTTCGTAATTAATACCTTTCAATTCAATACTCAAGCTCTGCAAAAGATCGACCAACGTCCTGATGATGTGGTGCACATCAAGGAATAATCCCAGCTCGCCAGCAATTAACATACATGCAGTGTTTATGCATGTTTAGCCTGGTCCAGAGTTGAGGGAACTCGGTTCTAAGGCCTATTTCGTAATGATAATATAGTTTTCTGTTCAATTTATATATCGCGGTCCCTTGACCAGACAGTGGTGAAGCCAAATGTTGAGCTGTAAACATGCATACAAATTATAAGAGTTTCTCAAATAATAAAAAAAAAAAAACACAGATTCACCCATTTCCCATGTCGAGAGTTCCCACCATTGGCTACAGTTACGTCATGTTAAACACGCCAGTTGCCACATAAAATAACTTAGATAAGCTATATTTCTATATTGTTAAAACAAATTGATGAAAGTTCTTCAGTATCATGTACCTAAAACCAAGCAGATCCCAATGGACATTGTAGTTTGAATAGGTTTCATCCCTGGAATTCACCTTTAAGACAGCCCCCCACTAGCCTAGTAGGGCTATGATAATGAAGATCAAGGAAGATTTGAGGTTAAAGACAACAAAAAATAAGCTTAGCTAGGCTATAGCTTATAGGCCTAGGCCTAGCATATGACAATAACCGTTTGCCGTGGGATTTTAGGGATAGGCTAGGCCTATATTATTATTATTATTATTATTATTATTATTATATGAGATGCCAAAGTCTCCAACCAGGGTGCAGAAACACCATCAAGATCAATCCACACAAAACACCCGGAGGCACTGGAGAGAGACTACGGCAACTTAGGAAAAAATAAAAACATATACTGTATAGGCCTACTGTACTGTACATATACACATATTAAACACAGATAACATATTATGCAGTGGAGGATATCAAGTATAAATATAATACAATAAAATCGAATAAAATAAGTTTAAAAATTAGAATTAATGCTGCAAAAAAGCATTAACTCTAGACTTAAAAATAGAGATATTAGCTGAATTGACTAGCTCATTTGGCAACTTATTCCACAAGTCAACCATGGCCGGCACAAAACACTGTGAACACTGTGTAGTAGAAAAATTAACACGGCTCATGGCAAGATCATTAAGATTGCTTGTGAATCTAGTTGCACGAGCCCGGTCTTAGGGCCCAGGCAGAACCCCATGTAAGGGATGCTGAGGGTTGTTAAAAACTTTAAATAAAAGACTAAGGGCACCAACTTTACGTCGATGACACAGATCAAGAGACAAATGAGGTAGAATAAAACTAATAGAATTTAGCGACCTGTCAAGCAACTTGAGATGGCAGTCAGCTGCTGACAACCAGACAGGTGAGCAGTACTCGAAATGTGGCAAAATAAAAGCATAAAAAGACTTGATAACTGTGGCATCACAAGCAAATGTTTTATAAACCTTGCAAAGCAGACCAATTTTTTGGGAAATGGAAGAGGAGAAAGAATGAATATGCTTTTCAAAAGTAAGTTTGGGATCAAGAGTAACTCCTAACAAACGCAGAGTATCCACATTCTCAATTTGCTCGCCAGAAACTTGTAGATAAGGATGGGAAAGATCCAAGGTACGAGATCTGCTGATGATAATGGAGTGTGTTTTACTAGCATTAAGTTTCATGCCCCAAAGTTCACACTATGATGTAATTTTGGCTAAATCCCTATTCAGAGCAGTAGCAATTACGTGTCGATCTATTGGTGATGGAATTGACGCATATAAAGTTGTATCATCAGCATAGGAGATTGGTTTATTTTCAAGCTCGGAACACAGGTCAGCAGTAAAAATAATAAAAAGCAAAGGCCCAAGGACACTACCTTGTGGAACACCAGAAACAACAGTAACAGAAGGGGAATGACACCCATCAATGACCACAGACTGAGATCTTTTCGTCAAAAAATCTTCAAAGATCCTTAAAAAATTGCCACCAATACCAATGAGCTGTAACTTAAACAGAAGTGCTTTATGGTTGACTAAATCAAAAGCAGAACTAAAGTCAATAGCCACGACACAAGACTCATGTCCCTGGTCCAATGAAGATTGCAAGTCATGGGTGAGTGTCAGAAGCGCATCACATGTACCCAGTCCCTTACGAAAACCAAACTGTGAGTTTGGTATCAAATTATGACTATTACAATAAGAGGAAAGGCGTCTGGACAAAAGCCTCTCATAGAGTTTGGATAGGATAGGTGTAATGGAGATAGGGCGATAGTCATTAGGAGATGATGAGGCAGTATTTCCCTTTGGAATAGGAGTGATAATAGCCTTACGCCAGCAAAGAGGAAAACTACCTGATTTCAAAAGCAACCTAAACACCACAGCCAATTTAGGTGCCAAGACCACTGCAACCTATTTAAAAAAGAGAGGGAAAAACCCATCCGGGTCTGTGCCACCATAGGTATCAAGATCCAGCAAGTACCTTTTCAGTTCAGCTGATTTGAATGCCATTGAATTGAGGTTGGGTCTAAGGAAACATGTCAATGGCAAAGACAATTCCTGATTATTCTGCTTATTAATAAAAATATTAGATAGAATATTGGCCTTCGATAATGGATCAAAAGAGATGGAGCCATCAGAATCACAAAGAGGAGGCATGGAGGAATCTATTCCAAATAAAGAGGATTTCAAAGCGGACCACCATTTATGAGGCTGTGTAGCTCCTGCCAGAACATCCTGAAAATGGGAGTTATAATCCCTCTCAGCACCATCATAAACTCTCTGTGCAGCTGCCCTTTTAAAAACATAATTTTCCCAATGCAAGGGGGTTTGATTACGCTCCATAGACGATATGCAGCCTGTTTGTCATCAAATGCACACTTGCAGTCATCATTAAACCATGCTTTATCCCTGATACGAGACTTAATTGTTTTTAATGGAACTCTTTTTGCGAAGGATACCAAGAAGGGAATTGTTGAGAGCTGAAACCGGGTCATAAGATCTTGGTATGTGATTCCACTCAATATTACAAACATCATTACAAACGTTGTCCCAGTTAACCCGGGATTTAACCCTCCTGGCCCGGGCTGTATCTCCAAAGGACAGGGTGGGCTACCCGGGCAATCTGGCCGAAAAACGTCTAGGCCTAGGCTACTGTATTTTGGTTAATTTTAACTGCTAGAAATTTCCCACGCATCTATAAATGTAGTGCGGTTTCCAATCTGTAGACTGGCGTTGAGTAGAGCTCTCTAAGTCAACTGGTTCAGTTGTGATGACGATTTTAGTGGAGAGCATTTTCAGGCGATGTTAGCAATATGACGATCTTTTCACTACTGAAACAACGACATACAGACATACAATAACAAAAGAGTCTTCTCCTTCTTGTTTTCGGAGGTGCGGTGACGCAACGATCGGCTTTGTTTACATGCGTCGGACGCACGGCGTTCAGACCAAGCTGAATAGGCTTGAAAGCTTACTATCTCCTGAAAGGACACCCGGGCACCTGCCCTTATTTCGTGGTGTCATATTAAAATGACACCCGGGGAGGAAGGGTTAAGGTAGACTTTACGTGAGAGAGCAATATCAGGAACAGAAAAATCAAGATTAATTTTACACATGATGGCATTGTGGTCGGAAGTGCCAACAGGTACAAGAACGGAGGTTTCTACAACGCCAGGAATATCTGTTAGTACTAGATCAAGACAATTTCCAGACATATGAGTAGGTCCTTTGATTAGCTGTTCACAACCAGATAAGTTTGCAAAATCCAATGCAGCATGACCATTTCTATTAGTTGGAGAGACCGAGTTCAACCACTCTTGATGATACGCATTGACATCACCAACAAAAATAAAAGATGATTTGACATCGACAGACTGTATTGAAGCCATGGCTGTTAAAAGGCAGTCATATATGTCATTGTTAACATCAGGATTTCTGTACAGGCTAAAAATGTAATGATTATGATACTTGCTTGGCTTGCCCCCTTCAGCTTATTCTGTACAGTATCCCAAATTCCCTCAATTTCCACATTCTTCATATCCCTTCCTACTATCAGGTCTTAACATTGATGGGCTGCATACAAAAAAATAGCTGGGCTAACTGTTGATGCTAAAAGTCAGTAATAGGACTAAGCCTACCATGTTTTTTTGTTTTTTTTTCATAAACCACCATTCATTAGCCACTGCCAGTGTTTAGAAGTTCTAATCTTTGTTTTGGCTTGAGCACACTTTGTGACTTTAATAAGACTGTCACTGTAGGCAATAGGCTAGACTTGCCGCGGCACCGTCTGGAATCCCGGCAATTTGATTTATCATTTGGGATTGGGTACCAGTGAAGAATCCTTTTGGGGTAGGATGTAGTTAGCGGGCGTACCGCCATCTTTGTTTACATTACGCGTAGTGGCGTCGGACCTTTCCCATCATGTTCCCGTCTATTTTAACCTAACCTAACCTAACCTAACCTAGTATTCATGTAGTAATGACAGGGGGCAAATAGCAGAAAATATAGCGTCGAAATAGACGGGAACGTAAGTGAGACCGCGGCGATCGCCCTATGTAAACAATGACGACCGTACGCCCGAACTCTACATCCATCCTTCCTTTTGCAGCTATAATTACACTTACAATTTTTTTGTATTATTTCTTTGAGGAATATGGTTTTTCATTGTCATTTATCGTGTAATAAATGGAAGAGTTGCGAGGATTAGCATAACATTTACTAATCAAACCTACGAAACGGTACGCAACAGACGGTCCTAACCTAACTTTTAGTGTCCAAAGTGAGGTCTGCTGCTATGTTCTTATAAAATTTTCTGCCAGAGTACCTACCGGCACAATTTAATAAGAGTGTACACTGTACCGGTACCGTACTGTATAGCCTAGGTTAGGCCTGCCGCGGCCGCCCTATAGTGCATTTATAAAGTGTTCGGCCATGATTTGGGTATCACTGAAGAATACTTTCGCAGTCTTACCGTGTTTTTTTTCAAGGTACGGTAGGCTATAGGCTATATTACTGGTATCTTATTTTATTGTACAGGTAGTTTATATTATGAGTGGAGGATTTGCAATAACTTACCCTAACCAAAGTCCAAACTTAGTGTCCAAAGTAGGATCTGCACCCTGCCGCTATGTTCTCATTTTGTATACCAGTAGCTTTTTAGCCAGGTTACCGACCGATAACCTGGCTAAAAAGCTACTACCGGTACAATTTAATAAGTGTACAGGCTAGGCCTACTGCCAACAGTGCATTTATAGATTTCCCGGCCATGACTTGGGTATCACTAAGGAATCTTTCCGCAGCCTTACGTACAATTATTTGTTTTTATTTCTTCAAGGAATATAATACAGTAGTTTATTGTTCAAGTGTTTATCATGTTATGAGCAGGCTGGGAAATTAGTGTTGCGGATCTACTTGCCCTGGGCTAGTGACTTCTGAAATTTACTTGCCCTGACATATCTTGTACTTCCCCTGATACACTGTAAGACATTTCGCTCGCTAAGTACCACATACATTCAAAAACATATCACCTAAAATCACGGTTCAGTACGTTAGAGGAAATTTAGGTGTGTTGGAAAGAAGTGTGATGTGATTTTTAAGTGTAGTGAAATGATTCAATGAATAGTAAGTGTCTATGAGCGTTAGCTGGATTACTCTCTGTGTAGGTGAGGCACCTATAGAAAAAGTGGGGGAAGCCTGGCAAATGAAGCAGGAGTTCCAGTAACTCGTTATCATATGGCTATGTGACCTCCCCTGGGTACTGTCCTGCTCGACTGGTGCCTACAATCTCCTCAATAAAAAACTTCACGACTAGCAATATTCAATTTTACAAGTCCAAGCAGACTACAGTATAGGTCCGTGTGGTCGTGTTAACTCCAAGGCGCGTAGCGCGATGCACAGGAACAAATAAAACAAAAAGGGCTCCGTTAGGGCCTAGAGGATAAATCAGAGTACTGTATATGCACGAGAACAATAATTAAATTTGGTTCAGTAATAACCGAAAAATTGCAATTTTCAATAAGCGTTGCCCTAACAAGAAGAAGAAGAAGAAGGACTGTGTAAGCCCTTGAGATCCTTCGCTTCCCCCAAATAGGGTGTCGATGTGGACGTCGATCCAAAATGAACTTCAATTCCAGAACAACAACAGCCTCCTTCGCTTCACGCGCAGACCTAATAACTTGAATACGGCGAATAACATTTCTAGGAACAGGCAGCCTTGGTCTCTATGGCATCACATTACAAATTCATGGTTCATTATTGACGTATACCGGGGAGAGAGAGAGAGTGTTTACGGTTATACTGAATATTAAATCACAACACTGACTTAACCCCTTCATTACCGGTGACGTCCATTTCAATATATTCTGGCTACTATTAAATTATATACAGTAAACTTCCGTTAATCCGAAGGGCAGCGGACCGGCTCTCGTTCGGATTAGTGGATTTTTCGGATTATCGGACTTTACCCCTATGAACCTGTGTATGACGAAAACATTGAGATATTAGGCCACCCAAATGACACAATGGTGCACACACACATATCATATGTTCATGAAATCACTTCAAAAGTTTACCATTGTCATTGTAGCCTATTAACTACTTCAAAACATTCAGATTAATGGTCAAAGGAATCTGCTGATATAAACGTCTTCTTCTTCTTCCGTCTACTAGCGAGTTTGTCTTGCTCTTGAAGATCAGATGTGGTTCGGGAAGTAATGCCTTAACAACGGCACTTCCCTGAGAGGTTCTTGTAATTTTCCTTTTGTGACGTGCTCTGTTATATTATATTGTATTGAAAGCACCCTTGTCTTGTTGTCTTGAAAGCACCCTTGGGATGCTCCGATCACTGAACTATAAATGGTAGCGTATCGGAACATCCAAAGGTGCGTTTTTTAAAGACTAATACGTCCAAAGGTGCGTTTTCAAGCTCATTCTAGGAGCCGCTTGAGGAAAATGCGGTGCAAGCCAGTAGCGCATCGGAGCGTCCCAAGGATGCGTTCAAGAGCAAAACAAACTCTCTAGCAGACGAAGAAGAAGAAGACGAAGGTGTTTACGATTATATCAGTAGCTTCCTTTGACCATTAATCTGAATGTTTTGAAGTAGATAATGCTACAATGACAATGGTAAACTTTTAAAGTGAATTCATGAACATATGATATGTGTGTGCTCCATTATGTGTCATTTGATGGCCTAATGCCTCAAAAAGGGGACTTTGGGACTTCTTGAAAGGTGCGTTTTCAAGCTCAAGACTGAATGCGCTTGCAGAAAATGCGGTGCAAGCCAGTAGCGCATCGGAGCGTCCCAAGGATGCGTTCAAGAGCAAAACAAACTCTCTAGCAGACGATGTGGAAGAAGGAGACGAAGGTGTTTACGATTATATCAGTAGCTTCCTTTGACCATTAATCTGAATGTTTTGAAGTAGATAATAGGCTACAATGACAATGGTAAACTTTTAAAGTGAATTCATGAACATATGATATGTGTGTGCTCCATTATGTGTCATTTGAGTGGCCTAATGCCTCAAAAAGGGGACTTTGGGACTTCTTGAAATTCGGACCATCGGGTGAATTCGGATTTGGCCTCAAATTGAAAAATTCGGACTATTGGGAGATTCGAATCATCGGTCGTCGGATTAACGGACTTTTACTGTAATTCAGTTTAAAAGGGGCCTCCAGCAATTAACAGGCTTCGAATGATCTCACTTGACCTATTTTATAACAGCACACATCCTTCTTAACCCTCCAGCCCCGGGGGCTATAGCTTACGACTGTGCTCCGGTACCGGGTGTTTTGACGATCTTTGGCCTATGTTAACTACTCTGTAAGTCAATGAATATGTCATGTAATGTTGTGAATAAAAAAGAATAATGTTCCACAAACCTTCCTCTGTCGAATGGCGTTGAGTAGAGGTCTCTAGCCCCTCTGGTTGCATAATGGTGAGCGCGGGAAGACGAGTGCTTTTCGGCGGCAAATTCTTCCCGCGTTCGGACGCGTCGCCCCGGCCATGGCTACGACGCACCTAGCCGCTCGCCGCGCCAAAGTATTTATCTCCCTTAGACGATTTTAGTGTTTGATATTGAGAATGTGATGTTTATTTGATATTTTCTAGTTATTTTGAGGCCAATTATATAAAATATGTTTATTAGGGTATCACTGTCACTGATATTGCTAATTTTCACTCGATACCGTACATTTTATTAGTAATTGAGGTAGGTTATTGTTGTATTAGGCACTGATTATTCGTTATCACAGGTGTTTATTATACTTTGGCCATCAAATATTAGGTCTTGTGTCACTTTCACTTTGACAAATATGCTTTAGAGAGTGTCACTGATAATGCTCATTTTCACTCGATACCGTACATTTTATTAGTAATTGAGGTAGGTTATTGTTGTATTAGGCACTGATTATTCGTTATCACAGGTGTTTATTATACTTTGGCCATCAAATATTAGGTCTTGTGTCACTTTCACTTTGACAAATATGCTTTAGAGAGTGTCACTGTCACTGATAATGCTCATTTTCACTCGATACCGTACATTTTATTAGTAATTGAGGTAGGTTATTGTTGTATTAGGCACTGATTATTCGTTATCACAGGTGTTTATTATACTTTGGCCATCAAATATTAGGTCTTGTGTCACTTTCACTTTGACAAATATGCTTTAGAGAGTGTCACTGCCACTGATAATGCTCATTTTCACTCGATACCGTACATTTTATTAGTAATTGAGGTAGGTTATTGTTGTATTAGGCACTGATTATTCGTTATCACAGGTGTTTATTATACTTTGGCCATCAAATATTAGGTCTTGTGTCACTTTCACTTAGTTATATGATTTGTAAACGTTTTATATACAATTTATTGTGTCTTTTTTCACTGATTTATATATTTCTATAGGTTCTAATCATATGAATGTCACTTGGTATATACATATGTGTCACTTTCACATATTATTATGGTGTAATTGTATTTGTATCAATGTTCTCATAATACATGACTTTTGTATTACAATACATTGGTTTTCTTCCACTTTTTGCCTATATATAATTATAGTGTACATATTGTCATTTTATTTGGCAATTTCAGTATGATTATTAGAACTCCAGCTTGGAGTGGTAATCAAAGAAGCAATCTACAGCACAGAGTGCCACCTTGCACTCCACACACTCCAGGGTTGACTTTTTACCTGACCTCGGCTTCACCCTGCTGTTGTAGCAGACATGGCACCGCTTCTGCTGTGTTCTTCCGGATTCATTCTGAGGCAGGGAACCAAGCCTGTGCCTAATCAAGTATTGAGCAGACTGCAAGCGGTCAATAACGGCGGGCCCAGGATGTGCCACTGCCCTCTGTGGCATAGCATACTTCTCCAGGAGCTCCGTCAACACCTGCTTTTGGAACCTCCGCAGGCTATTGAACTTCATGGGTGTGTTCACATTCCGAAGCTTGTATATGTTGTAGGCATTCAGAACTGACATGTCCACCATATGCAGAAAGAACTTTTTGTACCATCTGCACGAGGTACGCAGGCAGTCAATGAAGCCTATCTGCATGTCGGACTTGTCCACCAGCCTCATGTTGATGTTGTAGTCCAGGACAGCATCGGGCTTGGTCACCCTGGCCTGGGTGCGGCGATCCACCTTGCCAGTCTCCACCATTTCCCCCTTGTGGATGGTGGTCAGGAGGTTGACCTTCCGCTGGTCGTGCCAGTGGATAGCCAGAATGGGCCCCGACTTCTTCTTGAACACATCACCTTTTTTGGTCTTTGGAGGGAAAGGTGGCATGCCCTTCCTTTTCCCTCGTACTGTGCCTAAAGTCCCCGTCTTGCGCTCATGCAGGTACTGTGAGAGAGTGGGGGACGTGTAATAATTGTCCGTGTAGAGGACGTGATTCTTATGAAAGTAGCGGTCCATCATGGCTTGCACCACTGCTCCGCCAAAGCCAATGAGGGGGTCCACAAGCAAGTCCCCTTCCTTCCCGCTGTAGACCAGGAAGTCCAGGACATAGCCAGTTTGGCAGTCGCACAGCACAAAGAATTTTATGCCAAAGCGATGTCTTTTTGAGGGGATGTACTGCCGGAAGCTGAGTTTTCCCCGGAACAGCACAAGAGACTCGTCAATGACGACCTTGCGGAAGGGCTTGAAGTAGGAGGTGAAGCGTTCTCGCATCATCTCATACAACGTCCTAATCTTCCACAGCTTGTCTGGGAGGTGGACGTCAAGGTTGGTGACAAGATGGAGCGCTGCGAGGATATCAAGGTACCGGTCGCGAGACATATATTTCCCGAAGGCAGGGGTGGATATCAGATCATTGGTGATCCAATAGTCAGGCAACCTATGCTTCTTGACATGAGGCATTAGCATGGTGAGTGCCAGGAACACCATGAACTCTTTATGAGTCACTGGGGTCCACTGCCTCATGTGGCCCTTGGTCACCTTTCCCAAAAAGTGGACCTGGAATTGGTGCTGCTTATTTGTCTCTTTGACAACATAGCCTACCACCTCCTCATCAAAGAAGGCCTCAAACAGTTCGTGTGGTGGAGCATTGGGGCCTGCAGGAAAATTGGGGGTAACGCCTGAACCCTCCAGTACCTCATCAAAAGCTGGCACATCAGGGTTGTATGCATCCTCATCAACTACGTCTTGCCACTGAAAAACGTAGAATGGGTCTTGTCTACGCTGACGAGGAGCTCCAGCTGGTGGCCCAGCACGCCCACGGCCAACTCGGGAGGCGCGCGCCCTAGGGTGGCGAGGGCGGCGGCCAGGGCGGTGGGCAGCACGACGGGCAGCACGACGCCGGGCCAAGCGGATGGGTCGAGGGTCGTCGATGTCCATATAGTCATCGTCAGAGTGATCATCTTGCCCTGACGGTGGACCTATGTAATCATGGCCAGAGTCTTGAGAGAGGTGCCCTTCATCATCAGTGGCCCCCACATAATCTGGCGGGGAACCAGTGATGCGTGGGCGAGGTGGGGAAGGAGTGGCAGGTGAGGCTGTGTCCCCCCGAGGTCCCGGGCTCCTTGGCCTGCGACGAGTGACAGAAAGCAATGTTTCACTGTCACTAGGGCCAGGTATTGGTGATGCGAGCTCAAAGACTTCTTCAGGAAGACATGTTGAAGGCGGGAGAGGTGGGGAGGACCGTGGGGAAAGTTGCGGGGACGTATGGCTGGGGCCGGCCGGGGTGGACGCCGCGGGAGCCTCGAACAAAACTCTCTTACTTTTCTTAATTTTCTTGGTATATTTCCTACCTTTCCCCTTTTCGGCAGCAGTATGTCTCCTGTCGGGGGACCTAGGAGGCAAATAGGCCGAAAGTGTGGGGTCCTCAACCCTTGGCAATGGTGGGGGTGGTGGGGAAGAATGCGGGGCATCCGGGTCATCTTGGGTGGCGTGGGTAGATAAGGGAGACAATGGCGGACGAGAAGGGTCACCACGCTGACCCTCACTCACAGCCTCATCCTCACCAAGTAGTTTTGCTTGTTCCCTAGCTGCCGCGGCCGCCTTCTCAAGTATTTTCTGCTTATACAAATGTAGCTTGAAAGGCAATTTACCTGGGGAAGGGCTTGGCGTCGTGTCACTTAAGCGAAATTTGGTGAGTGACCTTGAACTCTCCCACTCGCTCACTCTCTCAAGTTCACTGTCTTTAGGTAAACCAGCTTCCTCAACAACTGGTACATCACTCTCATCACTGTCATGTTCTCTCGCAAATCCCAGGAATTGCTCTTCTTTATCACTCTCATGGCCATAATCACTCGACTTATAATTACTGGAGTCGTCACTGACTTCATCATCAACATTATGCTTGGCATCAGCTCGCTCATAAAGTCTCAATGTCGTCTCAATACCTCCGGGAGATAACACATTTAGGCGATGGCGTCGGGGTAAGGCGCGACGAACAAGCAAGGGCGTCGTAGGAAGCACGGTATCGGACACAGCGGAATCACTATTTGGCGTACTGTCCATGATGGCGTCGGGGTAGATACTGTTGCTGTGGCGGAGTTTACGCCTGGTGGCGCCACCTACCGTCCCACGATACCGAAAATGTACGCGCGGCATTCAAAAGCACGCATGCAAGCAATGGGCGTTCAAGAGCCCTTCCGGGTTGCGCGGGCCGAGGTTGTTATGGGCGTTCAAGAGCCCATCCGGGTTGGAGGGGTTAAACTGCACAAAATAGTATAAATCTAGCTAGAAAGAAATTATAAACACGTCGCCGGTACAGAAGGGGTTAAGGAAGATGTGTCTGTCTGTCAAATAGTCTTACAGCAAAATTCTGATAATTCGAACACGAATAATCCAAAATTCCCAAATAGCCCGATTTTTTGAAGATCGGAATTATTAATATTAAAAGTTTACAGATGTTAAGATGTTTGCCCCATTAGTTAGTCGATCTTAAAATCTTTCGCTCCATTTCGTCGTCAATATTTAGACCTTTCGTGCTATTTAGATGTCGATTTTTTTTCCCTGGCGAACAATAGTGAGCCTGTAATGTTGGAAGAACCGGCCTTCGGCCGGGAAATTTTTCTGCCGAAAAATGTATGCGACAAATTAATCTAGAAGGGGGATCTAAAGGATTTTTTTTTTTTAATTTGATGGAGGTCTAGGGAGGAAACTAGAAAAAGAATGAATACATGCAAAAAACGCCCAAAAAGTGAACCATCCCCCCTTAACCCTTGTCTAGCGGGTCCTCTGTGGCCGTTTTGGGCCTTTTCAGGCCATTCTGACTGCTATATCAACCATCAGCATGAAAGGAACTGTATTGCGCCGAAAACTAGGCGGAAATCGCTACACAATGACACCACATACAGCTACGTAGCACTCGTGGAGCACTGACAGTGTTACCTCAAAAATGGAAGATTAGCTGATTTTGCTACATTGCTCACTTTTAGCGAACTATTGATCACACTGTCATCCTCCCGCGCGGTGGGGGAACTGGAGTTAGTGTGGGCCGGGAGGCCACAGATGTCGGACGTATGGATCATTACTGTCCCACCCATTTTCACTCGATTTTCACCCTTTTTTCCACCCGTTTTTTGCCAGTTTTTTTAACTCGACATAAGTCGCACGCCGCTAGTTAAGGGTTAACAAGCTTTAGTATCCCTTGCAATTCAAGTTCGTAACATTACGAGATTCACGGCAAAGCAATAACGACAATTCTATCATAGGATTTACACGGCTACATTTAGCCTAACTTGTTTTAATTTTCCTATTTTTGTTTTCTTTATCTGTTTATTGATTCTTGTGTTGTTATTGCATCTGATATAAATCAATATTGACAGTATAGTATTGACAACCGATTAGCTGTTTACTGTTTACTTAACCCTCTCACCACGGAAGGGCTCTTGAACGCCCATAAAAAAGCATATAACAGGTACCCGGATGGTCTCTTGAACGCCCAGTGGTTGAAAGCCTGTGAGCTTCGTGTGCGAGGCGTCGGTCCGACGCATGTAAACAACAGCCGGCTGGACCGTCGCCCCGCATCTCCGGCCACAAGAAGGAGAGCGTCGCTTGTTCGTGTGTGCCTGTATGTTGTTGTTAAGTATCGAAAAGTGGTGTAAAGTGGCTGTTTTGGCCATAAAGTTATCTCCAATGAAATCATCATCACAGCTCAACCAGTTGACTTAGAGAGCTCTACTTAATGCCATTCTACAGGTAAATAACACAGCTACGCTTGGGGATGCGCGGGAATGCGGGAAGCAGTCTGATTAACGAATATACGGTAGCCTAGCCTAGACGTTTTTCGGCCAAAACACCCGGGTTTCGAGGAATATATATATAATACATAGCCGGGGCTGGAGGGTTAAGGGTCACCGCACACCGAGTGTCGTCGGTCTCAGACTCCGTCTATTAAAGGGTTACCGCAGCTATGTTTTCCTACATTAATTATATACCGGTATTTGATATTATATATGTATGTATATATTTTATTGCAGCGTTATGTAAGGAAGTATTAAAAACATTCACTTGTCCCCCGGGCAACTGCCGGGCAGACTAACATTGAAAATCACTAGCCCGGCTACATGTCCGGGCTAGTCCGGGCTGCCGGGCTATACCGGTACCTAATTTCCCAGCCTGGTTATGAGTAGATAATTTGCTGCTTTGCATTACCTTACCCTAACCTAACTTTACTTAGCCTTAGTGTCCAAAGTGGGGGCTGCCACTATCCCCACAGTCCACACACCCGCTAACTAACCTATATAATTGGTATGTCTTGTCATTAAGTACTATAACCTGACTTCACGGGGGGTAACGGAGTCTTGATTGAATATTTTCGGAATTAGCCTAGCAGAATCTTGGGTCTTTTAAAGTTGTGAAAATTAAAGTAAGTTTCTACGTTCCTACTGATTGTACTTAACCCGAGATGGGAATAGCCTACCCAGGTATTTTTTACTCGGCCCAGGGAAAATAATAGACGAACAAATGTTCTAATCAAAGTTTATTCTTGAAACTTGGTACCGGTATGTATTTTAACCAGTACTCTATAGTAACTCATGTATCATGTGAAAGGATATAAATTAAGTATGTAATAGTTCTTGGAATGCAACAACAAATATACATGAAATCTTTATTGGACAAAAGTTACAAAACTAAAACAGGGACTGCAAAGAATAATTTAAAAACCTGTTTTCAATGCCTATATTAGTGGACCTGAAGTGAATCCCTTTGAGACTGAAGTACAGGCAGCCAGCTCCCCTAGTATCCTGATTAAACACCAGTAAACATACATAACATCCCTTTTACTTACAATATTATTCATTCCTTTTAATAAATTTTGAGCATGTATTGTGCGTATATTTACCTTCACATCTTAAAATTTCTCCGGCGGCCGGGGGGCTATACCCCCCGGACCCCCTGTTATGTAGCGGGGGGCACAGCCCCCCGCACCCCCGCGGACGCCGCGCAAAGTTGATCCTTGTAAGCTTAGAAAAATTATCCAGAACTGGATATTTCCTGTTTTGGCACCCTGCCTGAGTCTCCCCCCCTTGACTTATTGTCATGGTAAATATTTACCTATGTTCCCGTTAAAATATCCTCAAAGTAACCTATTAAAAACTGTAGTGAAAAGTAGTGATAAGTGGCTGATATTGCCACAAAGTTCTCTCCACGGAAATCGTCATCACAACTGAACCAGTTGACTTAGAGAGCTCTACTCAACGCCATTCTACAGGTATGAAACACATCTACGCTTGGGGATGCGCGGGAATGCGGAAGCAGTCAAAATAACAAAGATACGGGAGCCTAGGCGTAGACGTTTTTCGGCCAAAACCCCCGGGTTTCGGGGAAATTATAGAATACAATAGCCGGGGCTGGAGGGTTAAACCAGAGCATTTGCTGATATATAATAATCTGACATGTACTCTCCTCAATAATGACAGTCTGTATCATGCCTTGTAGAGTGGTAGCCTTCTAGCTAAGTAATCGCAAAAGCTAAAGGCGTATCACAACAAACAAAAACACACGCGGTACGACAATCATGGACTCGTCGACGCCTGTTACAAAAGTACCCTATTTTAACACATACTTCCTGCGGACACACCAATCTGGCAGCCGTGCTAGCTAATCTAAACCTTGTTACTACAACACAGATGTATACAAATGAGTAAGGACTCACTAGAAGCTCTGGAACGTTGAATCAAGCGGAGCACAGCGCAAGCCTTCTTGTCAGTGTGGCCGCGGAAGTAGGAAGGAAGACGATGGCCGCTAGAGGGCCTGGTGTTGGGGAAGCGAAACATGAGAAATCCACGCATATGGCAAGTCATATGATAAGAGATATTAATTTGGGTTTTTTCCTTTTTATGTTTTACAGAGTTTTTTTCTGTCGGGTACCCGATCAAAATGACGATCCCGTAAGGGAATTAAGCGTGCACTTATGAGGAGTACTCCAGGCTAACTTCCGCGCGGGCTATTCAAAATGCTGGCGCGGGATGTTGAATGGAGAATGGAGAGAGGGATTGGCTGTGTAAGGGATCTGCCTCTCTCGTAACAGTCGTAGATATGTGAAATAGGCTACCTAGTGCTATAGTGGGATCAAGAACAATAGATAGTTTCAAGATAAAATAAGATAGTTTTATGGACGAAATGGGTTGGATGTGAAAGGGATCTGCCTTTTGTGGGCCACTTGTCTCTCTGCAAATTCTGGAGGATGGTGATGTTATAGACGTGGTATATTGCGATTTTATGAAGGCCTTCGATAAGGTCCCACATAAAAGGTTAATAGAGAAAGTTAGAAGCTATAATATAGGGGAGAAATGTGTGAAATGGATAGAAGCCTTCCTGAAAGATCGGAGACAGAGGGTACTGGTGAATGGAATAGGCTCGGGGTGGAGGGAAATTACAAGTGGGGTACCTCAGGGATCGGTGTTGGGACCACTACTGTTCGTTATATTTATCAACGACTTACCTGAAGTTATAACTAATGGAAGTGAGATATACCTGTATGCGGATGACACTAAGCTGTATACAGTAGAAGAGTGAGGAGTAAGGAAGATGTGGGTTTGCTTCAAGGAGATGTGGAGGGCATGAAGGGATGGTCTGAACATTGGTTAATGCCTTTTCATCCAAAAATATGCAAGTACATGCGGATTGGGACAAGCAAGATAGACAAGGTAGGATACAGTATGTATGAAGAGATGGAGGAAGTGAATGCAGAAAAGGATATAGGAGTAGTGATAGACAATAAGTTAAATTTCTCCGAACATTTAGCGGAAACGATAAACAAAGCCAATAGAATTGTAGGGCTGATAAGGAGGACATTTATGTCACTTGACGAAGAAATCTTCAGGAATCTCTATACAGCGCTGGTTAGGCCGGACCTGGAATATGCGAACCAGGTGTGGGCTCCATATATGGTAAAGGATATAGAAGCAGTGGGGAAAGTGCAGAGGAGAGCTAGCAAGCTAGTACCAACGTTAAAGAATGCGGGCTATGAGCAGAGGTTGAGGACACTCTGGGGCTTCCGACACTGGCATATAGGAGAAAGAGAGGGGATATAATAGAGACTTTTAAGATATTGTCAGGAAAGTATGATGAGGATGTGTGTGAAGGTATTTTCTTGATGCGGGAGGGAACAAGAACGAGAGGACACTCTAAGAAAATTTACAAAGAAAGAAATAGGCTTGAAAAGGCAAAGAACTCATTTTGTGATAGAGTGGTAAATGAGTGGAACGCACTGCCCCAGTATGTAGTCGATTCCGAATCAATAAAGAAGTTTGAAAGTAATCTTGATAAAGCATGGGGAAGACAACATTTGAAGTTGTTGTTGTTGTTGTTGTTCCCTAAGCTGCCTGGCCGAACAGCCCCGAGTCCCTGAGAAAGGCCATGGCCACGATCGGGCTTTCCCACAGAGCTCTCATTGAGTGTAGATTGTGTTGTTGGCGTAAGTGGTTGTGTGAAATGCAGTCTTCTATGATGTGTTTAATGGTATGGGGTGCTGTGTTACATCCCGGGCAGGCGTCGACAACGGAGTCATCCAGTCTCTTCTGATAGCTCAGGAGAGCTGGATGGTGTCCGCATCTCAGCCTGGCCAGGTGGACTCTGTCCTCGCGAGGAAGGGAGGATTCGGAAGGATGGATTTCGGGAGGTCGTGCATGCAGCTGTGTGTTGTCTGTGAGTGAGTGGATGGATCGGTGAGAGATATGAGTATGGATGTGCTTCTGGAAGTTGGTTCGGGGTGGGCAGGGAGGGAGAGAGGACAATAATTGTGTGATACCGTGTGCTGGGTGTTGTTTTGATATTTCTTGGTGTCTGTGGGTGTGTTGCCATGTAGTTTAGTGGTGGTCTTGGTTCGTGGAGCTGCTGCCAGGAATTGAGTGCCTCTCATGTCCAGATGGTCTTTGACTTTGAGGATTTTGGTTTCTTGATGTAGGTGATCTGTGGGTGCAGTAGCTGTGCAGCCTGTAATGATCTTCAGGGCTTTGTTTTGAATAGTCTGTAAGGTCTTATGATGTGTTTCAGCTAGGTTAGAAGCCCAGGCTGGGCTTGCGTATTCCATCACTGATCTTATGTATTGTTTATATACTGTGGTGGTAGTTTCTTTGTTGTGTCAACATTTGAAGTTTGATTATAAAGCAAAAATACAGAATAGTAAAATTTTTGCGTCTGCTACCGCCGCCGCCAACACCGTGAACGACCGCAGCAGTGCAAGTACTGGCACTGAGCTGGATACACAGGCCTAGTTTGCCTTTTTCCAGAGGATCTACTGTAAGAAACTGTAAGATGTTTATCTTAGTTGCATGTGTAAGGGATCTGCCTCATTTGTACCGGTGTGCAAACAAACGAGCGACAGAGAGAGACTGGGTGTGTAAGGGATCTGCCTCTATTCGTTTAGTAACAGAGTTGTAGATATGTGGAATAGGCTACCGAGTCCTATAGTGGGATCAAGAACAATAGAGTTCAACATAAAATTAGATAGGACGATATGGGTTGGGTGTGAAAGGCTGCCACGGGCGTGTCTGGCCACCATTTTGGATATCATATCAAAGTTGCCCAATACAAAAATGCACCTCGTGTCAAACTTTGGTCGCGAACCGACAAGCAGTTCCGGAGTTATTGCGTAAAAACCGGACTATATTATAGGTTTGACTCCTGCAAGGAGATAAAGAAAACCTAATATTTAGTAGTGGCCCCGTAATCATTGACGATTATGCCTATTACATAAGGCTACCTCTTCAAACGCCCATAAGCGCAGTTTGAAACTACCGCCACAGAGCTCAGAGGAACCTTCATCATAAGCACACGCTAAATCACTCATGGTTCGTCTTTATGATTGGGTTCTCACTACGAAAAAACTTTGTAACAAATATAAAATAAAAATATAATAAGAATAACTATTCATAAGCTTTCCATATTCAGTGGATGTACTTTTGTGGATTCTTGGACCAGGCGCTGGCTAGCGCATCTATCCACCTTCACTGACATATCAAGTATACCAAAATCCTTAATACATAAGCGAATGGGAAGGGGATGGTCGGGAGAGCTCCAGTCGTCAATGATTACGGGGCCACTACTAAATATTAGGTTTTCTTTATCTCCTTGCAGGAGTCAAACCTATAATTTATTAGTGGCCCCTCCATCATTGACGATTATGCCTGATATCTAAGACTGGAGGGGGACATTCGTAATCATATCATAACCATTGCAAATAGAATAGGCAGATAATCAAACAATCACATAGTATTCTTACTTTGTAAAACTGTATATTTATGTATAAACTTTATACAACATATAAAAAGGGGTACAATCAGGGGCGTGCTTAAAGAAGCCTGCTTGAAGAAAAAGGTAACTATGAGAATCTGTTCACAGATCTGAAAGTTAAAGGCACCCCACTTAAGTAAGTGGTGAAAAATAAAACTTTATGTTTACATATGCACATATAAACCCCATTATTCTAATGTGTATATTCCTTAAAATTAGACACAAAAATAGAATAAATTCTTGTACTATCGCAGATGTACTTACTAAAATGCTACTCGTAGTTACAACTACCGAGAACTCTTAAAATTAAATTGCTTCAACAGTGTATCCCACTGAAAGAAACCATTGTTGTACTACTGTACCTCAACAACATTTCCCGTAGGCATTACTACAGAGAAATTTTAATCACAACACTTATACATTGTATCACAGCTCGTATACTTTGTACTTATCTTCCGGCGGGGTCTAGGGTTTCTTATGTTTCACTGACTGCACCCCCCCCCCCCCCCCCCTCTTTCTTAACCTAAACAATTAGTGACTTAGAGACCCATCTAGACCCTTTGCCGTAACGCTATACATGGCATTGACGGTTTGTCTAGTGCCACCGACAGGTATCGAGTAAAAAAAGTATGATTTGAAGCCCATAGTTGAGTACCGGTAGTAGCTATGTCTTCAACAGAAAAATTCTTTAGAAAACTTAAAGATACTGCCCATTTGCGTAAATCGTGGGCCTTACCCACTACGCCGGGATTACTCTCTTTAATGACTTCTTCTAGCAGAGAAGCCATTTTACGTTTCATTAATCTTTTACCCGTACTCGATACCCATAAAGCACCTTGCTGGTTAAGAGGTGCCACTCTCATATACTTGGTTAAAGCTTGTACAGGACACAAATTATGGTGCACTTTACCCCGTTTCAACGCCGGCACCGTGAACTCTGAGAAAACATGTTCACTGTGTTCATTCTTGGCGATGAACCCTGGGGAAGCAGCAATATGAATGCAATCATTTAGTCTACCAAACCTTATGCAATTAGGGGTGTTGCTCATCGCCGCCAGCTCAGATACCCTGTTACCAGTTGCCAAAGCCATAAGGAACACAGCCTTTTTTTAACCCTTCTGGCCCGGTTGTCATTTTAAAATGACACCACGAATGAAGGGCAGGAGCCCAGTTGTCATTTTAAAATCTGTAAGCTTTCAAGCCTATTCAGCTTGGTCTGAACGCCGTGCGTCCGACGCATGTAAACAAAGCCGATCGTTACGTCACCGCACCTCCGAAAACAAGAAAGAGAAGACTCGTTTGTTATTGTATGTCTGCATGTCGTTGTTTCAGTAGTGAAAAGATCGTCATATTGCTAACATCGCCTGCAAGTGCTCTCCACTGAAATCGTCATCACAACTGAACCAGTTGACATAGAGAGCTCTACTCAACGCCAGTCTACAGATTGGAAACCGCACTACATTTATAGATGCGTGGGAAATTTCTAGCAGTTAAACTAAACAAAAATACAGTAGCCTAGGCCTAGACGTTTTTCGGCCAGATCGCCCGGGTAGCCCACACTGTCATTTTGAGAGCCTGCCCGGGCCAGGAGGGTTAATAGCAATTCAAAATCTGCCGTGTTCTGATACAGACGGGAATGAAGCAAAGATAATGCTTTGTCAAGAGACCAGGTAGGCATGAGCTGACGGGGAGGTGGGCGGAGTTTGAAGCATGCTCTCATGAAACCTGTTTCTTCCGCTTGTGGTATGGTTAGACCTGTAAGGTCAAAGAATGGCACCCTGATAGCTGTTAAGTGATTTTTTAGAGTCACTACAGATAGACGTTTCTGTTCAAACAAATAGTTTAAATAATTAAAAACTAATACCACCGAAGGTACTGTCTGTTCTGTTCTAACTATCCAAGAAGTAAAGGACTGCCAATGAGATTGATATTGCCTCTTGGTAGATTGTGTGTACCGATTCATCAATTTATCTGTCACGTTTCTACCATACGGCGTTAGCCACTTGGCCTCCTGAATGTCCACAATGCAAAAGTCAGCGAGGTCTTTAGGTTGCCAATCGTGTCTAAGTGGAAATACCCGACCGGGAGCGACACCGGGTTCGGGCACCACATTCTCAATTGCTGGTACCACAACTGCGCCGGCCACAGGGGCACGATTAACGAGACTACGCCTCGATAATCCTGTAGTTTGTTGACTACGTGGCACATTAGAGAAGCGTCTGGTGGCGGAAACAGATAAATGGAACTCCACCTGTTCCAATCCGTCACCAATGCGTCGGGCCCCCCCGCCGGCGTTAATGTCCGGCGTGTGAGGTACCGAGGGAGTTTGTGATTCTCCTCTGACGCAAATAGATCCACTTGTGGACGGTAAGGCTCTGCAATCATTTGATTGAAAATGTTTTGCTTGAGTGCCCACTCTACTGTTGTGCTCTGTCTCCGAGACAGCGCGTCTGCCCAGACGTTTGCTACGCCTGGGAGATATGATGCATGAAGATGAATGTGAAGAGTGAATGAAGAGTGAAGAGAATGAAGAGAATGAAGTGAATGAAGAGAATGAAGAGTGAAGTTGGGGAAAGCACCAGGAACAGATGGAGTGTGTGGGGAAATGTTGAGGTATGGTGGTGAGATAGTGATAGAATGGGTATGGAAAATGTGAAAACTAGCATGGGAGAAGGGGAGTGCACCCGATGACTGGAAGACTGGCATAATAGTCCCCCTATATAAGGGCAAAGGGGAAAGAGGAGTGTGTGGTAACCACCGAGGAATATGTCTTCTAAGCGTAGTAGGGAAGGTATACAGTAGGGTAGTGATTGAGAGAGTGAGAGTGAGAACGGAGAAATGGATAGGCGACGAGCAGGGAGGTTTTAGGAAGGGAAGAGGATGTGTAGATCAGATTTTTACCCTGAATTGTGTTGTGGAGAAGTATCTGGAGAAGAAACAAAAGGTGTATGTTGCCTTTATGGACTTGGAGAAGGCCTATGACAGAGTGGATAGAGAAGGTTTGTGGAAAGTACTTAGAATATACGGAGTAGAGGGCAAGTTGCTGAAAGCAGTGAAGAGCATGTATGAGGGTGCAAAGGCGGCAGTACGTGTGGAGAGTGAGCAGAGCGAGTTCTTTGACCTGAATGTTGGTTTGAAACAGGGGTGTGTGATGTCCCCGTGGTTGTTTACTGTATATGGATGGAGTTATGAAAGAAATACTATCAAGAGCAGTGGATGTTGGTGTATCGCTGAAAAGGGAGGCAATTGAGTGGAAGCTACCTATACTGCTGTTTGCGGATGATACAGTTCTGATGAGTGATAATGAATGGGAGTTGCAGGGTCTGTTAAATGAGTTTGGAACAGTGTGCGAAAAACGGAATTTGAAGGTAAATACGGGGAAGAGCAAGGTTATGGTCTTCGAAAGGGGTGAAGTCACAGAGTGTGAGGTAAGCTGAACGGTCAGGCTATGTAGATCGTCAACTCTTTTAAGTATCTGGGCAGTGTGTTGAGTAAAGATGGGACTATGGATGAAGAGGTGCGGGAGAGGGTACAACAGGGGAAGAGGGTTGTAGGAACGCTAAAAGCAGTAACAAGAAATAGGTGGTCAGTATGGAAGTGAAGAAGTCCTTGCATGACAGTGTGGTAATCCCGACACTGACTTACGGAAGCGAAGCATGGACGTTGGTTGAGAGACTCAGACCAAGAGTGAGAGCAGTGGAAATGAATTACTTAAGGAGTGCGTGCGGAGTTACATGGAGGGATAGACAGACTAATGAGGAAGTAAGAAGGAGGTGTGGTGTGGAGGTAGATGTGCTGGAAAGTGTGAAAAGGAACAACTTGAGATGGTTCGGCCATATGGAACGTATGGAAAGCGAGAGAATGACTAAGAGGGTGTACGAGAGCGAGGTAGAGGGACAGAGGGGGAGAGGTAGACCGAATATGAGGTGGAAGGATGGAGTGAGGAAGTACATGAACGAAGGTGGTGCTGGTTGGGGGGAGGGGCGTCGACTGACTGGGGACAGAGGTGCATGGGGGCGGTTCGTTCGTGGCCACCCCTTCGGGGATCACGGCGTCAGGCAATAGATAGATAGATAGATAGAAGATGAATGTGCAGCTCGTTGGCTAGCACAAAAATCTTTTCTGACACGTCTAGCAACTTCCGAGACCTCGTTGACCCTTGTTTCTGAATGCAGTGAACTGCATTGAGATTGTCCATCCTGAAGGCCACCGACTTTCCCCGTAAAGTAGAGCCGTGAACCTGAAGGAAATACAAGGGGACTAGTAACTCTTTTACATTTATGTGAGACGTTTCTGAAGGGGACCAAAGCCCTTGACCCTGATGCCCGAGGTTTGACTGAAAGCCCCAACCTATCGTCCCTGACGCATCCGTGTCCACCCATACCGTCGGCGGAGGAGAGGTCCATGACATGACTGAGTGCAACATTTCCCTCTTCGCCCAGACCGCTAGTAAGCTGTGTATTAATGTTGGGATAGGCCATAATTTTCCCGCCGGTAAGAGTGGGAAATATCTGTTGCCCTCCAAGATTAAACGTTTGACTTTCAACCGGCCCAACTTCACAGTTAGTTGAACCCAGTTGAGAGAACCGACTAGAGATTCCCAGAGTCTCCGTGTCGTAGTCAGGCTGTGGAGAAACATAAACAGTTTCTTGCGAAATCTGTTTCGATTGTCCACACTCTGACTCAGAGTGAGAGATGCTGTGTCCCAGACCAGCCCTATCCACTGAATTACTTGTGAGGGAACAAGGTTTGACTTTACCAAGTTGACCTTGAATCCTAGAGATTTGACATGGTTTAACGTATGTTGACATGAGTGTTGCATAACTTTTCTGTCTCTGCCACCACCAGCCAGTCGTCCAGATACCACAAGATCCTGATCCCTTGTTCTAAAATGAGCATCAGGGCTTGCCGGACTAATTTTGTGAAGATGCGCGGCGCTAGGCTCAACCCAAACGGCATCCTTTGAAAGACATAATTCTGATCCATTATTCTTAACGCCAGAAATTTTTGAAATCTCTTGTTTACCGGGACATGCCAATACGCGTCTGTCAGGTCTAATGAACACATCCACCCTCCCGGCGGAAGTGTTAGCCTGATTTGATTCACTGTCAGCATCCTGAATGTGGAGATTCAAATAAGACAGGTCTACGACCGGTCTCATTTGAATACTGTCCCTTTTTGGTACTAGAAAGAGTTTGGACGTAAACACCGGGTAAGTCGGGGGGACGGGGATAATGACACCCTTGGTAATCATCTCCTGAACTATTGACTCCACCTCTAAAGAAACATGATTGGCCGTTGTCGGCTGACGTAAGCGAGGTCGCCGGAGCCACTGCCAAGTGATGCCTTTGCGTACCACAGTCCTCGCCCATGTTCTTAACCCTCTGTTCCCGGAAGGGCTCTTGAACGCCCATAAAAAAGCATACACGAGCTGCCCGGAAGGGCTCTTAACCCTCCAGCCCCGGCTATGTATTATATATATATTCCTCAAAACCCGGGTGTTTTGGCCGAAAAACGTCTAGGCTAGGCTACCGTATATTTGTTAATCAGACTGCTTCCCGCATTCTCGCGCATCCCCAAGCGTAGCTGTGTTATTTACCTGTAGAATGGCATTAAGTAGAGCTCTCTAAGTCAACTGGTTAAGCTGTGATGATGATTTCATTGGAGATAACATTATGGCCAAAACAGCCACTTTACACCACTTTTCGATACTTAACAACAACATACAGGCACACACGAACAAGCGACGCTCTCCTTCTTGTGGCCGGAGATGCGGGGCGTCGGTCCAGCCGGCTGTTGTTTACATGCGTCGGACCGACGCCTCGCACACGAAGCTCACAGGCTTTCAACCACTGGGCGTTCAAGAGGCCTTCCGGGTACCTGTTATATGCTTTTTTATGGGCGTTCAAGAGCCCTTCCGTGGTGAGAGGGTTAAACACCCATGAGCTCAAAGCCTGTGAGCTTGGTGTGCGAGGCGTCGGTCCGACGCATGTAAACAACAGCCGGCTGGACCGACGCCCCGCATCTCCGGCCACAAGAAGGAGAGCGTCGCTTGTTCGTGTGTGCCTGTATGTTGTTGTTAAGTATCGAAAAGTAGTGAAAAGTGGCTGTTTTTGCCATAAAGTTATCTCCAATGAAATCATCATCACAACTGAACCAGTTGACTTAGAGAGCTCTACTTAATGCCATTCTACAGGTAAATAACACAGCTACGCTTGGGGATGCGTGGGAATGCGGGAAGCTGTCAGAATAACAAATGTACGGTAGCCTAGCCTAGACGTTTTTCGGCCAAAACACCCGGGTTTCGGGGAATATTTATGTAATGCGTAGCCGGGGCTGGAGGGTTAAAGGCCATGCCTGATGACACGCACGGAAGGACCCAGTTAGCAGACTGGAGTTCGCCAGCTGGACCACCCTCGTTTCCAACACGCCTTTGAATGGACCCGGGAGTGAGAGAGACCTTAGTTTTTTGCTGGTGGAGGTGTACCCTTGGACGACTGGCCGGGTTTGGCTGGAGGCGGGCCCTGACCTGGTCGTTGGTGAAACTTGTGGCCTTTACCTGAGAAACTACCCTGTTTATACCTGAACAGAGCCTGACCCTGGGTGGAAGGGGACTTTGGCTGATGAAAAGGCTTAGACCCACTAGCTTGAACTTTCGAAACTGGTTTGGGTTTAGGGAAAGTGAAAGTAGGTTTCTTAGGTTGAGAGGGACTCTGTTTGAATGCTTGTGCCATATTGAAAACAGTCTTCCAAATTGCTGGTGAAATCAAAGAAGGAGTTAGAACTGGAGACAGAACTTCTTGGCTCGCAATACGGTCAGGAAGTTTCTTCACTAAAAACATCCGCAGATCCTGCCTTGCTCGAACCGCCTCTAATAAGGCCGTCCGAATATCTCCTAAAGACTGTATGGAAGTCTGGAGAAGCAAGCGCCTGGCAAGCTCAATGGCTTTCTTGACTTCCGCGGCTTCTATTGCCTGAGAAGAGCGTAACAGAGACTTTGTTACTTGCTGGGTAACAACATATTGCGAAAACAGTCTAAACGCTTTTCCTCTTAACCTAAACTCGCGGTCTAGGTGAGCTGAGGAAGGCGTGCTAAAAGGATCTTTTAATTCGCACAAATTGATTTTAGGGGCAGCCAAGAAATCAAACAAAGCAGAGGGGACTCCGCCGGCACTATAAACCGGAAGAGAGAACCAAGAATGGTGTTCTTGAGGGATTTGGTGGGAAGATTTTGACGTGAAAGTAGTGGCAAAATTTTGAGGCTCTGTTTCCCATTCCACCCAAGGTCCCGTACCCAACTGCCCCACCTGCAAAACTGGATTAGAAGCTGAGTCTGTGATCGGAAACATATCCAACTCCGGCGTCAAAGCAGAAAGTGCCTTGACGTCGTTAAAGCCGTCATTCTTAGTCCAGTCAGAAAAAAGCTTTGAAGCTGAGGCAGGGGGTAGGGCTGGTGTTGATGCATACACAAAAAAGTCATGGTTATAATAACTTGGAATGGCCTTAATATGAACATCCAAAACATTTCCTTGACTATCCAAAGCTCTGAGTTTTCTAGAATTATTACCTTAGATTACCCACTCATGTGGTACAGGGAGCTCCCCCGAAATAGTAGCTTGTGCTGCCTCTGGCTTAGTTGGTAACATTGCTACCCATGACTCATCAGGCCCATATAAAAGAGGCATAGCTCCTTTTTTGACTGGCGCCTTGTCTAAAGGAGGGGGAGTTATGTCTGATATGACTCGCACATTGAAAGTAGTGAGAGCTGCTGTGCCTGGCACATTGGAACTTGGATCTGACACAAGTGGGAGATTAGGTATTTTAGCTAAAGCAATGGATGTAGCCAGAGGTCGCACATTCGTCGACGTCGCGGGAGCTCCCGTACCAACTGTAGGAGTTATCGGCGCAGGGCCAAAGAACCTATTAAGTGCATTCAATAGTAATCCATCAATCTCTTCTGCTGTTACATACCTAGCCGATGACGAACTCCGTGGAGATTCGACAGTACCCTGAGAGTCGTCTAGAAGTTGACTGGACTCTTGAACCTCCATCTCTGAGACCAGAGATCGTTGTTCTTCATCCGTTAAGTCTGGCCTATCATGGGAAGATCCCGCCGAAGCCGGGACCTCCACATGCTGCCATGTTAAATCTGGGATAGAAGATGGTACATCGGCATCCCGGTGGACGTCAGCCACTACTACTTGAGTCACAAAAGGGTGTGTTCTGTCCTGCCAGGACTGTGAGTAACGCCATACCCCTTGGCTGTGGTTGTCACTCGCTTGCGAGCTAGGAATACTCTCTGATTGAGAGCCCTCACCCGAGCCCCCTAGAGGTTTATAGTTTCTGTAAGACACTTCTAAATCTGAGGCTGACACACGTGACCTAGTAGAAAAAGCCTGAATATCAGGTAATGAAATGTCCGCCGGGGCATCCTCCACCACATTCTCTGACTCCACCCCTGACCTGTCAGATTGGACGTTAGACTTGGTGGGGGTAGAGGCAGAAAGCGGGGTACCAGGCTCCGACGACCGCCGTGAGTCCTTTCGCGCCGGAGGATCCCTTTTGGATGATTTATGACTTTTACTTGACTTATGCTTAGTACTAGTACTGTCTTTAGATCCCCCACTAGCTTCCTTTTTCTTCTTTTTGGAAGGGGAAGCAGAGTGGCCCGAATCTGTCACCTTCTGCCTCAGTGGTGACCTTGAAGTGGACCTCGTCGCCGTTGCCAAAGGTGACGGTGAGCGAGGCCTCTTAGACTTGCTGGGGGAGGGTGTGGCAACTTGTCCCCGCCCAGTCTCTGAGGTCTTACGTGCACGTATCTTATACTGAGGGGGGGTATGTTTAATGATTAAAAGCTCCCATAGCTCAAGGTTATCACATTGCAATGCTTTATGTGCTACATTCGTTGAGTAAGTAGCGAGAAGTTGTTTCACTTCTTGTAAAGCCACCGCCGCAGTATTATCCTTCTGAATTAGAACTTTAACACTTAAGAGGTGACAAATAGTGCAATTCTTTGTCACCCATATCCCCCGTGATCGATCTAGGCATTTAACACATTTAATACAGAGCTTGTGAGCAAAAATAGGGATACCTGAGCATAACGGTGTTGAACATAAAGCAATGAGAGGTTCAAGTGCTGCCATGACAGAGACTGGGGGAAATCTACCCCGCCCCCAGGAACTACCTGGTCACCTGGTGCAACGCCGGTACTCCGCCCTGGAAAGAGAAATTTCCAGGAATTAATGCTCATAAGGTTACCCCAAAATGGTACAAAACATATGCCTTAAAACCGCCGGTCAACGAACCGTAGCACTCCACCACTACTGTTCGTTTTCCTTTAGTTTCATATTAAAGATTTCAGCATATCTTTACATGTCCAAAAGATTTAAGCATATCTTCTGAATCCTCATAAAGATGAATCATATCTGTATAAAGATTTCAGCATATCTTTACCTGTCCAAAAGATTTAAGCATATCTTCTGAATCCTCCTATAGATGAAGCATATCTTTACTAAAGAGGAAGGCTTTCAAGTAACCCTGTACACTTGAAACACTAGTAAGATTCAGGCAACTTTTTATCCCATAAAAAGTCTAAGCCTATCTTAATCTCTAATCCGGCTTCTCCCAGAAGCCCTCATAGATCGCCGTAATGAAGGTCGTGATACCCTATTGTATCAATCAATTGTTTGTCAATTTATCACGAATTGCAAATCCGATAATATAACCACCCGAAGGTACAACCGCCGGGTTTTATATGTAATGACAAACCAATTGTACCTGCCCCAGACCTCTTTGTAAAAAGGTCGCCGGGAGGGAAAGACCAAACAAAACCAACAGCATTGTTTCAATGACTTTGAAAAGCCGAGAAAACCATATCCAACAGGTGTCAGCATGATCACCTAGATAAATGTGTGGAGCCCACCTCGCCGTGAATAAAACAGGAAGCCTGATCACAGGCTCGACCACAGAAAACGCAGTTTCTGATGAGCCCTCAAGCTACCCAACTTGCCGGGGTAACTTACCTAGTTTAACCAACCTGATTAAAACTCGGTAAAAACTCGCCGGGGTAACTTACCTATTTTAACCATCCAGATTAAAACTTGGTAAACAAAACGGCTTTCTCGGAGCAATCGAGAAAAACCGCCGGAATGTTGATGGGCTGGTCTATCAGAATGAGAGTTGAGCGTTCTCTGCCATACCCATAGCTTACTCTGACTGTTCCTTTTACTTATATATTTTCTTGATCTCAAGTGACGGTGTCTTTTCCGTGGATTGACCTCCCTACTGCCAACCCTGGCAGATTGGGAGCCAAAGCGTCACATTTTTCCTTTGCCCCTCAACTTTCCCTTTATAATTGCTGAGGGGCACAGGGCCTTGGGTGGGGCTTTTGTTTCCCGGGCGTTTCCGCACCCTCCTCAGCTCCCCGCCTTTGAGTGGCTTCGGTCACCTGGGCATTATTAGTGGTAAGCTGGGAGGGTTCTGTGGGGTCGCTCGGTTATGGCCTTGGCCTTGCTCGGGACCTTGGGGCTGCTCGGCCAGACAGCCTGAGGAACAGCAACAACAACAACAACAACAACCGCCGGAAAGGCAACCCACACCAAACAGAACGCAGTCTGATAAACATAATCAGACCCCCAGGCCGAAGCTCCTGGATCAGCCAATCACAACTAATCCAGGACACACATGGCACATGAATACATTTTTATTATAATAAACAATGAAAACACTTGCATATGTGAACAAACTACGAGTGGCTGGCTAGGCCTGGTGAAAACGGAAAAAAAAACACTTAATGACGTCGAAACACCATCGAAAAGCACTCCATCCCACCAAAACTGGAACAGCCGCCACCTCAAAATCGTAGAAAACACCCGGGTAAGGGAAAAACTGACTCGGGACCCAAAAAGAACTTCACTAAGTGAAGAAACATACACCAGGAACGTCAGTACAAATAACATAGGCTACTCCATTAGAAAGATAGCTAGAAGCCCGACATCGCGTAGTTACAGCCTCCTAACCAGCTAGGCCTAAAGATTGCTAAACACAAAAAATGTTTCAGAGCGTCCTCAACTCGGCCACGAGGGTCCGTCCGAAATAGACGCCCCAACAAAACGACCCAAAATACACTTGTTCTGCGAGAAAACCACCCATGACACCCCTGCTAGCTAATCCTAACCTTACTCAAGACATCCCAGAGTAAACAAATGAGAAAAAACTCACTAGGGACGCACGAATGCGGAATCAAAGCGGAGCACTGTGGGGGACACGTCCGGGTGGTGAGAGCGCAGAGCAAGGAAGGTGGATAGATGCGCTAGCCAGCGTCTGGTCCAAGAATCCACAAAAGTACATCCACGGAATATGGAAAGCTTATGAATAGTTATTCTTATTTTATTTTTATTTTTTATTTGTTACGAAGTTTTTTCGTAGTGAGAACCCAATCATAAAGACGAACCATGAGTGATTTAGCGTGTGCTTATGATGAAGGTTCCTCTGAGCTCTGTGGCGGTAGTTTCAAACTGCGCTTATTTTCTTACTGTAGATCCTCTGGAAAAAAGCAAACTATGCCTGTGTATCCAGCTCAGTACCAGTACTTGCACTGCTGCGGTCGTTCACGGTGTTGGCGGCGGCGGTAGCAGACGCAACATTTTTACTATTCTGTATTTTTGTTTTATAATCAAACTTCAAATCTTGTCTTCCCCATGCTTTATCAAGATTACTTTCAAACTCCCTTATTGATTCGGAATCGACTACATACTGGGGCAGTGGGCGTTTGAAGAGGTAGCCTTATGTAATAGGCATAATCGTCAATGATGGAGGGGCCACTAATAAATATATTTTTATGGAAGCTTGCAATACTACTTGAACCCCTGATAACGTTGCTTGCTGTTTGAGGGAGGAGGAAAGGTAAGTCACACCACACCAAAAATTGTCAAAACGTTGAAGGTCTATCTATCTATCTATTGCCTGACGCCGTGATCCCCGAAGGGGTGGCCACGAACGAACCGCCCCCATGCACCTCTGTACCCAGTCAGTCGACGCCCCTCCCCCCAACCAGCACCGCCTTCGTTGATATACTTCCTCACTCCATCCTTCCACCTCTCATTCGGTCTACCTCTCCCTCTCTGTCCCTCCACCTCGCTCTCGTACACCCTCTTGGTCATTCTCTCGCTTTCCATACGTTCCATATGGCCGAACCGTCTCAAGTTGTTCCTTTTCACACTTTCCAGCACATCTACCTCCACACCACACCTTCTTACTTCCTCATTAGTCTGTCTATCCCTCCATGTAACTCCGCACGCACTTCTTAAATACAGTAAACCCTCGCCATCTCGGACCTCTAGAGGTCGGAAACCCGTACTAGCCGGACTGGCTACGGCCTCTCGGACATGTACTTCCGTATTTCGGACATTTCCGTCATCGTTTCGACTGTCCGACGTTGTCGGATGACGCCCTCACGTCACCGGTTAATAATATATATATCCCCGCGCTGTAGGCCTAATCCCTCCCCTCCCTGTCCCAAGCCTCAACTCCGACCCCATTACTGTGATGATGTTGATAAGCCTATCTTATTTATTATTTATCTATGTGCTGGAAGGATATTATATTTTTCAATTCCATCACATTAGAAATGATTCAAAGATTTCAATAAGTCCAAATAAGACATAGTTATGTTAATGTATAAGGGAGTTCGGTAGATGAATTAGAGAGATAGATAGATAGAAAGAGAGTGTATATCGAGGGAACAAAACAAAACAAAAAATCTATCAAACTTAAATCTTCCGTCTGCTCGCACGGAGGGGAGGGTTGAAATATTTTGTTGACTATCTTATTTATTATTTATCTATGTGCTAGAAGGATATTATATTTTTCAATTCCATCGCATTAGAAATTATTCAAAGATTACAAAAAGTCCAAATAAGACATAGTTATGTTAATGTATAAGGGAGTTAGGTAGATATGCATTATAGAGATAGATAGATAGAAAGAGAGTTGCAGAGGGGGAGTGAGCGATTTTATGTGGAAAAAAGCTAAAAATACCCTGGCAAAAAACTTCCGAACCATCGGTAGATCTCGGTAAAAAATGTGTAAAGTCGAGCCAAAGTGTTTGTTGTTCGGGCAAGGGGTAGTACTATGCAACCTTCATTAAAGTGAAAATTCGTTGCAAGAGTGTCGTTGTGCAGGGGTTTACTGTACTATGTTTTGTATTACAGATTATAGGGTTCGAATAGGGTTGTTTTCGTTTTCTAGGTTCACGCGGACGTCTCTCTTGAGGTCGCATTTTTTCCGTAGTCTCCGATTTCATTGTTGTCTCGGACGGACATTGGTTAGGTCGGATTTTATCCTCTGTTAGGTCGGACACAAGCCGGACTCCGGACATCTCGGATTTTCGGTCATCTCGGACTGGGTCTCCCCCCAATTAGTCCGAGATAGCGAGGGTATACTGTAATTCATTTCCACTGCTCTCACTCTTGGTCTGAGTCTCTCAACCAACGTCCATGCTTCGCTTCCGTATGTCAGTGTCGGGATTACCACACTGTCATGCAAGGACTTCTTCACTTCCATACTGACCACCCTATTTCTTGTTACTGCTTTCAGCGTTCCTACAACCCTCTTCCCCTGTTGTACCCTCTCCCACACTTCTTCATCCATAGTCCCATCTTTACTCAACACACTGCCCAGATACTTAAAAGAGTTGACGATCTCCATAGCCTGACCGTTCAGCTTCACCTCACACTCTGTGACTTCACCCCTTTCGAAGACCATAACCTTGCTCTTCCCCGCATTTACCTTCAAATTCCGTTTTTCGCACACTGTTCCAAACTCATTTACCAGACCCTGCAACTCCCATTCATTATCACTCATCAGAACTGTATCATCCGCAAACAGCAGTATAGGTAGCTTCCACTCAATTCCCTCCCTTTTCAGCGATACACCAATATCCACTGGTCTTGATAGTATTTCTTTCATAACTCCATCCATATATACAGTAAACAACCACAGGGACATCACACACCCCTGTTTCAAACCAACATTCAGGTCAAAGAACTCGCTCTGCTCACTCTCCACACGTACTGCCGCCTTTGCACCCTCATACATGCTCTTCACTGCTTTCAGCAACTTGCCATCTACTCCGTATATTCTAAGTACTTTCCACAAACCTTCTCTATCCACTCTATCATAGTCCTTCTCCAAGTCCATAAAGGCAACATACACCTTTTGTTTCTTCTCCAGATATTTCTCCACAACACAATTCAGGGTAAAGATCTGATCTACACATCCTCTTCCCTTCCTAAAACCTCCCTGCTCGTCGCCTATCCATTTCTCCGTTCTCACTCTCACTCTCTCAATCACTACCCTACTGTATACCTTCCCTACTACGCTTAGAAGACATATTCCTCGGTGGTTACCACACACTCCTCTTTCCCATTTGCCCTTATATAGGGGGACTATTATGCCAGTCTTCCAGTCATCGGGTGCACTCCCCTTCTCCCATGCTAGTTTGCACATTTTCCATACCCATTCGATCACTATCTCACCACCATACCTCAACATTTCCCCACACACTCCATCTGTTCCTGGTGCTTTCCCCAACTTCACTCTTTTCATGGCTTCCCACACTTCTGACCTCCTGATCCCCACCTCCTCCACCACTACTTCTCTTCTTCTCCCTCCCATACCATATCCAGCTATGTTTGCTGGCTCTTCATTCCTTACATTTAGCAACTCATTGAAGTACTCCCTCCATCTTTCGACTCTCTCTTGCTTCTCGGCTAGCATTCTCCCATTCTTATCTTTCACACCCTTACTGTTTCCCTTGCTACCTTCCCTAACTTTCTTGACTTCTTTCCAGAACATTTCTTACTCTCCCTCCATTTTACACTCAGATTCCTTCCAAATTCCTCATCTACTCTTTTCTTACTTTCCTTCACTACTCTCTTCACCACCCTCTTACTCTCCACGTACCTCGCTCGTTTCTGTCTCTCAAAATCTTCATTCCCTCTACTACCCTATATGTTTTCTTCTTTTCTTCCACAGCTATTCTTACCTCTTCTGTCCACCATGCTGTACCTTTCACTCCCCTCCCTCTTCTCATCACTCCACACACCTCCTCACATGCTGCACAGATCTCATCCTTAAACACCTTGCTCATCTCCTCCACTTCCTCCAAAACTTTGAAGGTCTAGAACTTTGTTATTAAACAAAGCATTTGGCAAAGGGAGGAATTGTTAAAAACCTTAGCCAATACTCTGTTATTCACCAAAAATAAATTTGAATTATCATTATTATTTGGTAGGGTAGGTATGTATAGGTAGGTTGGCTAAATAATTGGTGGAATTCGTAGGGACTCGAACTGTTTTTCTTACAGTTTCTTACAGTTTCTTACAGTAGATCCTCTGGAAAAAGGCAAACTATGCCTGTGTATCCAGCTCAGTACCAGTGCTTGCACTGCTGCGGTCGTTCACGGTGTTGGCGGCGGCGGTAGCAGACGCAACATTTTTACTATTCTGTATTTTTGTTTTATAATCAAACTTCAAATCTTGTCTTCCCCATGCTTTATCAAGATTACTTTCAAACTCCCTTATTGATTCGGAATCGACTACATACTGGGGCAGTGCGTTCCACTCATTTACCACTCTATCACAAAATGAGTTCTTCGCCTTCTCAAGCCTATTTCTTTCTTTGTAAATTTTCTTAGAGTGTCCTCTCGTTCTTGTTCCCTCCCGCATCAAGAAGATACCTTCACACACATCCTCATCGTACTTTCCTGACACTATCTTAAAAGTCTCTATCATATCCCCTCTCTTTCTCCTATATGCCAGTGTCGGAAGTCCCAGTGTCCTCAACCTGCGTTCTTCAACGTTGGTACCAGCTTGCTAGCTCTTCTCTGCACTTTCTCCACTGCTTCTATATCCTTTACCATATATGGAGCCCACACCTGGTTTGCATATTCCAGGTGTGGCCTAACCAGCGCTGTATATAGATTCCTGAAGATTTCTTCGTCAAGTGACACAAATGTCCTCCTTATCAGCCCTACAATTCTATTGGCTTTGTTTATCTTTTCCGCTAAATGTTCTGAGAAATTTAACTTATTATCTATCACTACTCCTATATCCTTTTCTGCACTCACTTCCTCCATCGCTTCATACATACTGTATCCTACCTTGTCTATCTTGCTGGTCCCAATCCGCATGTACTTGCATTTTTTTGGATGAAAAGGCATTAACCAATGCTCAGACCATCCCTTCATGCCCTCCACATCTCCTTGAAGCAAACCCATATCTTCCTTACTCCTCACTCTTCTATACAGTTTAGTGTCATCCGCATACAGGTATACCTCACTTCCATTAGTTATAACTTCAGGCAAGTCGTTGATAAATATAACGAACAGCAATGGTCCCAACACAGATCCCTGAGGTACCCCACTTGTAATTTCCCTCCACCCCGAGCCTATTCCATTCACCAATACCCTCTGTCTCCGATCTTTCAGGAAGGCTTCTATCCATTTCACACATTTCTCCCCTATGCTTCTAACTTTCTCTATTAACCTTTTATGTGGGACCTTATCGAAGGCCTTCATAAAATCGCAATATACCACGTCTATTACATCACCATCATCTAGAATTTGCATCCAATCATCTACCACCTTAATTAGCTGTAGTACCGTCGACCTCTTGAGAGAGTTAAATCAAATAAAAAATAATAGATCTGAATAATAAATCGACTATGTTATTAAGCAAAACTGGGGGATGCGTGGAAGGCCTATAGACTGTAGACGGTAAACTTTGTGTGGGTAGCGAATACGGTTTTAAAGTCATTTAAGAATAGACAGTTTTCAATGCTGCGGCCAAACTATTCCACCCATTTATATTATTTTGGTATCAAAACGTTCGGAATCGTGAGCCTCACCCAACTACGCAAACATGGCTTTGATCATCGGCGTAGTTTTCAAGATGTGGAATTTTAAGTGGAATTCAAGGTTTTTTCAAGATTGCTGGAAAAAAACTCACGTGCAAAAGCAAAACCTTCTCTATAACATTTGAGGAGCATTAGTAGTGGAGTCCATATGCCAAAGCCCAATAATTTCCTATGAGTGGGAGAGACGGTATTTAGGCGTCAACAAATTTCGGAAAATCGGCTGCCACAGACCTGTTTGGCCGCCATGCCGGATGTTTAGCATATCAAAAGTTGCCCAACACAAACACACACCTCTTGTGAAAGTTTGATCCCGATCCAAAAAGCGGTTCAGGAGTTATTGCGTCAAAACCTGTGTGTTAAAAGAATTTGGATGAATAAGTGGTTTAATGATTACAATAGGGGTTCCCCTTAGGGGTCGAACCCCTAATAATAATAATAATAATAATAATAATAATAATAATAATAATAATAATAGTTCTTAACCCTCCAGCCTCGGCTACACATTACATAAATATTCCCCGAAATCCGGGGGTTTTGGCCGAAAAACGTCTATGCCTAGGCTACCGTATCTTTGTTATTCTGACTGCTTCCGCATTCCCGCGCATCCCCAAGCGTAGATGTGTTTCGTACCTCTAGAATGGTGTTAAGTAGAGCTCTCTAAGTCAACTGGTTCAGTTGTGATGATGATTTCATTGGAGATAACTTTATGGCAAAAACAGCCACTTTACACTACTTTTCGATACTTAACAATAACATACAGGCACACACGAACAAGCGACGCACTCCTTCTTGTGGCCGGAGATGCGGGGCGTCGGTCCACCCGGCTGTTGTTTACATGCGTCAGACGTACGCCTCGCACACCAAGCTTACAATGTTTAAGCTCATGGGTGTTTAAGAGACCTTCCGGGTAGCTAGGGTGTGTTTTTTATGGGTGTTTAAGAGCCCTTCCGGGTCTGATGGGTTAAAGCTAGCGCATGCTAAGTCAGCTAAGGATAGCCCAATAATGCCGATTAGGCGTATTTCCATTGGGGTCCTGTACTACTACCCCATCCCCTTGCTCATGAGGGACGGTAACGACTCAATGCTTGTGAAAAACCTTTATTGCGCCGAGCGTGGGCGCGATCCTGGGCCTCCTGGGTGGAAGATCAAGATGCAAGTCACTACACCAGCGAGCTGCTTTAATGAAGATGAATATGCACAAGTGCTTTTTCCTAAAAAAAAAATGCAACTCTCTTGAGACTGGTGTGGTGTAGGTGGGTGCTACAGAAGTAGTTTGTTTGAGTCTTGCTGAAATACTAATAGCACAATGTCAGCATCAGCCATAATGGTGACATGGTGGAGTAGTGTATTGGCAGGACTTTATTGTAATACAGTCCAATTGTATTGAGTATTGTTCACATGTGTGGGGAGGTTCCTCTCACACCACTCTCTTAGACAAAGTTGAAAGGAAGGCCTTTCGTATCATTAACTCCCGTCCCGTGCTGCTATGAGAGTGGCGAACACAACCTAAGGTAAGGTAACCTAAGGTAACTCACCAACTCTCTGCAATCTTTCTCTCTCTGCCGCAATGTTGCATCTCTCACTATTCTATCGCTACTATAATAATCATTGTCCCTCAGAGCTTTCCCAGTGTATACCACCTCCTTTACGTAGGGCACGTGGTACCCGTCTTGCAACTCAATCCCACCCCTACTCTGTGCAACTCTCCAACCCGAGAGTGAAACGTTACTCTCAGTCTTTCTTCTACTCAACAGCTGAGCTCTGGAACGCTCTCCCAGAATCAGTCTTTCCCTCTTCCTATGACTTAAATTGCTTCAAACTCAGTGTGTCCAGGCATTTTGGCTCGAACGTCCCTTGATTTTGACCCTGTCACTCTTTCAACTATGGGGGAGGCACTCGCTATAGGCAGTTCTGCCTTTTGCCTCCCTCAATCACATAGGGAAAAAAAAAAAAATTGACCGCATAACTTGGATTGCTTCAAACTCTGCGTCAAGGCATTTTGGGTTGCACATTCCTTGATTTTGGCCCTTGTCACTCTCAACTCGGGGGGGAGGCATTCGTCACACACAGTTTTGCCTTTAGTCTCCCTCATCCACAGGGATTTTTTTTTTGGCCGAAATGCAACCCCTATTCGGCCATTATAATGTATTAGATAAGGATTAGTAGTTGTGGTTATGGTAGTCTGATCTGGCAGCTTTTAAAATATACGTTGATCACAAGTTGCCAGAAAAGTGCTTGTGTAAATTTACCTTAACCTATACATCTCCACATCTTTCCCCGTAGAACTAGGGCAGCTGAGAGCGCCCATGAATTTACACTTTCTCCTCCACAATGCAGAACTTCTGCATATCAGAATTCATTTATCCCCAGAGCTACTACTCTTTGGAATTCACTTCCCTCGAATTGCTTTCCACAAACTTACAATCTACAAATGTTTAAATCCAGTTGTTACAAACATTTTATGAATGGAGGATGCCTTTAGGCACATGGACCTTTTTGTTTTATCTGTGTTTTTCCTTCCTCCGTTCATTGTCTCATAAAAAAAAAAAAAAAAAAAAAAAAAAAATGTCCTACAACCAGCCCATTTCCTTTGTCTGATGAATTATCTTTCTTTCCAGGCCAAGATTGCCTTCCTCAACGGTGAGAGGAAGGGCCAAGAGAACCTTAAGAATGACCTGGTCAGAAGAATAAAGATGCTCGAATATGCTTTAAAACAAGAAAGGTGAGATTATTAAAGGTTGGGATTATTATATTTTGTCTCTTACCATCGTATTAATGTAATACCGGTAGTTATATATGCAGTACACTCAAAATTACATTTACCAGTCAAGTGTGGTTAAATAAGATAATTCTAAAAATATATAGGTTAAACAGTATTATAGGTTTGACTCCTGTAAGGAGATAAAGAAAACCTAATATTTAGTAGTGGCCCCGTAATCATTGACGAACATGCCTATTACATAAGGCATCCTCTTCAAACACTAATCCGCCGTAGTTTGAATCTCCCGCGCAGAGCAGAGTGGTGATGGGCTGGTCTATCAGAGTGAGAGCTGAGCAATCTCTGCCATACCCATAACTTGCTCTGACTGTTCCTTTTACTTATATATCTTCTAGATCTCAAGTGACGGCGTCTTTTCCGTGGATTGCCTTCCTTACTGCCAACCTAAAAGTTGGCAGATTGGGAGCCAAAGCGTCACATTTTTCCCTTGCCCCTCAACTTTCCCTTCATAATTGCTGAGGGGCACAGGGCCTTGGCTGGGGCTTTGGTTTCCCGGGCGTTTCCGCGCCCTCCTCAGCTCCCTGCCTTAGAGTGGCTTCGGTCACCTGGGTTTTGTTAGTGGTAAGCAGGGAGGGTTTTGTGGGGGCGCTCTATGGCCTTGGCCTTGCTCGGGACCTTGGGGCTGTTCGGCCAGGCAGCCTGGGGAACAACAACAACAACCGCGCAGAGCATTTAAAATCTGAGGAGCCTTCATCATGAGCGCACGCGACCTCACTCATGGCTTCAGTCATTATGAATTGGGTTCTCACTACGAAAAAACTTCGTAAAAAAATAAAAACAAAAAGAAAATAAGAATAACTATCCAATAAGCTTTCCATCATATCGTGGATGTACTTATGTGGATCTTTGACCAGACGCTGATTCAGGCGTCATTCTTCCTTCACTGACATATCAAGTAAACCAAAATCCTTAATACATCAACGAATGGGAAGGGGATGGTCGGGAGGGCCCCAGTCGTCAATGATTACGGGGCCACTACTAAATATTAGGTTTTCTTTATCTCCTTATAGGAGTCAAACCTATAATTTATTAGTGGCCCCTCCATCATTGACGAACATGCATGATTTCTAAGACTGGAGGGGGACATTCGTAATCATATCATAACTCTAGAAAAGCAGATAATCAAACAACCACATAGTATTCTTACTTTGAAAATATATTTAAACATGGCGCAGCCCATATATATACAAAAAAGGGTTTCAAGCAGGTGCATGCTTCAAAGAAGCCTGCTTGACAAAAAAAAAAAAGGGTAACTCTGGAGATTCTGTGAACAGATCTGTAGTTACAAAGGCACCCCACTCAACGAGTGGTGACAAAAATAAAAAGTTATAAGTTTACATGTGCACATATAATCTCCTAATATTCGTGGAAATATTTTACAAAATATCTCCACTGTTAACCCGTACAGCCCCAGCGACGCGTCTGACGCGTCGGCGATGTATGTAACGCACAGCCCCAGAGACGCGCCTGACGCGTCACCCTAATTGCGCCGACCGTAACCTCAGGTGTAGCCACTCAAGAGGGCTCAGATTTGTATGGGAACTGTGTACGTATCCCACGCAACCGTGCCGATGGTTGAAAACTCTCAAAGTCCACGTGCGTGCGCGCGAGCATGCAATAACCTGTTTTTTTGGGATAATTGCCTTCAATTTTTTACTCTTGTAAAATCCGTTTTCGGGGGCTCTGTAGGACCATTTTTAAAGCTTTTTGAGCGGTTTTTCGTGGTTTTTCCTTCATTCCTAACCCATTCGCTATTGTTTCTGGAATAAAACCATTTTTTGAAAACCGGCCGGGTTCTGGTGCGCAAACATTACAAAACTAGCCGGGGCTCCACGGGTTAATACTAAATTGCTTTCACAGCTAAAACTACTATAACAACCCTGTTGTTTGTACTACCATTGTACTAGCACAATTTCTCGCCCTGAATAGAACAGAGAAATTTTCATATCACATTATCCATAATTTGTATCACAGCTCTTACACTCCGGCGGGGTCTAGGGTGTCCTATGTTACACTGACTGCACCCCCCCCCCCTTTTTCTTGAAAGTAAACAAAAGTGACTGAAGGGCCACCTAGACCCTCTGCCTTAAAGCTATACATGGTAAGGAAGGTTTGTCTAGAGCAACTGACAAGTATCTAGTCAAAAACATATGATTAGAAGCCCACAAATGTGTGGACGTAATATCTTCTACTGAAAAGTTATTCAGGAAACGTAAAGAGGCTGCCCATTTGCGTAAATCGTGGGCCCTACCCACAACGCCGGGATTACTCTCTTTAATGACTTCGACCAAAAGAGAAGCCAATCTCCGTTTCAGTAAGCGTTTACCCGTACTTGCTACCCACAAAGCACCTTGGGGGTTTAGAGGATCTACCCTCAAATATTTGGTTAGAGCTTGCACTGGACATAGATTATGGTGCACCTTTCCCCTTTTTAACGCCGGCACAGTGAACTCCGAAAACACGTGTGCACTGTGCTCATTCTTGGCTACAAATCCTGGGGAAGGTGCAATGTGAAGACATTCATTAAGTCTACCAAACCTAAGGCAATTAGGTGTGTTGCTCATCGCCGCCAGCTCAGACACTCTGTTCCCGGTGGCCAAAGCCAAAAGGAATACAGCCTTTTTTAAGAGTAATGCAAAATCTGCAGTATTTTGGTACAGACGAGAGTGAAGTAAAGACAATGCTTTGTCCAGAGACCAAGTAGGCATGAGCTGACGGGCAGGTGGGCGGAGCTTAAAACATGCTCTCATAAAACCTGTTTCCTCCACTACCGGTATGGAGAGACCTGTAAGATCTAAAAAGGGCACTCTAATCGCAGTTAACCCGGGAGCTGCGGGGAGACTCTTAAGAGTTCCCCCGGCGCACTGCGGGGAGACTCTTAAGAGTCAGAGAAAAAAAAATCAACTTTTGACATCGAAAAAAAAAAAAAAAAAAAAAAAAAAATTTTTTTTTTTTTTTTTGGCCCCTGGGCCATGCAAAATCTCAGTCCTCTACCTCCCCTCCTTCCCCACTTTCCTCCTCTCCTTCAGTTATCACCTATTTTCCCTGTTATTCCCTTATTCTGAGGTATATTTTCGTGCTAACATTAGAAATCCGATTGGAGGGTGTGGTCATCACTGATAGCAAGCGAGTGCAAGAGAGAGAGAGAGAGTATCGATCGACTGTGTCTCAGTGGCCTTGGGGGAAATTGGCGGGAAAGCAGATTGCCTCACCCATACATTATACAACTCGCGGGCTATATCTCCGATTTTGACCATCCAAACGCTGTTTTCACTTGTTTTATTGTTGTTTCAGGTTAATACCTTTATAATCAACCCATATTAGGCGCATATGGATAAGTATTAATGCTATTAATGGCACAATGAATATTTTAGTGACGGAAACACCTCAAATACGTCAGCACAGGGGGACGTTTCCAATTACCCCCATGCGCACTTCAGAGGTTAAGTGATTTTTTAACGTTACCACAGATAAACGTTTCTGCTCAAACAGATAATTCAAATAATTAAAAACTAACGCCACTGAGGGCACAGTTTGTTCTATATTAATGATCCAAGAAGTAAAGGCTTGCCAATGTGATTGATAGTGTCGTTTCGTAGACTGAGTACAGTAAAAGTCCGTTAATCCGACGACCGATGATTCGAATCTCCCAATAGTCCGAATTTTTCAATTTGAGGCCAAATCCGAATTCACCCGATGGTCCGAATTTCAAGAAGTCCCAAAGTCCCCTTTTTGAGGCATTAGGCCACTCAAATGACACATAATGGAGCACACACATATCAAATGTTCATGAATTCACTTTAAAAGTTTACCATTGTCATTGTAGCCTATTATCTACTTCAAACATTCAGATTAATGGTCAAAGGAAGCTACTGATATAATCGTAAACACCTTCGTCATCTTCTTCCACATCGTCTGCTAGAGAGTTTGTTTTGCTCTTGAACGCATCCTTGGGACGCTCCGATGCGCTACTGGCTTGCACCGCATTTTCTGCAAGCGCATTCAGTCTTGAGCTTGAAAACGCACCTTTCAAGAAGTCCCAAAGTCCCCTTTTTGAGGCATTAGGCCACTCAAATGACACATAATGGAGCACACATATCATATGTTCATGAATTCACTTTAAAAGTTTACCATTGTCATTGTAGTCTACTTCAAAACATTCAGATTAATGGTCAAAGGAAGCTACTGATATAATCGTAAACACCTTCGTCTTCTTCTTCTTCCACATCGTCTGCTAGAGAGTTTGTTTTGCTCTTGAACGCATCCTTGGGACGCTCCGATGCGCTACTGGCTTGCACCGCATTTTCTGCAAGCGCATTCAGTCTTGAGCTTGAAAACGCACCTTTGGACGTATTAGTCTTGAGCTTGAAAACGCACCTTTGGATGTTCCGATACGCTACTATTTATAGTTCAGTGATCGGAGCATCCCAAGGGTGCTTTCAAGACAACAATACAAGGGTGCTTTCAATACAATATAATTAACAGAGCACGTCACAAAGGAAAATCACAAAAGGAAAATTACAAGAACCTCTCAGGGAAGTGCCGTTGTTAAGGCATTACTTCCCGAACCACATCTGATCTTCAAGAGCAAGAAAAACTCGCTAGTAGACGGAAGAAGAAGAAGACGTTTATATCAGCAGATTCCTTTGACCATTAATCTGAATGTTTTGAAGTAGTTAATAGGCTACAATGACAATGGTAAACTTTTGAAGTGATTTCATGAACATATGATATGTGTGTGTGCACCATTGTGTCATTTGGGTGGCCTAATGTCTCAATGTTTTCGTCATACACAGGTTCATAGGGGTAAAGTCCGATAATCCGAAAAATCCACTAATCCGAACGAGAGCCGGTCCGCTGCCCTTCGGATTAACGGAAGTTTACTGTATATTGATTTATTAATTTATTGGTCACATCTCTACCATATGGTGCTAGCCACTTGGCCTCCTGAATGTCCATAATGCAAAAGTCAGCGAGGTCGCTAGGTTGCCAATCCTGTCTAAGTGGAAATACTCGACCGGGAACGACACCGGGTGCGGGCACCACGTCTTCAATTGCTGGTACCATAACTGCGCCGGCCACAGGGGCGCGATTAGCGAGACTAAGCCTCGATAATCTCGTAGTTTGTTCACTACGTGGCACATTAGTGACGCGTCTGGCGGCGGAAACAGATAGATGGAGCTCCATCTGTTCCAGTCTGTCACTAGGGCGTCTGGCCCCCCTGCTGGCGTTCTCGTCCGGCGGGTGAGGTATAGAGGGAGTTTGTGAGTCTCCTCGGATGCAAACAGATCCACTTGTGGATAGTAGGGCTCTGCAATCATTAGGTTGAAAATGGGTTGCTTGAGCTCCCATTCTACTGTCGTGCTCTGTCGCCGGGACAGAGCGTCTGCCCAGACATTTTCTACGCCTGGGAGATAAGATGCGTGAAGATAAATGTCTAGCCTGTTGGCTAGAGTAAAAATCTCTTCCGACACGTTTAGCAACTTCCGTGATCTCGTTGACCCCTGTTTCTGAATACAGTGAACTGCATTCAGATTGTCCATTCTGAAGGCCACCGACTTGCCCCGTAAAGTAGAGCCGTGAGCCTGAAGGAAATACAAGGGGACTAGTAATTCTTTGACATTGATGTGGGAGATTTCTAAGTGGGACCAAAGCCCCTGACCCTGGTGCCCCTGGTTTGATTGAAAACCCCAACCTATTGTGCCTGACGCATCCGTGTCTACCCATACTGTGGCGGAGGAGAGGTCCATGACTTTACTGAGTGCAACATTTTTCTCTTCGCCCAGACCGCTAGTAAGGTGTGGATTAATTTTGGTATGGGCCATAATTTTCCCGCCGGTAAGAGTGGGAAATATTTGTTGCCCTCCAATATTAAACGTTTTACTTTCAACCGGCCCAACATTACAGTTAGTTGAATCCAGTTGAGAGAGCCGACCAGAGACTCCCAGATCCTCCGTGTCGTAGTCAGACTGTGAAGAAACATGAACAGTTTCCTGCGAAACCTGTTTCGATTGTCCACACTCTGACTCAGAGTGAGAGCAGCTGTGTCCCAAACCAGCCCTATCCACTGAACCACTCGTGAGGGAACAAGGTTTGACTTTACCGGTTTACCTTGAACCCTAGAGTTTTGACATGATCTAAAGTTATGTTGACATGTTTGATGCATAATTGCTCTGTCTCTGCCACCACCAGCCAGTCGTCTAGGTACCACAAAATTCTGATTCCTTGCTTTAACAATGGCATCAGGGCTTGCCGGACTAATTTCGTGAATAATCGAGGTGCCAGGTTCAAACCGAATGGCATCCTCTGAAAAACAAAATTTTGATGCCTGATCCGTAAGGCCAGAAACCTTTGAAATCTTTTGTTTACCGATACGTGCCAATAAGCGTCTGTCAGGTCTAGGGAACACATCCAACCTCCCGGCGGAAGTGTTAGCCTGATTTGGTGTACTGTTAACATTCTGAATGACTCGTTGTGAATGTGAAGGTTCAGATACGATAGAACTACGACCGGTCTCATCTGAACACTGTCCCTTTTGGGAACCAAAAATAGCTTGGACGTGAATACTGGGTAATTTGGAGGGACCGGGATGATGACATTCTTGGCAATCATTTCCTGGACCAGTGACTCCACCTCTAAAGAAACTAGATTCGCCGTTGTCGGCTGACGTAAGCGAGGTCGCCGGAGCCACTGCCAAGTGATGCCCTTGCGTGCCACCATCCGTGCCCAAGTGTTTAACGGCCATGCTTGGTGACACGTTCGGAACGACCCAGTTAGCAGACAAGGGTTCGCCGGCTGTACTACCCTAGGATCCTCCGGCGTTGAGACTGGCACCGGGAGTGAGAGAGACCTACCCTGTCTATGCCTGTACTGACCTTGAGGGAAGGAGGACTTAGGTGGATAAAAGGGCTTAGATCCCCCCGGCTGAGCCTTAGCGACTGGCTTGGGTTTGGGGAAGTTAAAGGCCGGTTTCTTAGAAGGGGTGGGACTATGTTTAAAGGCCTGAGCCATATTAAAAACTGTTCGCCACACTTCAGGTGACATCAAAGAGGGAGTGAGCACTGGTGACATGACCACCTGATTCGCAATGCGATCAGGAAGCTTCCGTACCAAGGACATTCTGAGATCTTATCTCGCTCGTACCGCCTCAAGCAAGGCTGTGCGTATGTCACCCAATGATTGGATGGACGACTGAAGAAGCAGTCGCCGGGACAGTTCGACCGACCCTCATCCGCGTCTGCGATTGCCTGAGTGGACCGGAGCAATGACTTTGCAACCTGTTGTGACACTATGTATTGGGAGAACAGGCGAAAAGCTTTCCCCCGTAGCCTAAATTCTCGGTCTAGGTGAGTTGGGGTTGGGGCAGTGAAAGGGTCTTTCAGTTCACAAAGATTAATTTTAGGGGCAGCTAAGAAGGCAAACAAAGCTGAAGGGACTCTGCCGGCAGAACACACTGGCATGGAGAACCAAGAATGAGTATCTTGAGGGATCTGGTGGGAAGTTTTGGAAGTAAATGTGGTCGCAAAGTTTTGAGCCTCTGTCTCCCATTCCACCCAAGGTCCTGCACCCAACTGCCCCACCTTCAAGACTGGATTAGCGGCTGCGTCTGTGACGGTTTGCAAATCGAGTTCTGGAGTGAGAGCTGACAGTGTCTTAATGTCATTAAACCCATCATGCTTATACCAGTCAGAAAACAATTTTGAAGCTGAGGCAGAGGGTAAAGCAGGTTTAGCAGTATAAACAAAATAGTCCTGGTGATAATAACTAGGTATAGCCTTGACATTGACATCCAATACATTCCCCAAAGTATCCAAGGCCCTTAATTTCTTAGATTTATTGCCTTGGACGACCCATTCCTGCGGCACTGGGAGTTCCCCTGACAAGGTAGGTTGGGCGAGCTCTGGCTTAGTGGGGGTCAAAAGGACCCATGACTCGTCTGGTCCGTAAAGCAAGGGCATAGCTACCTTTCTGAGAGGAGCTTTGTCTAACGGGGGTGGATTGACATCCGTTATAACCCTTACATTCGAAGTGGTCAATGCCGCCGTAGCAGGCCTAGTGACCACCGATGGTGACATAGAGGGAGGGTGAGGGATCTGAGTCAAAGCAATAGAAGTCATCAGAGGCCGTACCGTAGAGCTTGTCGTGGGAGCAACCAGGTCCACCGTAGGAGTTTCCGGCTGTTGGCCAAAAAATTTAGATAATGCATTAACTAGTAGCCCATCAATTTCCTGTGCTGTGACAAATTTATCTGATGATATACTCAATGGTGAATCAATAAGATCTTGTGCGGCGTCTAAGCCTGAACCCGACTCTTGCACTTCCATATCTGATATAATTGAAACCTCGTCTTTATCATCCTGTTCCTCATGAGAGGATTCCGCCGAAGCTGGGGTACCATCTTGTTGCCAAGATAAGTCAGGAATAGAGAATGGGATCGCCGCGTCCCGGTGGACGTCAGCCACTGTGTGAATACAGTAAAAGTCCGTTAATCCGACGACCGATGATTCGAATCTCCCAATAGTCCGAATTTTTCAATTTGAGGCCAAATCCGAATTCACCCGATGGTCCGAATTTCAAGAAGTCCCAAAGTCCCCTTTTTGAGGCATTAGGCCACTCAAATGACACATAATGGAGCACACACATATCATATGTTCATGAATTCACTTTAAAAGTTTACCATTGTCATTGTAGCCTATTATCTACTTCAAAACATTCAGATTAATGGTCAAAGGAAGCTACTGATATAATCGTAAACACCTTCGTCTTCTTCTTCTTCCACATCGTCTGCTAGAGAGTTTGTTTTGCTCTTGAACGCATCCTTGGGACGCTCCGATGCGCTACTGGCTTGCACCGCATTTTCTGCAAGCGCATTCAGTCTTGAGCTTGAAAACGCACCTTTCAAGAAGTCCCAAAGTCCCCTTTTTGAGGCATTAGGCCACTCAAATGACACATAATGGAGCACACACATATCATATGTTCATGAATTCACTTTAAAAGTTTACCATTGTCATTGTAGCCTATTATCTACTTCAAAACATTCAGATTAATGGTCAAAGGAAGCTACTGATATAATCGTAAACACCTTCGTCTTCTTCTTCTTCCACATCGTCTGCTAGAGAGTTTGTTTTGCTCTTGAACGCATCCTTGGGACGCTCCGATGCGCTACTGGCTTGCACCGCATTTTCTGCAAGCGCATTCAGTCTTGAGCTTGAAAACGCACCTTTGGACGTATTAGTCTTGAGCTTGAAAACGCACCTTTGGATGTTCCGATACGCTACTATTTATAGTTCAGTGATCGGAGCATCCCAAGGGTGCTTTCAAGACAACAAGACAAGGGTGCTTTCAATACAATATAATATAACAGAGCACGTCACAAAAGGAAAATCACAAAAGGAAAATTACAAGAACCTCTCAGGGAAGTGCCGTTGTTAAGGCATTACTTCCCGAACCACATCTGATCTTCAAGAGCAAGACAAACTCGCTAGTAGACGGAAGAAGAAGACGTTTATATCAGCAGATTCCTTTGACCATTAATCTGAATGTTTTGAAGTAGTTAATAGGCTACAATGACAATGGTAAACTTTTGAAGTGATTTCATGAACATATGATATGTGTGTGTGCACCATTGTGTCATTTGGGTGGCCTAATGTCTCAATGTTTTCGTCATACACAGGTTCATAGGGGTAAAGTCCGATAATCCGAAAAATCCACTAATCCGAACGAGAGCCGGTCCGCTGCCCTTCGGATTAACGGAAGTTTACTGTAGTTTGAGCCGGAAGTGGGTGGTCAGACACTGGTCGAGAATAACGCCAAACACCTAGGTCTTGGCCTACACTCCCTTGGGAGTCCGAAACACTCTCAACCACTGAGCTCCCTGAACTCTCCAAATCCAGGGTTAAAATGCTAATAGGTAAATCCTCTTTAGGTACAGGCACTACACTGGACCCCTGAGACCGAACACTAGCTCTGTCTGGGGTAGAGGTATGACGAGAAGTACTAGATCCCGGCGAATGTCGGGAGGCCTTTCTATCATGGGAATCCTTTCATGAAGATTTATGGCTGCGGTGTGACCGTGAACTACTCGTTGATTTGGAGGATTTATCGCCGTGACCACTGGTGCAACCTTCCGTCTTACTCGATGGTGAAGAGGCAAGACTGGGTGGCTGGTGTCGAGGTGGTGACCTAGACCTAGATCTCGCCCGAGACGAGGAGGCTGCCGCCGGGGGTGTAGGCTCACGTTGACGTTTCGAAGTAGCTGGGGCAGGAGATGACACAGAACCCTGTCCAGTCTCCGCCGGCTTACGGATAGTTACTCGAGAGGAACGTTTAGGGGGAGGGTGCTCAATAAGAAGCCTATCCCAAAGTGGGACGTTGTCACATTGAAGTGACTTATGAGCCACAATAGTAGTATAAGCTGCCATTTGTTGCCTAACTTCTCGTAAGGCGACCGCTGCGGTCTTATCATTGTCTTTTAATACTTTTACACTGAGTTGGGAGCAAAAGGAACAGTTGCGCATCACCCACAGACCCCTTGAACGGTCTAGACATTTAACACACTTGATACAAAGAGTGTGCGCAAAAAGAGGGATACTAGCACAGGTTGGAGTAATGCATAAAGCAAAAACGGGGGCAAAGGTAGCCATGACAGAGACTGGTGGGAAAACTACTGCAGGTTCTGTATTGGTCCGCCGGAGCCCAGCCCTGGAAAAAAGAAAATTTCCAGGAATTAATGCTCATAAGGTTAACCCAACATGTTCGCACACAAGTGTTAATAACCCGCCGGGTAACGAGACGTCATGTCACAACGATCACAGCTCGTTACGCGGTGGGGTTCTATAAAGATTTCCGAATATCTAGACATGTCTTAAAGAAAGTTAAGAATACCCTCTGACAAATATAAAAGACCAGTATGGCGTTTATAAACATAGTCTTTCTGGTGGTGACTGTTTCAAGATTCAATTTTGGAAAACAACCCCCCACAAAGACGCCGGCCCCTGAATTATTTTGCAGAATAACACTGGGCAGGCTGATACGAGATCTGACTTCTAACGAATTGTTATATAGATCGCCGTATGTTGAAGGCGGCGATACACTAATCGTATCTCTCAATTATTTGGTTAACTAAATTGAATTTGTAAATTCCTTATTTCCTCCTCCCAGGAGCACCCGCCGGGTGTGAAAAACTTATGAAAAAGATGTTAACCCTAATTGAACCTTCGATCGCCGTATGTGTGAAAGCGGCGATACATATAGTATCACTAAATGGACCGGTTAACTAAACTGAATTACCAATTCGTTCATCCCACCCTACCAAGGTGCACCCGCCGGGTGAGATCTGATGATTAAACGTTAACCCCATAAGTTCCTATCCCCACTTCTTTGTAAAAGATCGCCGGGGAGGAAAGCCCACAACAACAGCTAGGTTTTTCCTTTGGTTTGTAAAACCGGGTAGGAAAACTTCATAACATATGTCCGCATGAACAATGTTAGATGGGTACAGCCATTCCGCCGGGAATCAAAGGGAGCCTGAAACAGGCACCATCACAGAGACGCAGTCCTGGACACCAACAGACACCAACTCGCCGGGGACACAAGCCTGTTTTGAAACCACGCGTGGCCAAAACTCGGCTCTCGGCCGGGGTTTTCAAGGTGTAACCGAGAAAAACCCGCCGGAAAGTAACCCACCCCGTCCAGAAACCATCTGAACGCACATAGGACCCGAGAGATAGCCAAAACACAACTAACCTAGGGCCCACAAACATAATCCGTGGAATTAGCCAATACACAACTAATCCAGGAAACATAAATAGTCCGTGGAATTAGCCAATACACAACTAAACCAGGAAACACATGACACAGTAGTACATATCCGCCTATATACGCCGGCAACTTCCTGACCAGATGGACTCTCAGATCTTGGCGGGCTCGAACCGCTTCCATGATCGCAATTCTGATGTCTCCTAAAGACTGGATGGAATTTTGTAGTAAGAGTCTCCTAAACAATTCAGTAGCTTTCCTAATTTGGGGGTCAGCTATGGCTAAAATAGTACGTGAAAGGGAGGCAGCGATCCGGTGACTAACCAAGTACTGAGAGAACATCCGGTAGGCCTTATTTTGTAACTTGAAATCCCTGTCTAGGTGAGCAGCCGGGGGAGTAGAGAAAGGTTCATCAAGGGAGTGCAAGGAAACTTTGGACGCCGCAAGAAAGGTAAGTAAATCTGAGGACACTCCTTCTGCTTTGGCTACTGGCAAATAAAAGTAAGCATGATTTTCTTGGGGAACCTGATGTGAAGACTTAGAAGTAATTGTAGCAGCAAAAACTTGAGCCTCTATCTCCCAATCGACCCAGGGGCCTAACCCCACCTGCCCCATCTGCAGGACTGGTGTATGCGTATGGTCTAGGACCGGAATTGTAGCCAATTCCGGCGTGAGAGCATTCAAAGCTTTGACATCGTTGATGCCATCAGCTTTTGACCAATCCGCAAACAGTCGTGCAGAGGCGGCGGGAGGGATAGCCGGGGCAGCTGTATACACAAAATAATCCGGGTTGTACGAACTTGGTACAGCCTTAATTGACACATCCACCACTCTCCCCGCCTCATCTTTCGCCCTCAATTTTCTACTCTTGTTGATTTCAATATACCACCTGCCGGGGACTGGCAGTTCCCCTGACATAGAAGGTTGAGCTAATTGAGGGTTCTCTGGTGTCACAGGGACCCAAGAACAATCAGGGCCATAGAGGAGGGGCATGGGGCCCTTCTTCAGAAGTGCCCTATCTAAAGGAGGGGGAGGAATATTGCAATAACCCTCAAAGTGGAGGTAGCCAGCGTCGCCGGCACTGTAGTGCCTGGAGCCACGGCCACCACCGGGGTAGGACATGGTGGAAGAAAACCTGGGGGATCTTGGGGCCTTACGACAGAAGTACTAGGGGTCACAGCTGGTTTACACACCGGGGTGGTCCGAAGAGGCAGGGAGTTGATAATGTTGCATAACCTTGTGCAATAAATCACTTATCTGATCTGAAGTAACACAACAGGGGAAGAGGGTTGTAGGAACGCTAAAAGCAGTAACAAGAAATAGGGTGGTCAGTATGGAAGTGAAGAAGTCCTTGCATGACAGTGTGGTAATCCCGACACTGACTTACGGAAGCGAAGCATGGACGTTGGTTGAGAGACTCAGACCAAGAGTGAGAGCAGTGGAAATGAATTACTTAAGGAGTGCGTGCGGAGTTACATGGAGGGATAGACAGACTAATGAGGAAGTAAGAAGGAGGTGTGGTGTGGAGGTAGATGTGCTGGAAAGTGTGAAAAGGAACAACTTGAGATGGTTCGGCCATATGGAACGTATGGAAAGCGAGAGAATGACTAAGAGGGTGTATGAGAGCGAGGTGGAGGGACAGAGGGGGAGAGGTAGACCGAATATGAGGTGGAAGGATGGAGTGAGGAAGTACATGAACGAAGGTGGTGCTGGTTGGGGGGAGGGGCGTCGACTGACTGGGGACAGAGGTGCATGGGGGCGGTTCGTTCGTGGCCACCCCTTCGGGGATCACGGCGTCAGGCAATAGATAGATAGATAGATAGAAGTAACACACTTACTGTGGGAGTCCCTGGATGAGTGAGAACTTGCTTCAGAATCCTCTCCTGTGAGTGACTGGGGAGAACATAACTTCCTCCGGCTCTCCACTCAGCTCAGGATTATCCTGTTGTATCACTATTTCATGATCCGCCGGGGTCCACATTAAATCTGGGACCGATGATGGCAACATGTCTATGCTACCTTCCTCAGTTCTTTCTTGATTAACGTTAAAAAGAGGTTGAGATGGTTCAGACTGACGCCAGTAACCCCCTGCCCAGTAACCCCCTGGGGCTGTTCGGCCAGGCAGCTTGGGGAACAACAACAACAACAACCTCCTGCCACAAAGGGCTAGGAGTCTGGAATCACTTGAGAGTTCAGTTGTGAACCCGACGGATATCCCCTGTCGGGGATGTCGACCTAACACTACGGGGTACATAATTCAATTTAGGTATGGCAAAGGTAACATTGGGAAGCACACTCAAGGATTGTTCATGACTAGGTGTGGATTCCAGTACATCAGTCCCTACTTCTGAGTCCCCAGATTCATGTGGAGGCGTGTCAGAGGTAGGGGTAGAGGGCGGTTGGTGAGGGGTGTCCCTCCGGCTACCGCTGCTTGCCTGACTCGCCAATCCCCCATAGTCCTCTCTCCGGCGTTTGGTAGACCGGGAAGACTCCGTGGAAGAGTGTCTAGACTGTGCAGGGGGATCTAGATCTTGACCTCGACTTCCGCCTCGGAGAGGGTGATCGTCTCCTCTTGGCACGGTCGGAGGGGGGAACCTCGGTGACATCACTCTCACTGCTACTACTCACTACCTGTTTGCTGATGGCTTTCGACTTGACTTTGGGTCTGACAGATTTAGAGGAACCGGGTTTCACAAGGGGTGACTTAATAAGTTGTTCCCATAGTACTTCATCATCACAGTGAAGTGCCTTTGGGCCGTGTCTTTGGCATCAGAATTAAATGTAGCCTTAATCTCTTGTAAGGCCGCTAGGCACGATAAGTCTTTGTTAGTAACTAACGCGGTTTTAAAATCAGAGCAAATTGAACAGCGTTTAGATAACCACAAGCCTCGAGAACGATCCAAGCACTTGACGCACTTAATGGATAGTTTGTGAGCAAAAATGGAGAGCAGGTAGGAGTAATGCATAGTTCAAACCTCGTCATGGTGCCAATAAAGCCCCCCCCCGGATCAGCCACCCAAACTCCACCGGAGTAGCAGTCTCAGGAGCCTGGAAATTAAAAAAAATCCAGGAATCAATGCTCACTAGGATAACCTGCGAGGTGTTATACATCCTAACTCGAGTCCGCCGAAAAATTAGCTATAGTGCACCACTACTCTAACCTTCCGCTGGACTCGTCTAAACTGGTTTTCACTACTTACCTGTGACAAGTGTCACAGGTCCCTTGACCTTTAGTGTCTAATCATTAATGAAAAAGTTTACAAAATTAATCTTATCACTCTTGTACACTCGACTTGTGGCGCCGCAGGGCGAGAAAATCTAATCGTGTAACTGGGTCAGGCAGGGCGAGTTAACTCGGCGGGCCGAGTTTGCAGCCCCCTTAGGAATGCAGTTCCGCCGGGAGAATGTGGTTCAGCCAAACCACGCCGGCACCTTTTGATTGTTCCTACCCGTTTTTAAGACCGATAACTTGGGCCCACCGCACGGGGCCGCCGGAAAAAACAAAAACTCGGGAAAATGGAGCTAAGGCACAACTCCATTAACCTAAGTCCCACACATCATAAAGAATATATAGGGACGTCTCCCCTACCCCAATACATGCCAACACGCATGTAAAAACACTAGGCATACATCTCTTCATTGCTTTCAGCAACTTGCCCTCTACTCCGTATATTCTAAGTACTTTCCACAAACCTTCTCTATCCACTCTGTCATAGGCCTTCACATACTGTATACATACTGTAGGCATATAATCAAAATACAGAAAATTTAGCATCCTAAATTACCTGAAGCCTACGCCGGAGACCCCTACTAAGGCTGACCACGAGGTACGAAGAACATCACAGGCAGACGACGCTCCGAAGACCCGGCAAAGCACCCAGATGAGGGAGGCCCACCCAAGGGGCCCAAAGCAAAACACGAACCCTGGAAGGTGGAGCACCACGTGCAGACACCCTTAAACCAGAGCATTTGCTGATATATGAATAATATGACATGTACTTTCCTCAATATTGACAGTCTGTATCATGCCTTGTAGAGTGGTAGCCTCCTAGCTAAGTAATCACAAAAGCTATAGGCGTAACACAACAAAAAAAAACACTCGGTACGACGATCCTGGAACCCGTAGACGCCTGTTACAAAAGTACCCTATTTTTACACACACTTCCTGCGGACATACCAATCTGGCAGCCGTGCTAGCTAATCTAAACCTTGTTACTACAACACAGATGTATACAAATGAGTAAGGACTCACTAGAAGCTCTGGAACGTCGAATGAAGCGGAGCACGGCGCAAGCCTTGTTGACAGTATGTCCGCGGAAGTTGGAAGGAAGACGATGGCCACTAGGGGGCCTAGTGTTGGGGAAGAAAAACATGAGAAATCCACGCATATGGCAAGGCATATGATAACAGATATTAAGTTATTTTTTTTTTTTTATATCTTACGGAGTTTTTTTTCTGTAGGCTACCCGATCAAAATGACGATCCCATAAGGGAATTAGGCGTGCACTTATGACGAGTACTCCATGATACTTCCGCGCAGGCTATTTAAAATGCTGGCGCAGGATGTTGAATGGAGACTATTATTATTAATAGGCGAAGTCGTCAATGATGAAGGGGCCCTATTAAATATACTGTATATATATATATATATATATATATATATATATATATATATATATATATACAGTACTGTATATATATATTCTGTATATATATACAGTGGTCCCTCGCGTTTAGCGGGTTTCAGCTTGGCGAAACACAGTATTGGCGATAGGTTGGATATAGTACCAGAATCCGAATTTGGCGCTTCAGATACACTTTTGGCGAGAATGCTGACGTCACGGAATGGCGTCTGCCCAGAATGCACCGCCCGCAAGCTCGTCTCACCAGGCCTAACTCTAAATAATTCATGATAAATAAAATCTGTTATCTATTGCCTTTTTTATTGCTGTTAATGTTTCATGTAGGCTACAGTAGAGCGCCGTATTGAGAGTTACTCTTAGGCCGAGGCTAGGCTATAGATAGGCTTAGGCCTACTCACAAAACCCTAACTGAGCTGCTTGGATAGCGAGAATATCCCAGGTATATTTCATAAACGTATATTAACAGAGTAATCTTGACCAAACCGATTTGTGAACCTCATATATCTTGTGTTTTGCTTTGTTTATTGTGCCGAACAGTCCGCGACACACAAACACACACCCGCGCATCAGCTGACTCAGGGGCCCAATCGATAATTAATCAAAGAAGTGACCTTGGATCCAAAACCAATTTCATTATTTTGCTCAATCGAAAAGCAGTTGGTATAGAAAATTCTAGGCTTCACCATTCACAAGGTAAAAGTGATTTATGCCTCCTGATATATATCTACGCTAGGTTAGACCATTTCTTGGTCTGGCTAGCTAGTGACTTAGCAACTTGTTGCTAAGGTTATGTGGTTATTCCTTATCAATAAGACTATTCACAAGATAATGAGTTCTGCTGCCTGATATACATCTAACCTAGGTTAGGTCATTTCTTTGTGGAGATATAAAGGCTAGGCCTATGTCTTCTAGCAAAAACAGAATATGCAGACGGTGCCGAGTTTGTCGGCGATCGACGATGCGCATGGCGGGCGGTTTGAACAGGGTGAACTCGGGCCTCGTCAAAGACTAATGGATAATTTTCCCATTTAAAGTACTACAGTAAACTTCCGTTAATCCGAAGGGCAGCGGACCGGCCCTCGTTCGTATTAGTGGATTTTTCGGATTATCGGACTTTACCCCTATGAACCTGTGTATGACGAAAACATTGAGGCATTAGGCCACCCAAATGACACAATGGTGCACACACACATATCATATGTTCATGAAATCATTTCAAAAGTTTACCATTGTCATTGTAGCCTATTACCTACTTCAAAACATTCAGATTAATGGTCAAAGGAATGTGCTGATATAAACGTAAACACCATATGTCCGCATCGTCGTCTTCTTCTTCTTCCGTCTACTAGCGAGTTTGTCTTGCTCTTGAAGATCAGATCAGATGTGGTTCGGGAAGTAATGCCTTAACAACGGCACTTCCCTGAGAGGTTCTTGTAATTTTCCTTTTGTGATTTTCCTTTTGTGACGTGCTCTGTTATATTATATTGTATTGAAAGCACCCTTGTCTTATTGTCTTGAAAGCACCCTTGGGACGCTCCGATCACTGAACTATAAATAGTAGCGTATCGGAACGTCCAAAGGTGCGTTTTCAAGCTCAAGACTGAATGCGCTTGCAGAAAATGCGGTGCAAGCCAGTAGCGCATTGGAGCGTCCCAAGGATGCGTTCAAGAGCAAAACAAACTCTCTAGCAGACGATGTGGAAGAAGAAGAAGAAGAAGGTGTTTACGTTTATATCAGTAGCTTCCTTTGACCATTAATCTGAATGTTTTGAAGTAGGTAATAGGCTACAATGACAATGGTAAACTTTTAAAGTGAATTCATGAACATATGATATGTGTGTGCTCCATTATGTGTCATTTGAGTGGACTAATGCCTCAAAAAGGGGACTTTGGGACTTCTTGAAATTCGGACCATCGGGTGAATTCGGATTTGGCCTCAAATTGAAAAATTTGGACTATTGGGAGATTCGAATCATCGGTCGTCGGATTAACGGACTTTTACTGTATCTACGTTTGGTGAAATACACTTTTGGCGATGGTTTGGCTAGACTAATTAAATCGCCAAATGCAAGGGACCACTGTATATATATATATATATATATATACAGTAGGGTCTTGTAAGATGCGAGATCAGAAGATGCGATTCGCATAAGATGCGAGGACCCCAAATAATAATTTATTAGTGGCCCCTCCATCATTGACGATTATGCCTATTACATAAGGCACCCTCTTCAAACACTCATCCGCCGTAGTTTGAATCTACCGCGCAGAGCATAAAAATTTGAGGAGCCTTCATCATGAGCGCACGCAACCTCACTCATGGTTCAGTCATTATGAAATTGGGTTCTCACTACGAAAAAACTTCGTAACAAATAAAAAACAAAAAGAAAATAAGAATAACTATTCATAAGCTTTCCATATAATCGTGGATGTACTTGTGTGGATCTTTGACCAGACGCTGACTCAGGCGTCATTCTTCCTTCTCTGCTCTGCGCTCACCCTACCCGGACGTGCCTCCCCACGCTCCGCTAGTTCCTCATTTGTTGCGTCCCTAGTGAGTTTTTTCTCATTTGTTTACTCCGGGATGTATCGAGTAAGGTTAGGATATGCGTAGCAGGGGTGTCCTGGGCGGGTTGCCCGCAGTGCAGTGTATTTTGGGTCGTGTGTTTGGGGCATCTATTTCGGGTGTACCCTCGTGGTCCCGTGGTGGACGCGTGAACTTTTTCGCGGTTAGCTAGCTTTGTGATGTAGGCGGCTTTCACTACGCGTGATTATGCTTCCTTTTATCTTTCTGATGAGGTAGCTTTTTCTTCTCTGACGTTCCCAGCGTATTTTTCTTAACTTAGTGGAGTTTTTTCTGGGTCCCGAGTCAGTTCTTCCCTTTGCCGGGAAGTTTTTGCTACAGTGGTGTGTTGACAGTGGTTCCTGTTGTGATATAATTCAGTGCTTTTTGTTTATATTAAAACATGATTACTTTTTATTCCGTCTGCCTAGGCCTAGCCAGCCTCTCATAGCTTTGCCACATGTACAAGTGTTATTGATTTATGTTATAAATAATGTACAGTACTACTGTACTGTGTCATGTGTGTCCTGGTTTAGTTGTGTATTGGCTATTTCCACGGACTATTTGTGTGTTCTGGATTAGTTGTGTATTGGCTATTTCCATGAACTAATTATGTGTCCTGGGTTAGTTGTGCTTTGGCTAATTCCACGATCTATTTGGTGCGTTCAGATTGAATCTGAACGGGGTGGGTTGCCTTTTCCGGCGGGTTTTCTCGGTTACAACATGAAAACCCGGCTGGTTGCCGAGTTTTAATCACGCATGGTTAAAAAAGGCTTGTTTCCCCCGGCGAGTGGTGGCTTGAGGCTCTCCAGGACTGCGTCTCTGTGGTGGTGCCTGTGTTCAGGCTTACTGTGTTTCCCGGCGGGATGGCTTTACCCATTTAACTAAGTGTTCATGCGGACACTTGTTGAGTTTAGTTTTTCCCGGTTTTGCAAAACCAGTAAAACTAGGCTGTTTGTTGATTGGTCTTTCCTCCCCGGCGATCTTTTGCAAAGAAGTGGGGATAGGAATAATTGGGTTAACGCTATACTTAAATTCATACCCGGCGGTTGCACCTGAGGAGGGTGGGATTAACTGATTTGCAATTCAGTGTAGTTGACCAGACAATTGAGGGATACGATAAGTATCGCCGCCATTCAACATACGGCGATCTAGGACGCTTCGGGAGAAGCCAGATGTAGCATTTTAGACAGGCTTCCCAGTTTTTGATCTGCGAGATAATACGGGGGCCGGCGTCTTTTTATGGGTTTTCCAGTAAACTTAACAAACACCACTGGGAAGACTGCGTCATTTATAAAAAGCCATGCTGGTCTTTATATCATGTCAGAGGATATTCATAAATCTTTTGGACAAGTTAAGATATTCTGAAATCTTTAACTATGAACCTCCCGCGTAGCGAGCCGTGATAGTTGTGTATTACATCTCGTTACCCGGCGGTTCTATAGAGAACCTGGAGTAAACCCGGGGGTGGGTTAGTTTTCCACCAGTCTCTGCCATGGCTACCATAGACCCTGTTTTTGCTTTGTGTGTTACACCCTCCTGTTCAGATATCCCTATCTTTGCACACACTCTTTGCATTAGATGTGTTAAATGTTTAGATCGCTCAAGGGGTTTGTGGGTGACGGGGAACTGTACCTTCTGTACTCAATTGAGTGTTAAAGTATTGCGAGACAATGATAGACGCGCGGCGGTCGCTTTACGAGAGGTCAGGCAGCTGTTGTCTACTTATGCTACCTCAGTGGCTCATAAAGCACTTCAATGTGACAACGTAATTCTTTGGGATAAATTACTGATTGAGCACCCCCCTATTAAACGTACCTCTAGAGTAATTGTACGAAAGTCGGCAGAGACTGGGCAGGGTACAGTACTTACTCTGGCCCCTAGCACATCTAAGAGACCTCGTGAACCCACGCCCCCGGTGACAGCCTCCACGTCACGGGCGCGGTCCAGGTCGCCCCTCAGACAACAGCCGCCTAGTCACTCTTCTTCACCTGCGAGAAAGAAGAGCAAAGAGGAAAAGTCCAAGGGCAGTTCTAGTGATAAATCTGAGAAGTCCAAGAGCAGTTCTAGTGGAAGATCTAAGTCACACCGCAGCCACAAATCTTCCAGGAAAGATTCTCAGGAACGAAAGGCCTCCTGGCGTTCGCCGGAGCCTCGTGCCTCACTTTCTGCCTCTACTCCCGACTTATCTAGTGTCCAATCTGATCGGGCGGGAGTGGTGTCAGAGACTGTGGTGGGGGTGTTCCCGGCGGACAGGTTACCAATGGATATTGTAAATTTAGAATTAGAGAGTTCTGTGGGCAGTGATCGCCCTTTAGAAGAGTCTAGTGGGGGCTCAGTGGTTGATGGTGTATCTGACTCTCAAGGGAGTTCGGGCCAAGGCCTGGGTGTGTGGCGGTATTCCCAACCAGGGCATGAAGGCCCACGTCTGGTTCAGGAGCCACAGGTACAGGCGGACGTACACCGGGACGCTGTGATCCCATCATCCATTCCAGACTTAACATGGCACCACGATGGGATTCAGGCTTCGGCGGAATCCTCTCATGATGGGCCAGATGACAAGGATGAGGTGTCTATAATCTCTGACATGGAGGTGCAAGAGTCGGGTTCAGTTCTAGACGACTCACAGGATAGGAATGATTCACCTCTTAGTTCTTCATCTGCTAAATTTGTCACGGCGGAGTAAATAGATGGGTTATTAGCTACTGCTCTAACAAAAAAAATTGGCCAACAGCCGGAGACTCCTACAGTGGACCTGGGAGCTTCCATGACAAATTCAAGTGTTCGGCCTCTGATCGCTTCCATTGCTTTAACTAAGATTCTGCACCCTCCCTCTATATCACCTACTATGGTCACTAGGCCTGCTTCGGCGGCACTGACTACTTCTAGTGTAAGGGTGGTAGCGGATGTGAATCCTCCCCCTTTAGATAAAGCACCGTTAAGAAAAGTAGCTATGCCCCTTTTATACGGTCCAGATGATTCATGGGTACAAATGATCCCAACTAAGCCAGAGGCGGCGCAGCCCACTTTGTCAGGGGAACTTCCAGTGACACGTGAGTGGGTAATCCAAGGGAATAAATCGAGAAAGTTAAGAGCTTTGGATATTGCGGGTAATGTTCTTGATGTTAATATTAAGGCCATTCCGAACCATTATCACCATGACTATTTTGTGTATACAGCTACACCTGCACTGCCCCCTGCCTCAGCTTCAAAACTGTTTTCTGACTGGACCAAGCATGACGGTTTTAATGATATAAAAGCACTGTCAGCTCTCACTCCAGAATTAGATTTACAAACGGTCACAGACACAGCCGCTAACCCAGTGTTGAAGGTGGGGCAGTTGGGTCCAGGACCTTGGGTGGAATGGGAGGTAGAGGCTCAGAACTTTGCGACCACCTTCACCTCAAAATCTTCGCACCAGATTCCTCAGGACAGCCATTCTTGGTTCTCTCTGCCAGTCTTTTCGGCTGGCGGAGTGCCATCTGCTTTGTTTGCTTTTTTAGCTGCCCCCAAAATCAATCTATGCGAACTTAAAGATCCTTTCACTACACCTTCCCCAGCTCACCTAGACCGGGAGTTTAGGCTACGGGGGAAGGCGTATAGATTTTTTTCCCAATACATTGTTACGCACCAGGTGGCGAAATCTATGCTCAGATCTACTCAGGCAATCGCGGACTCGGCGGTCAGAAGATCGATTGAACTAGCTCGGCGGTTACTCCTTCAGACTTCTATTCAGTCGTTGGGGGATATCCGTACAGCCTTGCTCGAGGCGGTGCGGGCGAGACAAGATCTTAGGATGTCCCTGGTGAAGAAACTTCCTGATAGAATTGCGAACCAGGTGGTCATGTCGCCGGTGCTAACCCCCTCTTTAATGTCCCCTGATGTGTGGAGAACTGTTTTCAACATAGCTCAGGCCTTTAAGCACAGTCCCGCCCCTTCTAAGAAACCTGCCGATACATACCTAGCCGATGACGAACTCCGTGGAGATTCGACAGTACCCTGAGAGTCGTCTAAAAGGTGACTAGACTCTTCAACCTCCATCTCTGAGACCAGAGATCGTTGTGCTTCCAACCTTGTTCCCTCACGAGTAGTTCAGTGGATAGGGCTGGTCTGGGACACAGCTACTCTCACTCTGAGTCAGAGTGTGGACAATCGCAACAGATTTCGCAGGAAATTGTTTCTGTTCCTTCACAGTCTGACTACGACACGGAGAATCTGGGAGTCTCTGGTCGGCTCTCTCATCTGGATTCAACTAACTGTAAGGTTGGGCCGTTTTTTTTTTTTTTTTTCTCTATATTCCAACTTACTTCCTCTCGGGCATAGGCTGAGAGCCTTAACATTCACCGCTTTACAATGAACAGTGAGGCCCGTGAGGTCTTGTTCCAGTCTAGGGAGTGAGACATGTGAAGCACGTAGAGTACAACGAGCACCTGCCATCTTGCCTTCACATGAGGCACGGTGCTCACTCATGGCCCGAAACGACCCCATCTCTGAAGCCACCTCGTTCCCGTGCTTCACTGTCTCACCCCCTACACTCGGACTCTAACACTTACACACACAACGCCACCTGTTGAGCAGATAACTCACCAGGCATTGCACCCCTATAGCATATTTTGAATATGGGAATATTCATACAGTGCTATTTAATCAGGGAACAATGAGGGTATTTTATTGACGTTTCGGTGGACTTGTGGTAATGCACTGATACCAGGTACAGCACAAATTCGATCCCAATAATATCTTCCCATTGATACATCGGGATTTGAACCCGGGACCTTTGGATTACCAGGCCAGTGGCAAGACCACTCCACCACACCTCCCCTATTGAGAGTCAAACGTTTAATATTGGAGGGCAACAAATATTTTCCGCTATTGCCGGCGAAAAAATTATGGCCCATACCAAAATTAATCCACAACTTACTAGCGGTCTGGGCGAAGAGGGAAACGTTACACTCAGTCATGTCATGGACCTCTCCTCCGCCGACGGTATGGGTAGACACGGATGCGTCAGGAACGATAGGTTGGGGCTTTCAGTCAAACCAAGGGCACCAGGGTCAAGGGCTTTGGTCCCATTTAGAAATCTCCCACATCAATGTCAAAGAATTACTAGTCCCCTTATATTTCCTTCAGGCTCACGGCTCTACTTTACGGGGCAAGTCGGTGGCCTTAAGAATGGACAATCTGAATGCAGTTCACTGTATTCAGAAACAAGGGTCAACGAGATCTCGGAAGTTTTTAAACGTGTCAGAAAAGATTTTTATTCTAGCCAACAGGCTGGACATTCATCTTCACGCATCTTATCTCCCAGGCGTAGCAAACATCTGGGCAGACGCTCTGTCTCGGAGACAGAGCACAACAGTAGAATGGGCGCTCAAGCAAACCATTTTCAACCAAATGATTGCGGAGCCTTACCATCCACAAGTGGATTTATTTGCGTCAGAGGAGACTCACAAACTCCCACTATACCTCACCCACCGGACAATAACGCCGGCGGGCGGGCCAGACGCACTGGTGACAGACTGGAACAGGTGGAGTTCCATTTATCTGTTTCCGCCGCCAGACGCGTCTCTAATGTGCCACGTAGTAAACAAACTACAGGATTATCGGGGCGTAGTCTCGCTAATCGCGCCCCTGTGGCCGGCGCAGTTGTGGTACCAGCAATTGAAAACGTGGTGTCCGCACCCGGTGTCACTCTCGGTCGGGTTTTTCCACTTAGACACAATTGGCAACCTAAAAGACCTCGCTGACTTTTGCATTATGGACATTCAGGAGGCCAAATGGCTAGCACCATATGGTAGAGACGTGACCAATAAATTCATGAATCAATATACCCAGTCTACTAAGCGACAGTATCAATCGCATTGGCAAGCCTTTACTTCTTGGATTCTTAGAACAGAACAAACTGTGCCCTCGGTGGCTTTGGTTTTTAATTATTTAAATTATCTGTTCGAGCAGAAACGTTCATCTGTAGTAACGTTAAAAAACCACTTAACAGCGATTAGGATGCCGTTTTTGGACCTTACCAGTCTCTCCATACCAGTCGCGGAGGAAACAGGTTTTATGAGGGCATGTTTTAAACTCCGCCCACCTCCCCGTCAGCTTATGCCTACCTGGTCTCTGGACAAAGCATTGTCATTACTTCATTCCCGTCTGTACCAAAATACTGCAGACTTTACATTACTTTTAAAAAGGGCAGTATTCCTTATGGCTTTGGCTACCGGGAACAGAGTATCTGAGCTGGCGGCGATGAGCAACACACCTAATTGCCTCAGGTTTGGTAGGCTTAATGAGTGTATTCACATTGCACCTTCCCCAGGGTTCATAGCCAAGAATGAGCACAGTGAACACGTGTTTTCAGAGTTCACGGTGCCGGCGTTGAAAAAGGGAAAGGTGCACCATAATTTATGTCCAGTGCAAGCTCTAACCAAATATTTGAGAGTGGCACCTCTAAATCACCAGGGTGCTTTATGGGTAGCGAGTACGGGTAAACGCTTGATGAAACGTAGACTGGCTTCTCTCTTGGTCGAGGTCATTAAAGAGAGTAATCCCGGCGTTGTGGGTAGGGCCCACGATTTACGCAAGTGGGCAGCTTCTTTACGTTTCCTTAAAAACAAATTCTGTTGAAGATATTACGTCCACACAGTTGTGGGCCTCTAATCATACGTTTTTTACTCGATACCTTTCAGTAGCTCTAGACAAACCTTCCTTGCCATGTATAGCTTTAAGGCAGAGGGTCTAGGTGGCCCCTAAGTCACTTATTGTTTAATTTCAAGAAAAGGGGGGGGGGGTGCAGTCAGTGTAACATAGGACACTCTAGACCCCGCCGGAGTATGAGAGCTGTGATACTGTTTATGGGTGTTGTGATATGTAAATTTCTCTGTACTATTCATTACAGGAAATTGTGCTAGTACAATTATAGTACAAACAACAGTGTTGTAAGTAGTTTTTGGGCTGAGAAGCAATCTAATTTTAAGCATTGGTTATATTTTGCAAGATATATCCACTAATTTTATGGGGTTTATATGTGCACATGTAAACTTATAAGTTTTATTTTTTCACCACCTAATTTAAGTGGGGTGCCTTGTTAACTGGCGGATCTGTTCTCAGAATCTCAGAGTTAACCCCTTTTTTATCAAGCAGGCTTCTTTGAAGCACGCTCCTGCATGTACCCCTTTTTGTATATATGTGCTGTATAAAGTTTATGCGCCAAATATATCTTTTTTACAAAGTAAGAATACTATGTGGTTGTTTGATTATCTGCCTTTGCTAGAGTTATGATATGATTACGAATGTCCCCCTCCAGTCTTAGATATCAGGCATAATCGTCAATGATGGAGGGGCCACTAATAAATTATAGGTTTGACTCCTGCAAGGAGATAAAGAAAACCTAATATTTAGTAGTGGCCCCGTAATCATTGACGACTGGGGCCCTCCCGACCATCCCCTTCCCATTCGTTGATGTATTAAGGATTTTGGTTTACTTGATATGTCAGTGAAGGAAGAATGACGCCTGAGTCAGCGTCTGGTCAAAGATCCACACAAGTACATCCACGATTATATGGAAAGCTTATGAATAGTTATTCTTATTTTCTTTTTCTTTTTTTATTTGTTACAAAGTTTTTTCGTAGTGAGAACCCAATTTCATAATGACTGAACCATGAGTGAGGTTGCGTGCGCTCATGATGAAGGCTCCTCAATTTTTTATGCTCTGCGCGGTAGATTCAAACTACGGCGGATGAGTGTTTGAAGAGGGTGCCTTATGTAATAGGCATAATCGTCAATGATTACGGGGCCACTACTAAATATTAGGTTTTCTTTATCTCCTTGCAGGAGTCAAACCTATAAAATAAATTATTATAAGATGCGACACTGACCATAATTTGCGAATCGGAGGCTCAAAGTGGGCTAAATCCGAGGAGAAACCTCAAGATGCGAAAACAAAATTTAAAATGCGAGCCTTAGGCGGGACGTTTTTCCCATAAGCTACGTGTATCGTAAGATGCGGTCGCATCCATCGACCATAAACTCGCATCTTACGAGACCCTACTGTATTATACACAGTAAACCCTCGCTATTTCGGACTAATTGGGGGGACACTATCTATCTATTGCCTGACGCCGTGATCCCCGAAGGGGAAATGTCCAATTTTCCGAGATGTCCGAACTCCGGCTTGTGTCCGATCTAAAAGAGGACAAAATCCGACCTGAAAGAGGAAAAATCTGACGAATAAGGAATAGTGTAACGGGAACAAACTTCAGCCGGGGATTAAATAGGGAAACGGAAGCAAACTTCATGCAACCATGACTAAACTAATGTAACTAGTAATGTAACTAGTGTAAACTAATGGAAATGGTAATTAGAGAAGGAATAATGGATCATATGAAGTCAAACCAACTTTTCAGTGGGAGACAGTTCGGATTCTTGCCGGGGAGGTCGACGGTACTACAGCTAATTAACCCTCCAACCCCGGCTAGGGTAGATCGTGACTGTACTCTGTGTCCGGGGGTTTTGAGGAATTTTGGTCCATGTTGATTCACCTGTTACTCCTGAAATACATGACACAAAGTTATAAAAAAAAAAAAAATTTGCACAAACCTTCATGTGTAGAATGCCGTTGAGTAGAGGTCTCTAGCCCAAGTGATTGCATAATGGCGAGCGCGGGAAGTGGAGTGATTTTTATGCGGGAAAATCTTCCCGCGTTCGGATGCGTCGCCTTGGCCCAGGCCCCGGCTTGGCTAACCTACTGCGCACTTAGCCACTCGTCGCGCCAGAGTTTTTACCTCCCGGAGGCGATTTTATTTATTGATAGTGATGTTATTATAGTTATTTGGAGTCCAATTATATAAAATATGTGTATTAGGCTATCATTGTCACTAATATTTCACATTTTCACTCGATACCGTAGTTTTTATGAGTAATTGAGGCTGGTTATTGTTATATTAGGCAGTGATTATTCGTTATCACAGGTGTTTATTATACTTTGGCCATCTAATATTAGTTCGTGTGTCACTTTCACTTTGGTAAATATGCTTGAGAGAGTCACTGTCACTGATAATGCTCATTTTCACTTGATACGGTACATTTTATTAGTAATTGAGGTAGGTTATTGTTATATTAGGCAGTGATTATTCGTTATCACAGGTGTTTATTATACTTTGGCCATCTAATATTACTTCGTGTGTCACTTTCACTTTGGTAAATATGCTTGAGAGAGTGTCACTGTCACTGATAATGCTCATTTTCACTTGATACGGTACATTTTATTAGTAATTGAGGTAGGTTATTGTTATATTAGGCAGTGATTATTCGTTATCACAGGTGTTTATTATACTTTGGCCATCTAATATTACTTCGTGTGTCACTTTCACTTTGGTAAATATGCTTGAGAGAGTGTCACTGTCACTGATAATGCTCATTTTCACTTGATACGGTACATTTTATTAGTAATTGAGGTAGGTTATTGTTATATTAGGCACTGATTATTCGTTATCACAGGTGTTTATTATACTTTGGCCATCTAATATTATGTCATATGTCACTTTCACTTAGTTATATGCTTTGTAAACGTTTTCTATACAATTTATTGTGTCTTTTTTCACTTATTTATATATGTTTTCATAATACATGACTTTTTTATCACAATACATTGTTTTATTTCCACTTGTTGCCTATATACATACATATTGTCAGTCTTTGGTACTTTCACTATGATTATTAGTTAGTACTCCTGCTTGGTGTGGTATTCAGCAAAGCACGGTATAGCACATAGTGACAGCTGGCACTCCACACACTGCATGGTGGTCTTTTTCTGCTTCCTCGGCCTCACCTGGCTGTTCCAGCAGACATGGCACCGCCTTCTGCTAATGGTGACTCCATCTCGTTCCAGAGGCAGGTAACCGAGCTTGTGCACATTTAGATACTGTGCACACTGCATACGGTCCTGAACGGGGCGCCCAGGTTGTGCCACTGCCCTCTGTGGCGTAGCATACCTGTCCAGGAGCTCCACCAACACCTGTTTTTGGAACCTCCGCAGGCTACTGAACTTCCTGGGTGTGCGCGGATTCCGAAGCCTGTAGATATTGTAGGCATTCAGCATTGACATGTCCACCATGTGCAGAAAGAACTTTTTGTACCATCTGCACGAGGTACGCAGACAGTCGATGAAGCCTATCTGCATGTCGGACTTGTCCACCAGCCTCATATTTATGTTGTTGTCCATTACAGCATCGGGCTTGGTCACCCTGACTTGGGTGCGGCGATCCACCTTGCCAGTCTCAACCATTTCCCCTTGTGGACGGTGCTCAGGAGGTTGACCTTCCGCTGGTCGTGCCAGTGAATAGCCAGAATGGGTCCCGACTTCTTCTTGAAGACATCGCCTTTCTTGGTTTTAGGAGGGAAAGTTGGCATGCCCTTCCTTTTCGCTCTAACTGTGCCTACAGTCCCCGTCTTGCGCTGATGGAGGTACTTTGAGAGAGTGGGGGACGTGTAGTAGTTGTCCGTGTAGAGGACGTGATTCTTCTGGAAGTACCGGTTCATCATGGCTTGAACCACTGCTCCGCCAAAGCCAATGAGGGGGTCTATTTCCACGTCCCCTTCCTTCCCGCTGTAGACCAGGAAGTCCAGGACATAGCCAGTTTGGCAATCGCACAGCACAAAGAACTTTATACCAAAGCGATGTCTCTTTGAGGGGATGTACTGCCTGAAGCTCAGCTTTCCCCGGAACAGCACAAGAGACTCGTCAATACAGACGTTGCAGAAGGGCGTGAAGTATGACGTGAAACGTTCTCGCATCATCTCGTACAACGTCCTAATCTTCCACAGTTTGTCAGAGAGATGCATGTCGGTGTTGGTGACAAGATGGAGCGCTCCGAGGATGTCGAGGTACCGGTCCCGAGAGATGTATTTCCCGAAGGCAGGGGTGGATATCAGATCTTTGGTGATCCAATAGTCAGCCAACCTGTGCTTCTTTACATGAGGCATTAGCATGGTGATTGCCAGGAACACCATGAACTCGGGATGAGTCACTGGGGTCCACCGCTTCATGTGGCCCTTGCTCACCTTGCCAAAAAAGTTCACCTGGATTTGGTGGTGCTTGTTTTTCTCTTCTATGACAAACTCCGTAACCTCCTTATCAAAAAATGCCTCAAAAAGCTCATGTGGTGGAGCATTGGGGCCTGCGGGAAAACTTGGGGTAACTCCTGAACCCTCCTGTACCTCATCAAAAGGGGTTACATCAGGGTCATTCACTTCATCAACAGCCACATCCTGCCAGTTGAAAATATAAAATGGGTCCTGCTGGCGACGCTGACGAGGAGCTGCAGCTGGGGCAGCACGCCCACGAACTTTGGCGGCGCGCACCCTAGGGCGGCCAGGAGCGCGACGGCGCCCAGGCCCAGCCCGGCGGCCAGGAGCACGACGGCCCTGGGCAAAGCGTCTGGGTTGAGGGTCGTCGATGTCCATAAAGTCATCGTCGTTGTCGTCAGAGCCGTCATCTTGCCCTGATGGTGGACCCAGGTAATCATGGCCAGAGTCATCTGTGAGGTGCCCTTCATCTTCAGACACCCCCTCATAATCTCGCGGGGAACGTATGATGCGTGGGCGGCGTGTAGGTCGGCGAGGTGGGGAAGGAGTGGCAGGTGAGGCTCTGTCATCTTCATGCAGAGGTTCGGGGCTCCTTGGCCTACGACGATTCGTAGACAGCACTGGTTCAGTGTCTGTAGGTGCAGGTATGGATGCGAGGTCAAAAACATCGTCAGGAACCTCTGTTGTAGGCTGGAGAGGTGGGGTGGACCCTGGGGAAACTTGCGGGGGCGTATGGCTGGGACCGGCAGGGGTGGAAGCCGCGGGAGCCTCGAACAAAGAGCGCCTACTTGTAGCTCCTTTTTTCACATATTTTCTCCCTTTTCCCTTTTCTGTAGTAGTATGTCTCCTCTCGGGGAAATAGGGGGTAAATAGGCCGAAAGTGGGGGGTCCTCAACCCTAGGCAGTGCTGGTGGTGGTGGGGAAGAATGGCGGGCGCCTGGGGCAACTTGGGTGGCGTGGGTAGATAAGGAAGACAATGGCGGGTCAACCTCACCCTCACGCTCAGCCTCACTGGCACCCTCACGCACTGCTCCCTCACCAAGTTTTAGGGCCGCTTTCCTGGCTGCCGCGGCCGCCTTTTCAAGAACTTGCTTCTTATAAAAGCGTATCTTGAATGGGGATTTAGCTGGCGAAGGGCTAGGTGTCGTGTCACTCAACCTAAACTTGGCAGTCGACCTAGTGTTGTCCCATTCGCTCACTCTCACTACACTCTCATCACCTTGCACAACTATATCACGTTCAGTACTATCATCACTTTCATCGTCATGCTCAAATCCAACAAATTGCGCGTCTCTTTGATGAATTTCGTCTAGATCGTCTAAATTTTCACTATAGTGAGACTGATAAGACTCGGAGCTATCACTGCCCAAGTCATCAACACTATTTTGTCCTTCACCACGTTCATAACTCCTCAAAGCTATTTCAATACCTCCGGGAGTCAACGCATCTTGTACGTGCCTTTGCATTAGGGCGCGACGAACATGGGCAGGCGTCGAAGGGAGCATGGAATCGGACACAGGGGAATCACTTTTTGGGCTAGTATCCATGATGGCGGCAGGGTAGAGACTGTTTTGGTGGCGTACATGGTGTCTGGTGGCGTCGCCTAGCGACCACGGAACGAAATGTTTACGTGCGCCATTCGAAAGCACATACGCAAGCAATGGTACAATGTTGTACCACCCGGGTTCCTCGGGTCAAAACATAATGGTACACACGTGTACCACCCGGGGTTGAAGGGTTAAGGTGGTAGATGATTGGATGCAAATTCTAGAAGATGGTGATGTAATAGACGTGGTATTTATTAGTGGCCCCTCCATCATTGACGAACATGCCTATTACATAAGGCATCCTCTTCAAACACTAATCCGCCGTAGTTTGAATCTACCGCGCAGAGCATTTAAAAACTGAGGAGCCTTCATCATGAGCGCACGCGACCTCACTCATGGCTTCAGTCATTATGAATTGGGTTCTCACTACGAAAAAACTTCGTAAAAAATAAAAACAAAAAGAAAATAAGAATAACTATCCAATAAGCTTTCCATCATATCGTGGATGTACTTGTGTGGATTTCTGACCAGACGCTGATTCAGGCGTCATTCCTCCTTCTCTGCTCTGCGCTCAGCCTGCCCGGACCTGTCTCCCCACGCTCCGCGGGTTCCGCATTTGTTGCGTCCCTAGTGAGTTTTTTCTCATTGGTTTACTCCGGGATGTATCGAGTAAGGTTGGGATATGCGTAGCAGGAGTGTCCTGGGCTGGTTGCCCGCAATGCAGTGTATTTTGGGTCGTGTGTTTGGGGCATCTATTTCGGATGTACCCTCGTGGTCCTGTTGTGGACAGGTGAATTTTTTCACAGTTAAGCTAGCTTTGTGATGCAGGCGGCTTTCATTACGCGTTATTGCTTCCTTTTATCTTTCTGATGAGGTAGCGTATTTTTGCTGTCGTTCCCAGCGTATTTTCTTCACTTAGTGAAGTTTTTTCTGGGTCCCGAGTCAGTTCTTCCCTTTGCCGGAAGTGTTTGCTACAGTGGTGTGTTGGCGGTGGTTCCTGTTGTGATATAATTCAGTGCTTTTTGTTTATATTCCGACATGTTACTGTTATCCGTCTGCCTAGGCCTAGCCAGCCTCTCGTAGCTTTATCACATATACAAGTGTTATTGATTTATTTTCTAAATATGTACTACTGTGTCATGTGTATCCTGGTTTAGTTGTGTATTGGCTAATTCCACGGACTATTTATGTGTCCTGGGTTAGTTGTGTTTTGGCTAATTCCACGGACTATGTTGGGCCGGCGTTAGTTGTGTTTTAGCTACGCCTCGGTCCGGTGTTGCGTTCAGATGGTATCTGGACGGGGTGGGTTTTTTCCGGCGGGTTTTTCTCGGTTTCACCTTGATAACCCCGGCTGGTTGCCTAGTTTTGGCCACGCGTGGTTTAAAACAGGCTTGTTTCCCCGGCGAGTGGGTGTCTGTGGCTCCCCAGGTCTGCGTCTCTGGGGTGCCTGTTTCATCCCGGCGGGTTGGCTGTACCCATCTAACAGTGTTCATACGGACACGTGTTGTTTGTAGTTTTTTCGGTTTTGCAAAGCCAATATAAAACTATGCTGTAGTTGTATTTCCTCCCCAGCGATCTGTTTCAAAGAAGTGGGGATAGGAACAATTGGGGTTAACTTTTAAACTTTAATTCACCCGGTGGGTGCAACCTGGAAGGTTGGGATGACCGAATTTGCGAAATTCAGTTTAGTTGACCAGTCAATTGAGGGATGCTTTGTGTATCGCCTCCTTCAACATACGGCGCTTTAGGGCACATTTGGGGTTAACGTTTTTTAAACTATTATTCACACCCGGCGGGTGTTTCTTGCACGGATGAGAATAACGAATTTACAATTCAGTTAGTTAACCAGACATTTGAGGGATACGTTTTGTATCGCTGCCTTCAACATACGGCGATCTAAAAGATACTTCGGCAGAAGTTAGATCTCGTATATTTGTCAGGCTTCCCAGTTTTTTATCTACGAGATAATTCGGGGGCCGGCGTCTTTTTAGTTTTTTTTTCCAATATTTAATATGGAAACAAACACCACCGGAAAGACTTAATCACTTATAAACGCCATGATGGTCTTTATATATTATGTCAGAGGGTATTCATAAATCTTTTGGACAAATTAAGATATTCTGAAATCTTTTACTTAGGAAACCCCACCGCGTGGCGAGCTGTGGTCGTTGAGTATTACGTCTCGTTACCCGGCGGGTTATTTAACACCTGTGTGCGAACATGAGTGGGTTAACCTTATGAGCATTAATTCCTGGAAATTTTAAATTTTCCAGAGCTGGGTCCCGGCGGGTCTATGCAGAACCTGGAGTAGTTTCCCTCCAGTCTCTGTCATGGCTACCTTTGCCCCGGTTTTTGCTGTATGCATTACGCCCTCCTGTTCAGGTATCCCTATTTTTGCGCACACACTTTGTATAAAATGTGTTAAAATGTCTCGTTTGGTGGGGGTTACCTTTCCGGCGATTTTCTCGTTGCTCCGAGAACACCGTTTTGGTTTACCGAGTTTTAGTCAGGATGGCTAAAATAGGTAAGTTACCCCGACGAGTTTGGTCGCTTGAGGGCTCATCAGAAACTGCGTTTTTCTGTGGTCGAGCCTGGGATCAGGCTTCCTGTGTTATTCATTGCTTTATGCATTACGCCCTCCTGTTATGTCTCGTTTGGTGTGGGTTACCTTTCCGGCGTTTTTTTCTCATTGCTCCGAGAACACCGTTTTTGGTTACCGAGTTTTAGTCAGGATGGCTAAAATAGGTAAGTTACCCCGACGAGTTTGGTCGCTTGAGGGCTCATCAGAAACTGCGTTTTCTGTGGTCAAGCCTGGGATCAGGCTTCCTGTGTTATTCCCGGTGAGGGGGGCTCCACACAGTTATTTTGTTTGGTCTTTCCCTCCCGGCGACCTTTTTTACAAAGAGGTCTGGGGCAGGTATAAGTGGTTTGACATTGCATATGAAACCCGGCGGTTGTTTTTAAACTTTAATTCACCCGGTGGGTGCAACCTGGAAGGTTGGGATGACCGAATTTGCAAAATTCAGTTTAGTTGACCAGTCAATTGAGGGATGCTTTGTGTATCGCCTCCTTCAACATACGGCGCTTTAGGGCACATTTGGGGTTAACGTTTTTTAAACTATTATTTACACCCGGCGGGTGTTTCTTGCACGGATGAGAATAACGAATTTACAATTCAGTTAGTTAACCAGACATTTGAGGGATACGTTTTGTATCGCCGCCTTCAACATACGGCGATCTAAAAGATACTTCGGCAGAAGTTAGATCTCGTATATTTGTCAGGCTTCCCAGTTTTTTATCTACGAGATAATTCGGGGGCCGGCGTCTTTTTTAGGGGGTTTTTTCCAATATTTAATATGGAAACAAACACCACCGGAAAGACTTAATCACTTATAAACGCCATGATGGTCTTTATATATTATGTCAGAGGGTATTCATAAATCTTTTGGACAAATTAAGATATTCTGAAATCTTTTACTTAGGAAACCCCACCGCATGGCGAGCTGTGGTCGTTGAGTATTACGTCTCGTTACCCGGCGGGTTATTTAACACCTGTGTGCGAACATGAGGGGGTTAACCTTATGAGCATTAATTCCTGGAAATTTTAAATTTTCCAGAGCTGGGTCCCGGCGGGTCTATGCAGAACCTGGAGTAGTTTCCCTCCAGTCTCTGTCATGGCTACCTTTGCCCCGGTTTTTGCTGTATGCATTACGCCCTCCTGTTCAGGTATCCCTATTTTTGCGCACACACTTTGTATAAAATGTGTTAAAATGTCTCGTTTGGTGGGGGTTACCTTTCCGGCGTTTTTCTCGTTGCTCCGAGAACACCGTTTTGGTTTACCGAGTTTTAGTCAGGATGGCTAAAATAGGTAAGTTACCCCGACGAGTTTGGTCGCTTGAGGGCTCATCAGAAACTGCGTTTTTCTGTGGTCGAGCCTGGGATCAGGCTTCCTGTGTTATTCATTGCTTTATGCATTACGCCCTCCTGTTATGTCTCGTTTGGTGTGGGTTACCTTTCCGGCGTTTTTTCTCGTTGCTCCGAGAACACCGTTTTTGGTTACCGAGTTTTAGTCAGGATGGCTAAAATAGGTAAGTTACCCCGACGAGTTTGGTCGCTTGAGGGCTCATCAGAAACTGCGTTTTCTGTGGTCAAGCCTGGGATCAGGCTTCCTGTGTTATTCCCGGTGAGGGGGGCTCCACACAGTTATTTTGTTTGGTCTTTCCCTCCCGGCGACCTTTTTTACAAAGAGGTCTGGGGCAGGTATAAGTGGTTTGACATTGCATATAAAACCCGGCGGTTGTACCTTCGGGTGGTTATATTAACGAATTTGCGATTCGCGATAATTTGCCAAACAATTGATTGATACAATAGGGTATTTTTATAAGCTAAAAACAGTGTGCAAAATTGGTTAAAGTTTTTGCACCACACACATCTGCCATCCTGTGCGTGGTCTCTCCACGCATCTCGGTTGGGCTACCCCCAAAGGGTAGCCAAGTCGATCCCCACCTGCCCGCGATGACCTTGCAGACACCACTTTCCATTTTTTTTCTTTTCCATTTTAATTTTTTTCCATTGTGGTGGCACTGACGGGGACGGCGCTACCTGGGGTCTGTCCCAGGTAGTTATTTTCACGTTTTTTTAAAACTAGGGTTTTCTCTTATTTTTAATCAGATACAAAATACAGGTGTTTTTGTTTTTAATTATTGGTTACTTCCACTGAAATGGCAGCGGGCAAGCAGAGTTGTAGTTGTGGGAAGGTTGTGGGCAAGGCCAAATCGCTGGGCTGCTACTCGTGTGGTACCTATTTTCATGTTAACTGTATAAATGTTGATGATGAGGACCTCAGAGTACTTGCAAAGAAGAAACCTGGATTTAAATGGCATTGCACTGTTTGCGATACCACCCCCCTGGCTGCAAAGGATGCAGCAATTAGTCAGCAGACCTTGGATGACCTGACGGCTGCCCTAGTTGGTGAAGTGAAGACTGCCATTGTAAACGAAGTGAAGGGTGCCCTTGCTGCGGTGGCTGTGGAGATAGAGAGTATTGGTAACAGAATGGATATCCTTGAGACTAAAGTTGCTGCCCCCGACATTCCCTTGTTTGCCAAGATAGTTCAGCAAACATTTGAAGAGACCAAAAAGGAGCCGACCAAACGCACCACTGAGGTGGTAGATGGTGGAAAGAAAAAAAACTGTCTGGGACCATCAGGTCCTGGTAGTGAAGCCAAAAGACCGATCCTCCGAGCCAGTAAGCCCACCAGATACAAAGGCAATCGAGACTGCTTTGGCTTTGGTTCCGGTTAACAAGTTAACTAGAACTGATTCAGGTGTACTGGTGGTACGACTTCCATCCAAGAAAGCGAAAGAAGATGCAGGAAGGGCCATCAATCAGTGTTTGGGGGTGGACAGTGCCTTCAGTGTCTCCGAACCAAAGAAGATGATGCCAAAAATGACTCTGGTAGGCATTGCTAATGACGCTGAGGATAATGAGATCATTCCCAGCATCCTCAACAAGAACCCAAGAATAAAGTCCCTGGTCGACGATGGCTTAGCTATGAATTTGCTATTCACCAAGCAAAAGAGTGATGCACACACAAAGACTGCGGTAGTAAAAATGTCACCTGAAATACGCTCTTCCATTGTGGATGATGGCAATTCTGTGTATGTTGGACTTGTGAGATGTCGTGCATACGATCGCTTCTGGGTAACACAATGTTACCACTGCCAGGGCTTTGGTCATACCAGTGACAGGTGTTATCGGAAAAATGAGGATCCAAAATGCAACTTCTGTGCCGGTACTCATAACTCAAAAGACTGCACCAACAAGACTTCCCCCAAATGTATAAATTGTATGAGCTCCACATCAGTTACGGAGCCGCCAAATCATTTCGCCTCAAGTAGAAATTGTCCTCTAATGACAGCTCAGAGAAATAAAGTTATTGAGAACACCAATTTTGTAGGTTCAAAAAACTGAAAAATGCACATGGGAGCCGGTTGAAACTGGGTCTGTTGAATGTTCGTTCCTTGCGTAACAAAATGGATCATATTTGCGAGATCTTGGATGAACGTAACCTTGATGTATTATGTCTCACTGAGACCTGGTTGTTCGAGTCAGATCTGAATATTATCCAGGCGGCATTGCCTAAAACCCATTCCATAATAAATGTTCCTAGGCCTAGGGGAGATCATCCGGGTGGTGGAGTGGCAGTTGTCTACTCCACATCTCTGGTGAATATCTTGCAAATAAGCCATAACCCAGCCCCTCTTTACTATGAACTGTTGGAAGTGGAAATAAAACTCCATCAACAAATTCTAAGAATGGCAGTTGTCTATAGGCCTGGCCATCGTGGCACAGATAGGGGTTTTATGGAAGAGTTTGGGCAGTTTCTCGAGGAATTTTCTGCTAAAACCGGAAGACTTTTGATATGTGGAGATTTTAATTACTGGGTTGACAGCCCTCATCTGAAGCCATTCTCTCCTGAGTTCCTTGAGTTGACTGATCAGAACAATTTTGTAAACCATGTGTCCCACCCAACTCATATCTTAGGACACACCCTTGACTTGGTTTTCTCTCCTGTGGGTTGTGGTGGTGTTCTGGATGTTGATGTTGAGAATGCTGACCCTAATACCTCTGATCATGCTTTGATTACTTTCAGCTTTGATTTCCCTAAGCCACTCACACATGAAAAAGTAATCAGATTTAGAAATTATAAAAATGCAGACCAAAATTTGGCTAGCAGTGAAGTAAAACAGTACTTGGGAAGTATTGATACTTCCAACCTTACTTCAGATGAGCTGGTGGAGGTACATGGAAATGCACTTAAATTAGTGTTCGATCATCACTGTCCAGAAGTAGAGAAGAAAATCATAGTACGAGATGATTCACCCTGGTATAGCACTCGAGTTAAATTTCTTAGAAGAGCGCGTAGAAGAGCTGAACGTGAATGGCGGAAAAATAAAACAGACTCTACATGGTTGCAATATCTGTCAGCCAGAAGAGCTGTGGTCCACACAATCAAAGATGAAAAGAAAGTGTATTATCAGGGAAAAGTTGACTCGTGTGGTAATGACCAGAGGAGGTTGGCTTCAATTGTAAACAGTTTACTTGGAAAAACAAGAGTCAGCTTAAGACCTTCTGTACCCGATGCCGAGTTGGCTGCCAACTTTGTGGCATTTTTTGCTGGCAAGATAACTCGCATAAGACAGGAACTGGATGATGCTTCTGTTGGTGAAGAACTTTCAGTTGTACTCCAACCCCGACACATTCCTAATAATGTCCTCTCATCCTTTCACTCAGTAGAGGTGGACATGATCTCGTCCTACATAAGAAACCTCAATAAAACATTTTGCCCGTTGGATCCCATAAATGTTTCCAAGCTACCAAGAGTCTATGATCACACAGTTGAGTTTATTTCCAAAATAATTAATAAGTGCTTCTCTGAAGGTAGCTTCCCACATTCTGAAAAGCATGCACTACTCCGACCTACTCTAAAGAAACCTGGACTTGATGTTGAGAACATGTTGAACTATCGTCCTGTCTCCAACCTGTCCTTCATATCAAAGATATTAGAGCGTGCAATACTTGACCAATTACAACCACTACTTCAGCAGAATGAAACTATCCCAATTTTTCAGTCTGCTTACCGACAGCATCATTCAACTGAAACAGCATTGATTAGAGTACATAATGATCTAGTTGAGAACATTTGCAATGGTGTGGCCTCACTATTGGTCTTGCTTGATCTCTCTGCGGCCTTTGACACAGTGGATCACGAGTTGTTATTGAGTGATCTTTATGATTGTGGTGTGCGTGACTCCGCTCTCTTGCTTCTTGGGTCGTACTTGTCAGGTAGATCCCAGAGTGTGATGGTAAATCAAGTGGTCTCGGACTCGACACCCTGCAGTATGGTGTTCCGCAGGGATCAGTTTTAGGTCCTATCCTATTTATAATTTATATTAGCAGTTTGTCTCTTCTGCTTCGTGCACATAATGTCACCTTTCACTTTTATGCAGATGACACCCAGATTTATGTGAGAATCACAAATATAGTTGATATACGGAGTAAGATGGAATTGTTGATGTCTGATATCAAGAAGTGGATGAGAGCGAGAAAACTTAAACTAAATGATGGTAAAACTGATATTCTCATCATCCGAGGAAATAGAAGAGCTGATGATATAGTGGGTGCCCTCTCCATCAATGTGGGTGGATCTCAGCTGCGACCGGCCAACTCTGTTCGAAATCTGGGTGTATATGTGAACTCCCGATTAGATTTCAAAGAGCATGTAAACCAGATAGTTAAAAGTTGTTACTTGCACATCAGAAATCTCTATTTGGTGAAGCCTTTTTAAACCAGACGTTGCCTCCTGACGTTGGTTCACTCATTGGTCTTCTCTCGTGTTGATTATTGCAATGCCCTGTTGGTGGGTCTTCCAAATTATATTTTGAAGAAAGTTCAGTCTGTTCTTAACAGGGCCGCAAGACTAATTTTTGGTGTTCTACCTAGAACTCCTACTACATCTCTTCACATAGAACTGCACTGGCTGCCAGTAAGAGCAAGAATAGAATTTAAGTTGTGTTTGGTGACTTTTAAGGTTCTCAAATTTGGTGAGCCTAGGTACCTTGCGGAGCTTCTCAGGCGCCCACCGGCACACCATGGTGTAGTTGTGCGTCATGACAATGACCCTTTTCGTCTTGATGAACCAAGGGCTTTCCAGCAGTCTTCTTTCTTTGAGAGGTCATTCTCCTACATGGCTCCGAGGTTGTATAACAGGTTGCCGCTGTCCATGAGACAACTGAGTTCTGTTGAATGCTTCAAGAGACAACTTAAGACTTTTCTCTTTGAGAGAAGCTATGATCTTGAGAGAGGTGTCATGACAGATGGCTATAGAGTTTAGGCTATTTTGCCACTGCTAGTGATTGTTAAATGTGTGTTGTATATAAGCCTTCTTTTGATGCATTGATTTTTGTTCTTTTTTCTTTCTCTTTTCGAGCGCTAGTGAATTCTTCGGAAAAATTGGCGCTTATGAGAAATAAGTAACATGCTTATTATTATTATTATTATTATCACGGCCATCAAGACGGCGATCTATGAGGGCTTCTGGCAGAAGCCGGATTAGAGATTAAGATAGGCTTAGACTTTTTATGGGATAAAAAGATGCCTGAATCTTACTAGTGTTTCAAGTGTAAAGGGATACTTGAAGGACTTCATCTTTAATAAAGATATGTTTCATCTTTATGAGGATTCAGAAGTTATGCTTAATTCTTTCGAACAGGTAAAAGATATGCTGAAATCCTTAATAAACAATTGGAACAATGTTGTTTGTTTGTTTAGTCTTTCTCTCCCGGCGACCTTTTTACAAAAAAGGTCTGGGGCAGGTACAATTGGTTTGACATTGCATATAAAACCCGGCGGTTATACCTTCGGGTGGTTATATTAACTGATTAGCAATTCGCGATCATTTGCCAAACAATTGATTGATACAATAGGGTATCACGGCCTTCAAGACGGCGATCTATGAGGGCTTCTGGGAGAAGCCGGATTAGAGATTAGGATAGGCTTAGACTTTTTATGGGATAAAAAGATGCCGGAATCTTACTAATGTTTCAAGTGTAAAGGATACTTGAAAGACTTCATCTTTAATAAAGATATACTTCATCTTTATGAGGATTCAAAAGATATGCTTAAAAATCTTCTGGACAGGTAAATATATCCTGAAATCTTTAATATGAAACTAAAGGAAAACGAAAAGTAGTGGTGGAGTGCTACGGTTCGTTGACCGGCGGTCTTGTGTCACATATTTTGTACCATTTTTTGGGTGTAACCCTATGAGCATTAATCCCCGGAAAATTCTCTTTCCAGGGCGGAGTACCGGTGTTGCACCAGGTGACCAGGTAGTTCCCGGGGGCGGGGTAGTTTTCCCCCAGTCTCTGCCATGTCGGCACTTGAACCTCTCATTGCTGTATGTTCAACGCCGTTAAGATCAGGTATCCCTATATATTATTTCATTTGTTAATGAAATAATTTAATCACTGAATAATAATAACCATATATATTTCTATGATTATATTAGGATAATATTGTGTTTATTTATAGTAATTTATTTTAATATAATTAATATAAATTAAATTAATTAGTATACTTTATGATTTTGCTCACCAGCTCTGCTTTCAATGTGTTAATGAGCTATGGGAGCTTTTAATTATCATAAACCTTTACAGGGCTCTCTTTTAGAGAGTATACCGAGCTCGCAAGCGAGGGACAGCCACAGCCAAGGTGTATGGCGATACTCACAGTCCTGGCAGGACAGAACACATCCCTTTGTGACTCAACTAGTGCTGACGTCCACGGGATGCCGATGTACCATCTTCTACCCCAGTTTTAACATGGCAACATGTGGAGGTCCCGGCTTCGGCGGGATCTTCCCATGATAAGCCAGACTTAACGGATGAAGAACAACGATCTCTGGTCTCAGAGATGGAGGTTGAAGAGTCCAGTCACCTTTTAGGCGACTCTCAGGGTACTGTCGAATCTCCACGGAGTTCGTCATCGGCTAGGTATGTACCGGCGGAAGAGATTGATGGACTACTATTGAATGCACTTAATAGGTTCTTGGGCCCTACGCCGGAAACTCCTCCTGATACGGGAGATCCCGCGATGTCGACGAATGTGCGACCTCTGGCTACATCCTTTGCTTTAGCGAAAATACCTAGCCATCCGCTTGTGTCAGGCCCAATTTCCAATGTGCCAGGCACAACACCTCTCACTACTTCCACTGAATGCAGTTCACTGTATTCAGAAACAAGGGTCAACGAGGTCAAGGAAGTTGCTACTCGTGTCGGAAGAGATTTTTGTTCTAGCCAGCAGTCTAGATATTTATCTTCACGCATCTTATCTCCCAGGCGTAGCGAACGTCTGGGCAGACGCTCTGTCCCGGAGACAGAGCACGACAGTAGAATGGGAGCTCAAGCAACCCATTTCGACCTAATGATTGCGGAGCTCTCCCATCCACAAGTGGATCTTTTTGCGTCCGAGGAGACTCACAAGCTCCCTCTATACCTCACCCGCCGGGCGATAACGCCGGCAGGGGGGCCAGACGCCCTAGTGACAGACTGGAACAGATGGAGCTCCATCTATCTGTTTCCGCCGCCAGATGCGTCACTAATGTGCCACGTAGTGAACAAACTACGAGTTTATCGAGGCTTAGTCTCGCTAATCGCGCCCCTGTGGCCGGCGCAGGTGTGGTACCAGCAATTAATAATGTGGTGCCCGGACCCGGTATCGCTCCCGGTCGGGTACTTCCACTTAGACACGATTGGCAACCTAGCGACCTCGCTGACTTTTGCATTATGGACATTCAGGAGGCCAAGTGGCTAGCACCATACGGTAGGGATGTGACCAATAAATTGCTCAATCAATATACTGTACTCAGTCTACTAAGCGACAATATCAATCACATTGGAAAGCTTTTACTTCTTGGATTGTTAGAACGGAACAAACTATACCCTCAGTGGCATTGGTTTTTAATTACTTGAACTATCTGTTTGAGCAGAAACGTTTATCTGTGGTAACTTTGAAGAATCACTTAACTGCGATTAGAGTGCCCTTTTTCGACCTTACAGGTCTATCCATACCAGTGGCGGAGGAAACAGGATTTATGAGAGCGTGTTTTAAACTCCGCCCACCTCCCCGTCAGCTCATGCCTACTTGGTCTCTGGACAAAGCTTTGTCTTTACTTCATTCTCGTCTGTATCAAAATACTGCAGACTTTGCTTTAATCTTAAAGAAGGCAGTTTTCCTTTTGGCTTTGGCCACCGGAAACAGAGTGTCTGAGCTGGCGGCGATGAGCAACACACCTAATTGTCTTAGGTTTGGTAGACTTAATGATTCAATTTCCATTGCACCCTCCCCGGCGTTTGTAGCCAAGAATGAGCATAGTGCACACGTGTTTTCTGAGTTCACGGTGCCGGCGTTAAAAAGGGGAAAGGTGCATCATAATTTATGTCCAGTGCAAGCTCTAACCAAATATTTGAGAATAGCTCCTCAAAACCCCCAAGGTGCTTTATGGGTAGCGAGTACGGGTAAACGCTTACTTAAACGGCGATTAGCCTCTCTTCTGGTAGAAGTCATTAAAGAGAGTAATCCCGGCGTTGTGGGTAGGGCCCACGATTTACGCAAGTGGGCGGCCTCTTTACGTTTCCTGAAAAACTTTTCAGTTGAAGATATTGCGTCCACACAGTTGTGGGCGTCTAATCATACGTTTCTCTCTAGATACTTGTCAGTTGCTCTAGACAAACCTTCCTTACCATGTATAGCTGTAAGGCAGAGGGTCTAGGTGGCCCTGCAGTCACTTATGTTTACTTTCACGGAAGGGGGGGGGGGGGTGCAGTCAGTTGACATAGGACACCCTAGACCCCGCCGGAGTATGAGAGCTGTGATACAATTTAAGGTTAAAATGTGATATGAAAATTTCTCTGCGAGAAATTGTGCTAGTACAAGGTTTAGTACAAAACAACGGTGTTGTTATAGTAGTTTTAGCTGCGAAAGCAATGTAATATTAGTTCAATGGAGTTCATTTGCAATTGATCTCCACATGTATTTTGGGGTTTATGATGTGCACATATAAACTTATAACTTATTATTTTTGTCACCACTCGTTGAGTGGGGTGCCTTTTGTAACTACAGATCTGTGTTCAGAATCTTCAGGGTTACCCATTTTTGTCGGGCAGGCTTCTTTGAAGCACGCACCTGCCTGAACCCCTTTTTCTTGTATATTTCCGGCCTACGCCGTATTAAATACATTTTTCAAAAGTAAGAATACTATGTGGTTGTTTTTATTATCTGCTTTTCTAGAGTTATGATATGATTACGAATGTCCCCCTCCAGTCTTAGATATCAGGCATGTTCGTCAATGATGGAGGGGCCACTAATAAATTATAGGTTTGACTCCTGTAAGGAGATAAAGAAAACCTAATATTTAGTAGTGGCCCCGTAATCATTGACGACTGGGGCCCTCCCGACCGTCCCCTTCCCATTCGTTGATGTATTAAGGATTTTAGTTTACTTGATATGTCAGTGAAGGAGGAATGACGCCTGAATCAGCGTCTGGTCAGAAATCCACACAAGTACATCCACGATATGATGGAAAGCTTATTGGATAGTTATTCTTATTTTCTTTTTGTTTTTATTTTTTACGAAGTTTTTTCGTAGTGAGAACCCAATTCATAATGACTGAAGCCATGAGTGAGGTCGCGTGCGCTCATGATGAAGGCTCCTCAGTTTTTAAATGCTCTGCGCGGTAGATTCAAACTACGGCGGATTAGTGTTTGAAGAGGATGCCTTATGTAATAGGCATGTTCGTCAATGATTACGGGGCCACTACTAAATATTAGGTTTTCTTTATCTCCTTACAGGAGTCAAACCTATAATATTGCGATTTTATGAAGGCCTTCGATAAGGTCCCACATAAAAGGTTAATAGAGAAAGTTAGAAGCTATAATATAGGGGAGAAATGTGTGAAATGGATAGAAGCCTTCCTGAAAGATCGGAGACAGAGGGTACTGGTGAATTGAATAGGCTCGGGGTGGAGGGAAATTACAAGTTGGGTACCTCAGGGATTTGTGTTGGGACCACTGCTGTTCGTTATATTTATCACGACTTACCTGAAGTTATAACTAATGGAAGTGAGGTATACCTGTATGCGGATGACACTAAGCTGTATAGAAGAGTGAGGAGTAAGGAAGATATGGGTTTGCTTCAAGGAGATGTGGAGAGCATGAAGGGATGGTCTGAACATTGGTTAATGCCTTTTCATCCAAAAAAATGCAAGGAGATGCGGATTGGGACCAGCAAGATAGACAAGGTAGGATACAGTATGTATGAAGCGATGGAGGAAGTGAATGCAGAAAAGGATATAGGAGTAGTGATAGACAATAAGTTAAATTTCTCAGAACATTTAGCGGAAAAGATAAACAAAGCCAATAGAATTGTAGGGCTGATAAGGAGGACATTATTGTCACTTGACGAAGAAATCTTCAGGAATCTCTATACAGCGCTGGTTAGGCCGCACCTGGAATATGCGAACCAGGTGTGGGCTCCATATATGGTAAGGATATAGAAGCAGTGGAGAAAGTGCAGAGGAGAGCTAGCAAGCTGGTACCAACGTTGAAGAACGCGGGCTATGGGCAGAGGTTGAGGACACTGGGGCTTCTGACACTGGCATATAGGAGAAAGAGAGGGGATATGATAGAGACTTTTAAGATAGTGTCAGGAAAGTACGATGAGGATGTGTGTGAAGGTATCTTCTTGATGCGGAAGGGAACAAGAACGAGAGGACACTAAGAAAATTTACAAAGAAATAGGCTTGAGAAGGCAAAGAACTATTTTTGTGATAGAGTGGTAAATGAGTGGAACGCACTGCCCCAGTATGTAGTCGATTCCGAATCAATAAGGGAGTTTGAAAGTAATCTTGATAAAGCATGGGGAAGACAAGATTTGAAGTTTGATTATAAAACAAAAATACAGAATAGTAAAAATGTTGCGTCTGCTACCGCCGCCGCCAACACCGTGAACGACCGCAGCAGTGCAAGTACTGGTACTGAGCTGGATACACAGGCCTAGTTTGCCTTTTTCCAGAGGATCTACTGTAAGAAACTGTACGTATACTGTATATATATACAGTAGAACCTCGTTTATCCGGCACGAACGGGGGGGAGCCGATGCCGGATAACCCATTTTTCCGTTGTTTTGAGAGTTACTCCTAGGCCTAGGCTATAGATAGGCCCGTCATGCGCATCGTCGATCGCCGACACTCGACGCCGTCTGCTTTCTCTGTTTTTGCTAGAAGACATAGGCCTAGCCTATATATCTCCACAAAGAAATGACCTAACCTAGTTTAGATGTGACCTAACCTATGTTAGATGTATATAAGTCAGCAGAACTCACTGTTATCTCTTGTTTGGCTTTGTTTATTTCTTTACCGAGTGGTCTGCAACACACAAACACACGCACACACATCAGCTGACTCCAAGCAGTGACCACGAGTACAAAACAACAACCTTAGCAACAAGTTGCCAAGTCACTAGCTAGCCAGACCAAGAAATGGTCTAACCTAGCTTAGATATATAGCAGGAGGCAGAAATCACTTTTACCTAAATAATAAAAGTTGTTTTGGATTCGTGGTCACTGCTTGGAGTCAGCTGATGTACTTACACTAGGTGTATTTGCGGGAGTGAGCATGCTCGTTAATTCCCGCCTCCTAAGATTGTTTGTCGTACCGTGCTTTGAAACTATGCACTGATGGTGCAGACACTACTTCGGCTGGCAATTTGTTCCACCCACTAATCGAGTTGGTAGGATATCTTTTACTTTTCAGATCAGATTTACTATTAGGCACTTTCAGTTTGTAGCTGTGACCTCTTGTTCTCTCACCTCCATCCCTCTCTATGAAGTTTTTCTTGGTCGATTTTGTCAATACCTCTAACACATTTGTATATCTGAATTTGCTGTCCTCGTTTCCTTCTCTGTTCCAGTGTAGGTAGATTCAATCTCTCGAGCCTCTCTTGGTACTCCAAATTTTCCAAACCTGGGATCATCCTCGTAGCTGCTCTCTGTACCCTCTCAATTTTGTGGATATGTTTCTTCATGTGAGGGGACCACACTACAGATGCATATTCCATCCTGGGTCTTATTATTGCCGTTATTATTTGTTTCATGGTGTTTTCATTAAGATAATTGAAAGACATCCTGATATTTGCCAATAGTGCTAGTGATTCTCTCACTCTTATTTACGTGGCTTTCTGGAGACATGTTATCCTTAAATTCTATCCCCAAGTCTTTTTCTTTTTCTGCTTTGGGAATCACTTAGTTTCCTAGTTTATAATATTTTCTAGGTTGTTGTTGTTGTTGCTGTTCCCCAGGCTGTCTGGCCGAACAGCCCCAAGGCCCCGAGTAAGACCAAGGCCATAACCGAGCGCCCCCACAGAACCCTCCCTGCCTACCACAATAAAGCCTGGGTGACCGAAGCCACTCCATGGCGGGGAGCTAAGGAGGGTGCGGAAACGCCCGGGAAACCAAAGCCCCACCCAGGGCCCTGTGCCTCTCAGCAATTATGAAGAGAATGTTGAGGGGCAAAGGAAAAATGTGACGCTTTGGCTTCCAATCTTGGTAGATTGGGAGGTCAATCCACGGAAGAGACGCCGTCACTTGAGATTTAGAAAATATATAAGTAAAAGGAACAGTCATTAAGCTATGGGTATGGCAGAGATCGCTCAGTTCTCACTCTGATAGACCAGCCCATCACCACATTTTCTAGGTGTGTACTATATTATATTATATATATTATATATAGGTTTGTGGAAAGTACTTAGAATATACGGAGTAGAGGGCAAGTTGCTGAAAGCAGTGAAGAGCATGTATGAGGGTGCAAAGGCAGCAGTACGTGTGGAGAGTGAGCAGAGCGAGTTCTTTGACCTGAATGTTGGTTTGAAACAGGGGTGTGTGATGTCCCCGTGGTTGTTAACTGTTGTTGTTGTTGTTGTTGTTGTTCCCCAAGCTGCCTGGCCGAACAGCCCCAAGGCCCCGAGTAAGGCCAAGGCCATAAACGAGCGCCCTCACAGAACCCTCCCTGCCGACCACAATAAAGCCTGGGTGACTGAAGCCACTCCATGGCGGGGAGCTGAGAGGGTGCGTAAACGCCCGGGAAACCAAAGCCCCACCCAGGGCCCTGTGCCCCTCAGCAATTATGAAGAGAAAGTTGAGGGGCAAAGGAATAATGTGACGCTTTAGCTTCCAATCTTGGTAGATTGGGAGGGCAATCCACGGAAGAGACGCCGTCACTTGAGATCTAGAAAATATATAAGTAAAAGGAACAGTCAGAGTAAGCTATGGGTATGGCAGAGATCGCTCAGGTCTCACTCTGATAGGTCAGCCCATCGCCATGGTTGTTTACTGTATATATGGATGGAGTCATGAAAGAAATACTGTACAGTACTATCAAGAGCAGTGGATGTTGGTGTATCGCTGGAAAGGGAGGGAATTGAGTGGAAGCTACCTATATTGCTGTTTGCGGATGATACAGTTCTGATGAGTGATAATGAATGGGAGTTGCAGGGTCTGGTAAATGAGTTTGGAACAGTGTGCGAAAAACGGAATTTGAAGGTAAATGCGGGGAAGAGCAAGGTTATGGTCTTCGAAAGGGTGAAGTCACAGAGTGTGAGGTGAAGCTGAACGGTCAGGCTATGGAGATCGTCAACTCTTTTAAGTATCTGGGCAGTGTGTTGAGTAAAGATGGGACTATGGATGAAGAAGTGCGGGATAGGGTACAACAGGGGAAGAGGGTTGTAGGAACGCTAAAAGCAGTAACAAGAAATAGGGTGGTCAGTATGGAAGTGAAGAAGTCCTTGCATGACAGTGTGGTAATCCCGACACTGACTTACGGAAGCGAAGCATGGACGTTGGTTGAGAGACTCAGACCAAGAGTGAGAGCAGTGGAAATGAATTACTTAAGGAGTGCGTGCGGAGTTACATGGAGGACAGACTAATGAGGAAGTAAGAAGGAGGTTGTGGTGTGGTGGTAGATGTGCTGGAAAGTGTGAAAAGGAACAACTTGAGATGGTTCGGCCATATGGAACGTATGGAAAGCGAGAGAATGACTAAGAGGGTGTACGAGAGCGAGGTGGAGGGACAGAGAGGGAGAGGTAGACCGAATGAGAGGTGGAAGGATGGAGTGAGGAAGTACATGAACGAAGGTGGTGCTGGTTGGGGGCAGGGGCGTCGACTGACTGGGGACAGAGGTGCATGGGGGCAGTTCGTTCGTGGCCACCCCTTCGGGGATCACGGCGTCAGGCAATAGATAGATAGATACTTGCTTTTACCCATTTCTAGAGTCTTACATTTCCCTGCATTGAACTCCATATTCCATTTGATGCTCCATTCATTGATCTTTTGCAAATCTGCTTGGAGTTCAAGGCAATCCTCCTGGGTTCTGATCGTTTTAAGCAGCTTAGCATCATCCGCAAACATGCTCATGTAGCTTGTTAGTCCCTCAGGTAAGTCATTTACAAATATTAGAAACATGATTGGGGCTAGGACAGATCCTTCTAACTCGTAATTTGAGTCCAGTTTGACGATTTCCCCCTTACTGTTGTTCTCATCTGTCTTCCGCTAAGGTAGCTCTCCATCCATTTCAGCAGTTTGGCTCCTAGTTTTCCCTCATGTTTTAATTATCAAAGGTAATCTCTTGTGTGGAACTTTGTCAAATGCCTTTTTAAAGTCTAGGTAGGCACAGTCTACCCATCCTTCCCTCTGGTCCACTGTGTTTATTACTCTAGAGTAAAAACTCAACAAGTTGCTTACACATGATCTGCCTCCTCTGAATCCAAATTGTCGGTCAGTAATTAATCTTTTGGATTCCAGGTAGTTCACCCATTTGTCCCTTATTAATCCTTCCAGAATCTTCATGAGGATGCTCAATAGTGATACAGGTCTATAGTTCAGTGGTTTATCTCTGCTTCCTCCCTTAAATATAGGAATAATGTTTGCTCTTTTCCATTCTGTAGGTACTATCCCTGTGTTCAATGATTTGGTCATTATATCATATAATGGTATACTCCGTTCCTTGGCATTTTCTTTAATAATCCAGCCTGATACTCCGTCTGGTCCGGCGGCTTTGTTTGGATCCACCTTACTCATTATGTCTATGAGCTCTGCTCTGTTAAATGTGACTTCCGGCATTTCCTCTGTACCTATCTCATTGGTTTCTGGTGCAATGAATTCTCCCTCTTTTGTAAATACTGATGCAAAATTTCTATTTAGTTCTTCCGCAATTTCTGTATCCTCTTCTATGATTCTGTTTCCACTTTTAATCTTTACGATTGTGGCTTTTATCTTCCTTTTGCCGTTTACAAACTTGAATTTTTTTGGGGGATTCTTTTTATAGTTCTCCACTATCCCTTTCTCATGGTTTGCCTCTGACCTCCTCATTTCTGTGTATTTGTTTCTCTCCTCTTTATACTTTTGCCTGTTATCTTCCGAATCCCAGTTTCTCATCTTTTTCCAGGGTTTGTTTTTTGCTTCCTGTGCTTGCCTACATTCGCGGTTAAACCATTCTTTGCGATTTCCTTTTTTTCTGTTATTAATGTACTTTGGGACAAAAGTTTTTATACCAATAGGCCTATCATAGATCTCCATGAATGCCTTGAGTTTTTTGTCTACCTCACTTTCAGGTAACACCTGATCCCAATTATGTGACTTGAAAAAATCCTGTAGTCCTGCAAAATCGGTTCTGGAATACATCCAGTGATTTTCCTTGTGCTTTTCCCTTTCCTTGGGTAGATTATGCTTCAATAGTAGGTCTATGTCGAGAACTGCATGGTCGCTTTTTCCTAGTGGGCATAGGTACTGAATACTTTGAACTTCCTCCTCCCTTCTTGTGAAGAGAAGGTCCAATCTAGCTGGTTGATCACTTCCCTTTACTCTTGTTGACTCTTTTACATGTTGGTATATAGAATTTTCCATGGCCATACTTAAAAATTCATAGCCCCAACTTTCCTCTCCTGTTCCGGGTTCAAGTTCTTCCCAATTCACTTCCTTGCAGTTAAAGTCCCCACACATGACTATTTCATCCTTTGAAGCTAAGATATTTTCTAGCCCACTAATTGTTTCCTTACGCATTAGGCTATGCTCCTCCTTACTCCATGTCTTCGTCTTGGGAGGTACATACGCTACTATCACCACTATTTTTCGTTTCCACCAATATCTAGTGCTAAAACTTCTGCTGTTGAAGTTTCTAGTTTTATCTCCGACACAATCAAATCTTTCCTAGTTGTTGTTGTTGTTCCCTAAGCTGCCTGGCCGAACAGCCCGAGTCGTTAAGGAAGGCCATGGCCACGGTCGGGCTTTCCCACAGATAGTGTAAATTGTGTTGTTGGCGTAAGTGGTTGTGTGAAATGCAGTCTTCTATGATATGTTTTATGGTATGGGGTGCTGTGTTACAGCCCGGGCAGGCGTCGACGACGGAGTCATCCAGTCTCTTCTGATAGCTCAGAAGAGCTGGATGGTGTCCGCATCTCAGCCTGGCCAGGTGGACTCTGTCCTCGCGAGGAAGGGAGCATTCAGAAGGATGGATTTCGGGAGGTCGTGCTTGCAGCTGCGTGTTGTCTATGAGTGAGTGGATGGAATGGCGAGTGATATGAGTATGGATGTGCTTCCGGAAGTTGGTTTGGGGTGGGCAGGGAGGGAGAGAAGACAGTATTTGTGTGTGATAGCGTGTGCTGGGTGTTGTTTTGATATTTCTTGGTGTCTGTGGGTGTGTTGCCATGTAGTGTAGTGGGTGGTGTTGATTCGTGGAGGCTGCTGCCAGGAATTGAGTGCCTCTCATGTCTAGATGATCTTTGACTTTTAGGACTTTGGTTTCTTGATGTAGGTGATCTGTGGGTGTAGTAGCTGTGCATCCTGTGATGATTTTAAGGGCTTAATTTGAATAGTCTAAGGTCTTATGATGTGTTTCAGCTAGGTTAGAAGCCCAGGCCGGGCTTGCATATTCCATAACTGATCTTATGTATTGTGTGTAGACTGTGGTGGTGGTTTCTTTGTTATGTCCAAATTTTGTGTGGGCAAGTGATCTGAGGGCGTTAAGTCTGGGTGTCAGTTTCTTTTTTGTGTTTGTGGTGTGCTGTTTGAATGTCATTTGGGTGTCGTACAGTATGTTACTCCTAGGATTTTGGGTGTGTGTTAGGGGTGTGTTGTTTATGTTGAGTCCCGGGATGTAATCGTGCTCTCCTGTCCAGCTTGTGAGGAGGGTTGCAGTGGATTTAGCTGGGGCTAAATTGAGTCTGTTTGTAGTGCACCATTCATGTAATGTGTCGAGATAGTCTTGAAGGAGTCCTGTTGCTGTGTCTGGGTTTTGGTGCGTGCTTGTGAAGGTTATGTCGTCTGCGTAGGAGGCTATGGTTATTTGGGGTGAATTTGGTGTATTTATATCATGCATGTACAAATTGAAGAGTGCGGGCGACAGGACGGATCCTTGCGGGACTCCGTTTGGGAAATTTCTAATGCTAGATGACTGACCGGCAAAAGATACGTGTGCACATCTGCCTGCTAAGAAGTTGGCCAGCCATCTTTTTGTGTTGTTGTGCATGTTTGTGTTGTAGATTTTGTTTGTTAGGTTGTGGCGGGGGATGGCATCGAAGGCTTTACTAATGTCAAGTGTGGCAAGTACCGGGTACTGATCTGTGTGGTGGTCTAGCTGAGTTGATGCCATCAAAAGCTCTTTGTGTAAGGTCTGTAAGAAGAGTGTTTGTGGAGTGCAATGGCCTGACGCCATGTTGTGTTGGAGAAAGGGGTAAGTCAGGTGTCATCAGTTGTAGTACAAGGCGCTCTATGACTTTGGAGGGGGTGCAAAGGAGTGTGATAGGGCGGTGTGAGGAGGGTAGCGTGGGGTCTTTGTTAGGTTTGGGGAATGTGATGATGATACCATGCTTCCAGATGTCTGGTATTGTGTTGTGGGAGTAGCTGTAGTTTGATATGTTAGTGAGTGCTTGTATGCCTTGTGGTCCCAGGTGTCTGAGGTGAATGTTGCTTATGTTGTCTAGGCCACAGGCAGGTGAGAGCTTGAGATTGTTGATGATATGCTTTGTCTGGTTGTTGGTGAAGGGTGTATAGTCAGGGTCTGTGGGGAATTGTCTTTTGCGTCGGATGACACGTCGGTCGTCTTTGTGGAGTTTTAGGTGACTGACATGAGAGAAGTGATTGATGAGAGTGTTTGCTTGTTGTTTACGTGAAGGAGTAGAGTCTGTTGTTGTGATTGCAGCATGTGATTGTGTTGTGTTGCTGTTGGAAAGTGTGATGCTGTTTAGTGTTTAGAGTTTTTTGGGGTTTGTTTTGTGATCGAGTGTTTGTAGGAAGTTATTCCAATTTAGTGTTTGTTGTTCTTGTATTTTGTTGTTAATCTGGATGTTGAGTGCTTGAATTTGTTGATTGATGTTTTGTGTGTGGGGTGCTGGGGAGTGTTTCAGTGTGTCGCGTTGTATGATGAGGTTTTGAATTTCTGGTGAGAAGTTGGGGTTGTGTTTTTTTATGTTACCTCTTGGAATGTGTTTCTTGTCGGCGTTTTGGATAGTCGTGTGGAATGTGTGTACAGCATTGTTGATGTTAGTGATGGGTGTACTGTTTAAGGTTTCAAAGTGTTGTTCTGTCTCATTTGTGAAAGCTTCCCAGTTAGCTCTTTTATAGTTAGTGTAAGTGTGTCTGTGGCTAGCTGGGGTGAGTCTTGTTTTGGTGGTGATAATGATCGGGAGGTGGTCTGAGCCTAAGGTTCTGACCACCCTCCAGGATGTTGTGGGGGCGAGTTCGGGGGAGCAAAAGGTGATATCAGGAGATGATGGGGTGTAGAGGGCTTGGTGGGGAGTATGGGTATGCTGATGAATGTTATTGAGGATATATAGGTTGTCTGTTTGGTGTTGTATGACCAACCCTCTGTCTGTGTCGGGGTTGTCGACAAACCAGGCCGACGTCTTTGCATTGAAGTCACCACCCAGGATGATGTGTGGGGTGTTTGTGATGTGTTGTATTTGTGGTCTGTAATAATTTGGTACTGTAGGGGATGTTTGGGGAGGGATGTATGTGTTTATGATGGTATTGTTGGAGCTGTTGCCAGTGCGTATTTTAATTGATTGTATTTCTGTTGAGTTATCGGTTGGGGGGAGGAGGGATTTGTTATGTGCACTGGTGTCTATATATGTTATATCTTTGTGTACCAGGGTGATGAGTCCACCGCCAATGCCGACGGCCTGGTCTTGTCGTATGGTGGTGAAATTGTGAAATGTAGGTGTTTTTTGTGTTGTACGGAGTTTTGTTTCTTGTAAGATGGCAATGTGTATGTTGTGTTGTTTGATGAAGTGTGTGAGTTCGTGTTTCTTTGTGTTGATGCCATCTATGTTTAGTTGAAGGATGTTAATGTGTGTGTGGCGGTGTATGTTGGGTGCTGCTGCACGAGGATGGGGTGGGGGTGCGGGAGGGGGTGGGTGTGATGGTGGGGGTGGGGGTGGGGATTGGGGTGCAGGAGATGAGGGTAGGAATGGATTAAGTTGGGGTGTGAGTGTGTTGGGGAGGAGATGTGGACAGATTTTAGGAGTGGGAGTGGATGTTATGGGCAGGTTATGTGGGTTGGGGAGGAGAGGTGGACGGGTTTTAGGAGAGGGAGAGGGAGTGGATGGTATGGTAAGGTTATGTGGGTTGGGGAGGAGAGGTGGATGGGCTTTAGGGGAGGGATTTGACTGGGAGAGGGAGGGGCATGAGGAACATGTCCAGGTGTTTGTGTAGTTAGTGTTTCATGGAGGCAAGTGTTGTGCAGGTGAAATGGGTCCAGCTCCCGCATGAGTTGCAGAGAACTGAACCCTTAGTTTGGCGGCTCGAAGTAATGGGTTTTGAGCAAGTTGGACTGTGTATTTGTAGGTGGGTCCTGGGTTGCTCTCAATGTCTCCGGCTAGAAGGAGTCTTCGAGAAATGACAGCCGGAGAGTCATTTCTCGGTGTAGGAAAAACTGTGTATTGTGTGTGTATGTGTGGTGTGAGAGGTGTGAGAATTGCCCGGCGCGACCGCAGCCGCTCCAAGGACGCGTGCCCCCAGGGAGGGGGCAGGGGATAGTTGTGGCGGTTTGGCTCCCGGAAGCTGCTCCCCACGGTCGGCAGCCTGCTGTCCTCCACTGTCGGTGATCTTGTCCCCGGACGGGAGGGTCGGCTGCCATCCATGGTCGGCAGTTCCGGGAGGTGGTCCCACGGCGTAGACGCCGCCACTCCAGGACCTCTTTCCTAGTAAGGATGCACACTCCACCTCCATGTCGAATGTGTGTGTTTGTGTTTTGTGTGTTGCAGACCGTTAGGTACAGAAATAAACAAAGCCAAACAGAGATAACAGTGAATTCTGCTGACTTATATACATCTAACATATGTTAGGTCACATCTAAACTAGGTTAGGTCATTTCCCAAACTGAAAGCAAAAGGTATAACTGGGAAAATCGTACAGTGGATATACAATTTCCTCGTAAACCGAAAACAATCAGTAGCAGTAAACCAAGTCACATCTGAGCCTTCGGATGTCAAAAGCTCAGTGCCCCAAGGAACAGTGCTAGCGCCCCTTCTGTTCCTCATACTAATTTGCGACATAGATACCACCACCAGACACAGTACGGTGTCATCTTTTGCTGATGACACAAAATTAAGCAAGATAGTAAACACACAAGAGGACACGGGCCGACTGCAGGAAGACATGAATGTAGTGTTTCCAGTGGACCAGGGAAAACAACATGCAATTCAATGAAGAAAAAATTCCAATTAATACGGTACAGAGATAATAATGGTGTTAAAGAAATTACAAATTACTTAACAGAATCTAACCACATAATAGAACGAAAAGACAGTGTGAAAGACCTTGGGGTATTAATGTCTGAAAATATGGGTTTCAAAGTACATAACCAGGTCAAAGTGGCGGCTGCGAAACGTCTAACGGGTTGGATTCTATGTACTTTTAAAACACGCGGTGAATTACCTATGATAACGCTCTTCAAATCTCTAGTGCTACCGCGGCTTGAATACTGTAGCGTATTAACATCCCCATACAAAGCAGGTGAAATAAATGACGTAGAGAGTGTACAAAGAAATTTCACTTCGCATATAAGTTCGATAAAACATCTACACTATTGGGAGCGTTTAAGAGCACTGAATCTGTTACTCACTGGAACGTAGAAGAGAACGTTACCTAATAATATACACGTGGAAAATCACAGAGGGTTTAGTACCAAACCTGCATACTCCGATAGTCATGAAATTCAGTGATAGGAGAGGCTGGGAATGCGAAATCCGGATGAATAACAGGGGCTATGGGCTCTCTGCGAGAGGGCTGGTTATCACACAGAGGCCCACGTCTCTTCAAGAAACTCCCACGGCGAGTAAGAGACATGAGGGACATCTCGTTAGACAACTTCTAGAGAGCCCTAGATGTCAAACTGCAAAAAGTGCCAGACGAGCCCATCCTCGCAAGGGAGCGAGCTGTCGCTTCAATCAGCCTACTGCACCAAATCACCACCCATAACGAGGGGCGTCGCGCTCCTTGGTGCCGCTAGAAGAGTGGCGAACACATCATAAGGTATCATAAGGTAAGGCCTATGTCTTCTAGCAAAAACAGAGTAAGTAGACGGCGCCGCGTCTGTCGGCGATCGACGATGCGTATGGCGGGCGGTTTTGAATTAATTTTCGCCGCATTTTCTCTGATTTTATACCTAATTTATGCCAGGCCGATTCGTGCCGTTGTTTTGAGGGTGCCGCTGTTCTGAAAGCCAGGATGACTTTTTGTATGGGGCTTTCCCTTTATACCCGTGCTTACCTTGTTTGGACTTTTATTGATTACCTCCGTGCTGAGGAGGTGGTCCTGGGGTCTCTAGGTGACTGTTTAGGGTGAGGTTGGTACGGCTTGCTACCGCCCTTTGGTTTGTGAAAGGGTTTCTTAGGTGCATCCTTCCTAGCTTGGGAGGTAACCTGGTTCCCTCCACCTACCATATTAAAACTAAACTCCACGTTTCAGTGTCAAGTAGGTGGGCGTCGGAACCGGGGAGGGTTACCCGGCAACTATGTCCGCCGGCAACTTCCTCACCAGATGTACTCTCAGATCTTGGCGAGCCTCGAACCGCCTCCAAAATTGCAATTCTAATGTCCCCTAGGGACTGAATGGCGTTTTGTAGTGAAAGTCTACGAGAGCTCAATGGCTTTTCTTATTTGGGGTTCATTAAACCCTACACCACGGAAGGGCTCTTGAACGCCCATAAAAAAGCATATAACAGGTACCCGGAAGGGCTCTTGAACGCCCAGTGGTTGAAAGCCTGTGAGCTTCGTGTGCGAGGCGTCGGTCCGACGCATGTAAACAACAGCCGGCTGGACCGACGCCCCGCATCTCCGGCCACAAGAAGGAGAGCGTCACTTGTTCGTGTGTGCCTGTATGTTGTTGTTAAGTATCGAAAAGTAGTGTAAAGTGGCTGTTTTTGCCATAAAGTTATCTCCAATGAAATCATCATCACAACTCAACCAGTTGACTTAGAGAGCTCTACTTAATGCCATTCTACAGGTAAATAACACAGCTACGCTTGGGGATGCACGGGAATGCGGGAAGCAGTAAGAATAACAAATATACGGTAGCCTAGCCTAGACGTTTTTCGGCCAAAACACCCGGGTTTCGGGGAATATTTATGTAATGCATAGCCGGGGCTGGAGGGTTAATGGCCGAGATTGTGCGTGCAAGAGAGGCGGCTATCTGATTACTCGCCAAGTACTGCGAGAACATCCGGTAAGCTTTATTGCGTAACTTAAAATCTCGGTCCAAGTGAGTAGCCGGAGGGTGGAAGAGAAAGGTTCATCAAGGGCATGCAAAGACACTTTGGGGGCCGCCAGAAATGTTAGTAAGGCTGGGGACACCCCTTCTGCTTTGGATACTGGTAGGGAAAAATAATTATGATTCTCTGGTGGAATTTGATGTGAAGCTTTGATGGTGATAGTTTTGGCGAATACTTGTGCTTCTATCTCCCAGTCAACCCAAGGGCCTACTCCCAGCTGCCGCATCTGCAGTACCGGAGTCTGAGCTTGGTCCAGAGCCGGAGTTGTAGCAAACTCCGGCGTAAGAGAATTTAACGCTTTGACATCATTAATGCCATCAGCCTTCGACCAGTCAGCAAAAAGTCGTGCAGAAGCGGCGGGAGGAACGGCCGGTGCTGCAGAATACACAAAATACGCCGGGTTAAGTGAACTTGGGACACCTTTAATTAGGACATCTAATACCCTCCCTGTCTCGTCTCTGGCCCGAAATCTACGGTTCTTATTAATTTTGATGGACCACTCGCCTGGAACTGGAGGGTCCCCTGATACCGAAGGTTGAGCTATAAGGGGGTTCTCTGGCACTACAGGTACCCAAGAGCAATCTGTGCCATAAAGGAGGGGCATGGGGCCCTTCCTCATAGGCTCTTTATCTAAGGGAGGGGGTTGAACATCAGTAACCACCCTAAAGTTGGACATAGCGAGTGCCGCTGGCCCTGTGGGGCCTGGGGCAGCTGCCACTAACTGGGTTGGACAAGTCGGGGGAACAGTCGGCGACTCTAAAGGTCTAAAAACAGACGTGTTAGGGGGCTGAGCTGAGAGGGTAACTTTGGGATGAGACGAGGCAGGGGCTTGATAATGTTGCATCACATTGTGTAATAACTCTTTTACCTGATCAGAGGTCATCCATTTCCTAGAGGTATCTTTGGATGAGTTTGAACTAGCCTCAGAATAATTACTAGGGAGAGACTGAGGAGCCGGGGAGAACAAACCATCCGCCGGCTCCTCACTCTGCTCCAATATCTCTTGTGATTCTAGCCCGTGTGAGTCTATCTCATTATCTGCCAGGGGCCATGATAAATCGGGCACTGACGATGGCAACACGTTGATGTCGCCTTCCTCAGTCCTTTCTGGAATGATATTTAGAGATGGGTCTGAATGGCGCCAGTAACCCCCTGCCGCCATGGGCAGGGAGTCCTGCGTCATCTGTGAGCTTACTTGGGCCCCCGGCGGATATCCCTAAATTGGTCGGCTAGTACCCTACTAGGGCCTGCCGCCTTCACACCCGGAACTACTGTTAATTTTGGTATTGCAAAATTCACATTAGGAGGTTCACGTATAGCCTGTTCCTGCCTAGATGTAGATGGTAATGATTCAGATTCTATTTCAGACTCCCCAGAATCACGTGTAAATGTATCCGATGGAGGTGTAGGAGGGAGCGGCTGCGGAGTCTCCCGCCGGCTGCTCGAGGTGTCGTACTCTTCTCTACGGCGCTTGTGAGACCGGGAAGAATCTGAGGTAGAGTGGCGAGCGTGTGTCCTGGGAGACTTCGACCTGGACCTCGACTTCCGCCGCGTGGCACGGTCGGAGGAGGGGACCTCGGTGACGTTGCTCTCACTACTGCTATTGACCAACTCTTTACTGATGCTTTAGCTTTGACCTTGGGTCTGACCGCTTTGGAGGATCCTGGTTTAATTAAGGGAGACTTGATAATTAGTTTGTCCCACAGGCCTTCATCGTCACACTGTAGTGCCTTATGGGCAATGTCTTAAGCATATGAGTTGAACGCGGCCTTCACCTCGTGCAAGGCCGCTAAACAAGACGTCTTTCTTAGCCAGCAAAGTGGTTTTTAATTTGGCACAGATGACGCATTTCTTAGACAACCACACGCCCCTAGAGCGGTCCAGACATTTCACGCATTTGATGCAAAGGGAATGAGCAAAAACTGGTAAAAGGGAACAAGAGGGCGTAGCGCAAAGTTCAAACCTAGGCATGGTGCCGTAAATGAGGTTCCCCCCCTCCGCCGGGATCAGAAGTCCAACTCCGCCGGAGAAGCAGCCGGGACCTGGAAAAATGTCCAGGAATCAATGCTCATAAGGATAACCTGTGAGGTATTACCTGTGAGGTATTAATGGAATATGGAGTTCAATGCAGGGAAATGTAAGACTCTAGAAATGGGTAAAAGCAAGTACAGACCTAGAAGGGCGGGTGCCCGACCCCGAAAGAGGTTGAAATAGGGGAGCTATCCCCCCGCCAAAGGCGGCTTTCTAGGGCCTTTTCTAGCTGATGCTGAGAGGATTGGGTTCTAGTCATGTGGTGATGGGCTGGTCTATCAGAGCGAGAACTGAGCGATCTCTGCCATACCTATAGCTTACTCTGACTGTTCCTTTTACTTATATATTCTAGATCTCAAGTGACGGCATCTCTTCCGTGGATTGACCTCCCAATCTACCAAGATTGGAAGCCAAAGCGTCACATTTTTCCTTTGCCCCTCAACTTTCTCTACATAATTGCTGAGGGGCACAGGGCCCTGGGTGGGTCTTTGGTTTCCCGGGCATTTCCACACCCTCCTCAGTTCCCCGCCATGGAGTGGCTTCAGTCACCCAGGCTTTATTGTGGTCGGCAGGGAGGGTTCTGTGGGGGCGCTCGGTTATGGCCTTGGCCTTGCTCGGGGCCTTGGGGCTGTTCGGCCAGGCAGCTTGGGGAACAACAACAACAACAACAACAACAACAACAGACCTAGAAAAGATTATAAACTAGGAAACGAAGTGATTCCCAAAGCAGAAAAAGAAAAAGACTTGGGGATAGAATTTAAGGATAACATGTCTCCAGAAAGCCGCGTAAATAAGATAGTGAGAGAATCACTAGCACTATTGGCAAATATCAGGATGTCTTTCAATTATCTTAATGAAAACACCATGAAACAAATAATAACGGCAATAATAAGACCCAGGATGCAATATGCATCTGTAGTGTGGTCCCCTCACATGAAGAAACATATCCACAAAATTGAGAGGGTACAGAGAGCAGCTACGAGGATGATCCCAGGTTTGGAAAATTTGGAGTACCAAGAGAGGCTCGAGAGATTGAATCTACCTACACTGGAACAGAGAAGGAAACGAGGACAGCAAATTCAGATATACAAATGTGTTAAAGGTATTGACAAAATTGACCAAGAAAACTTCATAGAGAGGGATGGAGGTGAGAGAACAAGAGGTCACAGCTACAAACTGAAAGTGCCTAATAGTAAATCTGATCTTAAAAGTAAAAGATTTACTACCAACTCGATTAGTGGGTGGAACAAATTGCCAGCCGAAGTAGTGTCTGCACCATCAGTGCATAGTTTCAAAGCACGGTATGACAAACATATCTTAGGAGGCGGGAATTAACGAGCATGCTCACTCTCGCAAATCCTCCGACCTCCGAGCTGTCAACACCTCGCAGCTGCTCTCCGATAATGAGTTACCTTGTGTGAAGTTGATAGGAGTGTCTAAGTGTTGTCCCGGAAATTTATATGTGCATTTCAATAAATAATTAGGTGTTTATGAACAATTCAGATGTAATTGGATATTCCAAGTACAGTAAAAGTCCGTTAATCCGACGACCGATGATTCGAATCTCCCAATAGTCCGAATTTTTCAATTTGAGGCCAAATCCGAATTCACCCGATGGTCCGAATTTCAAGAAGTCCCAAAGTCCCCTTTTTGAGGCATTAGGCCACTCAAATGACACATAATGGAGCACACACATATCATATGTTCATGAATTCACTTTAAAAGTTTACCATTGTCATTGTAGCCTATTATCTACTTCAAAACATTCAGATTAATGGTCAAAGGAAGCTACTGATATAATCGTAAACACCTTCGTCTTCTTCTTCCACATCGTCTGCTAGAGAGTTTGTTTTGCTCTTGAACGCATCCTTGGGACGCTCCGATGCGCTACTGGCTTGCACCGCATTTTCTGCAAGCGCATTCAGTCTTGAGCTTGAAAACGCACCTTTGGAAGTATTAGTCTTGAGCTTGAAAACGCACCTTTGGATGTTCCGATACGCTACTATTTATAGTTCAGTGATCGGAGCATCCCAAGGGTGCTTTTAAGACAACAAGACAAGGGTGCTTTCAATACAATATAATATAACAGAGCACATCACAAAAGGAAAATCACAAAAGGAAAATTACAAGAACCTCTCAGGGAAGTGCCGTTGTTTAAGGCATTACTTCCCGAACCACATCTGATCTTCAAGAGCAAGACAAACTCGCTAGTAGACGGAAGAAGAAGAAGACGTTTATATCAGCAGATTCCTTTGACCATTAATCTGAATGTTTTGAAGTAGTTAATAGGCTACAATGACAATGGTAAACTTTTGAAGTGATTTCATGAACATATGATATGTGTGTGTGCACCATTGTGTCATTTGGGTGGCCTAATGTCTCAATGTTTTCGTCATACACAGGTTCATAGGGGTAAAGTCCGATAATCCGAAAAATCCACTAATCCGAACGAGAGCCGGTCCGCTGCCCTTCGGATTAACGGAAGTTTACTGTAATTGAAAATTCCAAGTAATTGAAAATATGGATTAAGTAAAACAGTTCCTGGAGTGAGATGGGATAGTGGGGCGATTGTTGTTTTTAGGCTGGCAGACGACCACCTCGCGATGGCGGAAGGCGGGAAAGCCTAGCTGGGGATGAGGAGGAATATGAATTTGAAGGCTTTATCACCGAGGACAAGGATGATCAGTTGGCAAGTATGAAAAAACAATTGATGGGTCTTGTGAGATGGAGGGGAGTGATGGAAAATTGGAGGAAGGAGTTAGGGCTAAAGTAGAAGTTTTGTCCGATATGTGTGGCGTTACTAGCGGGGTGGATAGGCCTAGGCCAGTAAGTGACAGCCTAGAGGCAGTGATGGCCAGAGTAGACGAGTTAGTGGCGGAAAATGTGGCACTCAAGGCTCAGCTTAAGGAATATGAGGGCCACCTGAGTGAGGAAGTAAAAGGAATTAGTGAGGTAAAAAATGAGGTGGACAAGGGTAGAGAGTGCCACGATGGTAGCCCTTGAAGAAATTGTGAAGGAGCAGAAGGAAAGAGAGAGAAGTTTTTTAAAGAAGAAAGAGAAGGTAGTGAGAGAGACAATAGATAGAGGTAAGTGTGTAGTAATCTTTGGAGATGTGGAAGAGCACCTGGCAGATATGAAGGTAAGAAAGGAAAGGGATGTTGTGAAAGTCAAGGGGATACTGGATTACTTAGACAAGGGTTATGGATGGGTAAAAGAACTGGAGGAGGTGAGAAGGTTAGGAATATATAAGAAGGGCGAGATGAGACCACTAAGAGTGGAACTAAAGTTTAGATCAACAGCAGAAGCAGTAGCCAATGTGAGCTGGAAATTAAATTCGACAGAGCTGAATCATATAAGGGTAAAAAAGGACCTAAGTGTAGAAGAACGAGAACAGTTAAGGGAACTCCAAGCTAAGGCTGATGAAGAGAATGGAAAGTTGTCTGAAGAGCAAAAGAAGATATTTTTTTGGAGAATAAGGGAAGGGCAAGTAAGGAAGTGGTACATCAGGAGCCACCAAGAACCGAAAGTAAGAGGAGTGATAGGGAAAGAGACAGAGAGACAAGTACGAAGTCAAAGCAAGGAGACGGAGCGAGAGATAATACAGGGAGCAGGGGACCGGAGAGAGAGCCAGGATATGGTGGAGAGGGTGGAACAGAGGGAGAGAGAGGGGGGAGGAGAATAGAATTAGCGGGGGAGGTGGAACTGGGTCAGGGAAGGGATGGAGGAGGAGGTGAACCTGGTAGGAGGCAGAGAGGGAAGAGAAACAAGGAGGTGGATTCAAATATACTGTGCTACTACACTAATATAGATGGAATAAACAGTAAAAAGGTAGAGTTAGATAATATATTAAGAAAAGATCAACCACAGATAGTCTGTTGACAGAGACAAAGCTGAACCAGGACTTTGACAGCAACATAGTGTTTAGTGAAGGATATAATATATGGAGAAATGATAGAAAGGGTAAAAGGGGAGGTGGAGTGGCAGTATTAGTTAAGAACCCTATGACAGCAAAGCACGTGGAGTTAAATAATGACAAGGCAGAAATAATGGCAGTTGAACTCAATGATATAGAAGGAAAAAAGCTAGACATAGCAGTAGCTTACATGCCACCAAAGACCAGAGCATGGAGGGAGTTGGAGTTTTGAGGAGATGGTAGAGGATATGATTCAGTCGTTGAGAAGATTGCTTTTAAGGAAGAATCGATTGATCTTGGTAGGAGATTTCAACTGTAGTGAGGTTGATTGGGAATCGGGAGATGCAGGGCCAAATCAGAGATCTTGGGGAAGTCGGCTAGTGGAGTTGGTTACGGAAAATGTACTTGCACACACATGTGAAGGAAAATACAAGAATGAGGGGTAATAACGAACCTTCTAAACTCGATCTGATTTTTACAAAAGATCCTCACGAAATTAGTGATATAAACTATCTATGTCCTGTAGGTAAAAGTGATCACCTATTACTAAAATGGAAGTTGACCTCGAGTAATGCCAATAGATTAGACAATAGCTACATAAATGACAGATTAAATTTATAGTAAAGCTGATTATGTATCCTTGAAAAGATATTTAGAGGGAGTAGATTGGAATCTTATTTTGAAGGAACGGGACGTACAAGGTAAATATAGTAGATTCCTCGAAATTTATAGAGTAGGAACCAATCTGTTTGTCCCAAGATATAAAACTGGAAATTTTACTAAGCAGAAAGATTGGTTTAATTTGAAATGCAAAAGAGCTTTGGGTAGGCGTGATGCAGCTTGGGCTAGATTAAGAAGAAGGAACACTGAGAGTAATCGGAATAAATATAAACAGGAGAGGAATAGATATGTTAACATAATTAGGCAAGTTAAAATGAACTATGAGAAGAACATAGTAAATAAATGTGAAAGTGACCCTAGATTATTTTATAAATATATAAACAGTAAGTTGAAGGTAAAGAAACAAATTACTAAATTAAGAGTTGATGCTAGGACGTATGAAAATGTATCGGACATGTGTGAGGTAATGAATAACAAGTTGGGGTCAGTTTTTAGTAGAGAGGAAGGTTTTGATGAACCACAGGCGGGAGTACTGGAGAGTGGTCTTAGTAAGATTGAAATAACTAGAGATGAGCTGTTATCTGCGATGAGAGGACTTGAAGTAAGGAAAGCTATGGGACCGGATGAAGTGTCTGCCTGGGTTTTAAAGGAGTGTGCAGAGCAATTAGTGGAGCCAGTGAGGGACATAATTCAAGCTTCCTTAGATAAAGGACAGGTTCCTGTTGAATGGAAAAGAGCTAATATCATTCCGATATACAAGAATGGAAACCCTGAGGACCCTCTAAACTATAGACCAGTTTCACTTACTAGTATTGTATGCAAGATTTGTGAAAAGTTAATTAGGAAGAGATGGATGAAAATGTTGGAGAGAAAGACAGATAATAACCCCAAAGCAATTTGGATTCAGAGAAGGGACATCTTGTGTTACCAGTTTGCTATGTTATTACAGTAGGGTGATAGATGTACTCTAAGAAAGAGGCGGATGGGCGGACTGCGTCTACTTAGACCTTTCCAAAAAGCATTCGATAAGGTACCACATAAGAGATTGTTATCTAAGCTTGAGACGCTAGGATGTGTCAGGGGGAGTTTGCTGAAATGGATGGAGAGCTATTTAACAGATAGGGAAATGAGGACCAACATTAGAGGAACTTGCTCATCGTGGCGGAAAGTTGAGAGTGGTGTGCCGCAGGGATCTGTGTTGGCACCTCTCATGTTCCTTATGTACGTGAATGACCTGCCGATAGGCATAAACTCTTACATGTCAATGTTTGCAGATGACGTAAAAATTATGAGACAAATAACAAATAAAAGTAGTTGTGAGGAGCTGCAAGGGGATTTAGATAAAATATACGAATGGAGCACCAAGTGGAAAATTAAATTTAATATAAGTAAATGCCATGTGTTAAATATGGGAAGAAGTGTGAATAGACCAAATTGGGAGTACAGGATGGGAGATACAGTAAACTTCCGTTAATCCGAAGGGCAGCGGACCGGCTCTCGTTCGGATTAGTGGATTTTTCGGATTATCGGACTTTACCCCTATGAACCTGTGTATGACGAAAACATTGAGACATTAGGCCACCCAAATGACACAATGGTGCACACACACATATCATATGTTCATGAAATCACTTCAAAAGTTTACCATTGTCATTGTAGCCTATTAACTACTTCAAAACATTCAGATTAATGGCCAAAGGAATTGCTGATATAAACGTCTCCCTCTTCTTCCGTCCACTAGCGAGTTTGTCTTGCTCTTGAAGATCAGATGTGGTTCGGGAAGTAATGCCTTAACAACGGCACTTCCCTGAGAGGTTCTTGTAATTTTCCTTTTTGTGATTTTCCTTTTGTGACGTGCTCTATATTATATGTATTGAAAGCAGGGTTGTCTTGAAAGCACCCTTGGGAGGCTCCGATCACTGAACCTATAAATAGTAGCGTATCCGGAACATCCAAAGGTGCGTTTTCAAGCACAAGCCTAATGCGTTCAAAGGTGCATTTGCAAGCTCAAGACTGAATGCGCTTCCCGAAAATGCGGTGCAAGCCAGTAGCGCATCGGAGCGTCCCAAGGATGCGTTCAAGAGCAAAACAAACTCTCTAGCAGACGATGTGAAGAAGAAGAAGACGAAGGTGTTTACGATTATATCAATAGCTTCCTTTGACCATTAATCTGAATGTTTTGAAGGAGATAATAGGCTACAATGCCTATGGTAACCATCTAAAGTGAACACATGAACATATGATATGGTGTGCTCCATTATGTGTCATTTGAGTGGCCTAATGCCTCAAAAAGGGGACTTTGGGACTTCTTGAAAGGTGCGTTTTCAAGCTCAAGACTGAATGCGCTTGCAGAAAATGCGGTGCAAGCCAGTAGCGCATCGGAGCGTCCCAAGGATGCGTTCAAGAGCAAAACAAACTCTGTACCAGACGTGGGAAGAAGGAGAAGAAGACGAAGGTGTTTACGATTATATCAGTAGCTTCCTTTGACCATTAATCTGAATGTTTTGAAGTAGATAATAGGCTACAATGACAATGGTTAACTTTTAAAGTGAATTCATGAACATATGATATGTGTGTGCTCCATTATGTGTCATTTGAGTGGCCTAATGCCTCAAAAAGGGGACTTTGGGACTTCTTGAAATTCGGACCATCGGGTGAATTCGGATTTGGCCTCAAATTGAAAAATTCGGACTATTGGGAGATTCGAATCATCGGTCGTCGGATTAACGGACTTTTACTGTAATATAATTAGCAAGGCCGAAAAAGAAAAAGATTTAGGGTTGATTATACAAGATAATTTGTCGCCAGAGAAACATATTAACAAGCTCTTTAGCGGAATGTATGCAATGGCCGGGAATATGAAAGTTGCTCTGAAATACTTGGATGAGACCATGGTAGCGAAAATTATGAAGAGTATGATTAGACCAAGATTGGAGTATGCAGCAGTGGTGTGGTCCCCGCATCTAAAGAAGCATATTCACAAGTTAGAAAGAATCCAGAGAGCAGTCACTAGATTGGTTCCAAGTCTCAGAGAACTGCCATATGAAGGGAGGCTAGACAAATTAAATCTACCGAGTCTAAAAGAGAGGAGAGAGAGGGGAGACATGATAATGATGTACAAATTGTACCGGGGGCTGGAGAGGCTGGATAGGGAGGATATATTAATTATGGATACAGGAATAACTAGAGGCCACAGCTACAAAGTAAAAAGACCTACCTGCAAGAACGATATCAGGAAGTTTAGCTTCCCCTATAGATGTATTGACAAATGGAATGGGCTGGAGGAGGAGGTGGTAGGGGCAAGGAACATCCATATTTTCAAGAAAAAATTGGATAAAAAGTAGACTGAGAGACGGGACAACACGAGCTTAGCTCAACTCCTGTAAACTACAATTAGGTAAATACAATTAGGTAAATACAACTAGTGTAAGTACATCCTAACTCAAATCCGCCGGAAACTTAGCTATAATGCACCACTACGCTAACCTTCCGCCGGACCTGTCTAGCCGATTTTCACAAACTCACCTGTGATATTTCACATGTCCCCTGACCTTGTTAAGGTGTGATCCTACTGAACAAGTTTGCAAAACTCATCTTATCACTTCGTGTAAACTTGACTGGGGGTGCCGCAGGCGGTACATCTGACGTGTCACTAGGTCAGGCCGGGAGAGTTAACTCGGCGAGCCGAGTTTATATCCTTGCTCGGAATGCAATTCCGCCATAAGAATGGTTCAGCCAAACCACGCCGGGATCTTTTGAATGTTTCTAGCCGTCGGAGACGAATAACCTGGGGCCGCCGGAACAAACAAAAAAATGCTGGGAAAAAAGGGGTTGGCACAGCCCCTTTTACCGCAGTCCCACACACATAAAATAAATGCAATAATAATGATAAGGGACGTCTCCCCTACCCCGAAGGAACAAAAACATGCAGACCAGAATCAGGGGCATACCTAGGTAACAATAACAACAGAAAATTTAGACCACTAAATTACCTGAAACCTACGTTGGAGACCCCTAACTAGGCCGACCACAAGGACTGAAGAATATCCCAGCAGACGACGCCCCAGCCACCAGCAGCCGCACCAAGCAGAGGGAGGCCAGCCAAGGGGCCTAAGCAAAACACGAACCCTGGAAGGTGGAGCACCACGTGCAGACACCCTTAACCAGAGCTTTTGCTGATAATAGAAGAAAATGGCATGTACTATCCTCAATATTGACAGTCTGTATCATGATTTTAACATGCTTTTAAGATTTTAACATGCCTATATGCGGACGATGCAGTCCTGTTGGCGGAAAATGCTGAAGAACTTCAGAGAGTGGTCACTGACTTTGACAGGGTATGTGAAAAGAGAAAGTTAAAGGTCAATGTAGGGAAATGTAAGGTAATGGTGTTTGAGAGAAGAATGCATGAAACTATAGATTTTAAGGAAAAATATAGAATCAAGAAAGAACACAAGAAAAGTTGTAAAATAAAATTGAAAAATGAAGTACTAGAAGAGGTTGAAAGTTTCAAGTATTTGGGAGCTGTACTATGCAAATATGGTAAAATGGAGAGTCGAGATAAAAGAGAGAAAATGCAAGGGAGAAAAAGTGATTGGAGAACTTGATAGTATTCTCAAAGGAAGAATGGTTAGCCAGGAAGTCAAAAAGTCACTGAGAAACAGTGTGCTGCTCCCAACACTCTCGTATGGAAGCGAGACATGGACAGCAAGTGACGAGGACCTCTTCAAACTAAGAGCTGTGGAGATGAGCTTTTTCAGAATGGCAGCTGGCATGAATAGGCTAGATGGGCCAAGTAATAGGGAAGTGTACGAGTCCTTTGGAATGGAAGAGCAGGCTTTGGGCATTGATTGTGGTGTGTGTTGAGTGGATAAAGAGAAGTACTTGAGGTGGTATGGTCATGTTCAGAGAATGGATGAAGACAGAATGCCAAGAAAGTTATATGGGAGTCAGGTGAGTGGAACCGCTAGTAGTGGAAGACCACCTATGGTATGGGAAAAGAAAGTGGAAAAATATTATGAAGAAAAAAACTTCCACGTAGTGGAAGGGGCATTGTGGCGGGCAAGGGAGGCATGTCTTGACAAAGTAGCTTGGAGACGTTTCTGTCATGGCCATCCCTCTAGTGGGGGTTTCCTAGGGGTGAAGCAAGGCGTCGGAGATGATGATGATGATGGATGATGTATCATTCCTCGTAGGGTCGCCTTCTAGCTAAGTAAACACAACAGCTAAGGCGTATCAGAAAACTAACACACGCGTTTACACCCATTCCGGGACACGTAGATGCCTGTTCAATGGTTACCCTATTTAACACTTCTTCTGGGGACCGACCAATCTGGCAGCCGTGCTAGCTATCTAAACCTTGTTACTGCAACAAGATTATAAATAAGTAGGACTCACTAGAAGCTCTGCGAACGACGAATGAAGCGGACACGGCGCGAGCCTGTTGTCGGGAGGGACGCGGAAGAAGGAAGGACGAAGATGGCCGCTAGGGGGCCTGAGATCGGGGAAGCAAAGCATAAGAAATCCACGTACTGTATATGGCAAGTCATATAATAACAGATATTAAATTAAATTTTCTTTTTTATTTTTTACCGAGTTTTTTTCTGTAGGGTACCCAATCAAAATGACGATTCCATAAGGGAATTAAGCGTGCACTTATGATGAGTACTCCATGATGCTTCCGTGTGGGCTATTCAAAATGCTGGCGCAGAATGTTGAATGGAGACTATTACTATTAATAGGCAAAGTCGTCAATGATGGAGGGGCCCTATTAAATATAATATTGCCTTAATTTAGGTACTCTATTACAAATGGATTTGTACGATGCCCTTATAAATAACCTTAAGATTACTGAGCATAGATTAATACACTCTGCCATACATAAAGTACAGTACAGTATATAAAAAATAAATTTTCCTTGACTAGACTTATTTTAGTCTTAGGAATGGGTTATCACATGACCCTAATTCTCACAATCATGTTGCATCACATAGGAGGCAGGTAGGAGGTCCTATACTCTATGTAACTCACCCTTGCTGCCGGCCTGACAGCAGATATGGTACCGTGCCCGTGATTGGCGACAATGACATCACTCCCTAGGTATTAAAGAAGGTTCCAGAATTTCCAGAGTTTGTATTATTTGCACTTATCCTTGACGTTGTGGTTACAATTTAGCCAAGTTATTATACTATAAAATCTAGCATATCAAACAAACCCTTTGTTATTTGGCATACAACACACTCGAGCATTAATATACAGAAACAACCCGAAAGAATGCAGTGTATAAAATATAAAAACAATCCATCCACCCTCCTGAGGCAACACTGCACTTGGCCTGGCGTGATCTTTAATACTCGCAGATATATCCTAGTTTGTCGTTGGTATGTTCAGATTATAAACCTTATCTATGCATTCTTTAAGTTTTCGTTACCTTCGTGCTAGTTGTTCATCAAAGGCCGCAGACGTATGCTATCACAAAAGAATAAATAGCCCTATCACTTTTGTTTGCAGCACTTGTCATATGACAATTGCTTGGTCACCACTGTACCGTACAGGGGGATTTTGGACCTAAAAGTAACCTTCATTCCGGGCACAGTTTCCATGTATAAACAAGAAGCTAAGAAACGTATTTCCAATGACTATATGCCTTGAAAAGCAGAGAGGAATAGACCTTTCACAATGGAACACCCCTGAATCATGTCTGTACGACCACTTGATTTGCTGTTGCAATGACTATTGAAAAGGTGGACACTAAATCGTAACCAAATAGCGAGGGTTTGAGGGTTTTCCGCTATTCCCAAGTTCTGTAAGGGATTTTGGAGACGGCACGTCTCCAACCAATGCCAACTAGTGCTTGCTCCGACTCCGAAATGATGGGGGCTGCACGGGTACGGTCCTCTCACTGCTTATACTTGCTTGCCTGCCTCCTAACACGTCCTTGTTTAGCATACTCTGAGACCTTATGATTTATCCATGAACAATAGCATGAAGGTGAAAAATGCATAGATAATAATGGTTATTATCTGCCCAAAACATTCCAGACCACACTAGGATAGGTTAAATATCTGCGAGTTTAAAGATCGACGCCAGGCCAGTGCAGTGCATGTTGCCAGGAGGTGGATTGTTTTATATTTTATACACTGCATTTCTGGTCGGTTTCTGTATATTGATGCTCCGGTGTGTTGTATGTATTCGAAATAACAAACAACGGGGTTTGTATGCTACTCATATAGTTAAAATAAACGTGGTCCTAAATTGTACCCACAACGTTTCAAGGATAAGTGCAAATAATACAATCTCTGGGACTCTGAAAATTCTGGAACCTTTCTTTAATACCTAGGGAGTGATGTGCATTTGCCACCAATCACTGGGGGCCGCCTTGGTCATCATATCTGTCTTGTACAGGGCCGGCGGCAAGGAGGTGAGTTACATAGAGATTATAGTTAGAGCACTCACACCCCCCACCTCCCCCCCACCCCTTCCTTTGTACAAAAATAAGTCCTTTAAAATAGGACTCTCTGCCTTAACCTCTGAAGTGCGCTGGGGGTAATGGGGGGTCATTAGACACCTCTCCCTTGGAGGTGCGTCATTTATTTGAGGTGGTGTTTCTGTCACGTAAAATATTTTTTCAATTGTACCATTAATACTTATCCCATATGCGCACTATTATTGGGTTGATCTTATAAAGGTATTGAACCTGGAAACAACAATAAAACGAGTGAAATAACAGCGTTTGGACTTGGTCAAAATCGTACGATATAGGCTGCCCCCTCGCGATGAGTTTGTATAATGTAATGCGCGGTGACGGCAAGCTGCCTTTCCCCCCCACCCGCCCAATTTCCCCCAAGGCCCCACTGAGGACACAGTCATGATCGTACCTCTCTGACTCTCTCCTTCTTTTTTTTAACTGCAGGTTCGCTTGCTATCAGGTGATGACCACACCCTCCAATCCGGAATTTTTCTACATGTTAGCACGAAAATATACCTCAGAATAAGGGGATAAACAGGGGGAAAATAGGTGATATAACTGAAGCGAGACGGAGGAAAGTGGGGAAGGCTTAGGAGGGGATGGTAACAACCCCCTGGTAGAGGACTGAGATTTTGCATGCGAGAAGGTTTCATGAGATTCACGGACAGGTAACGCTTAGAAATGTATGATTAGAAGACCATAAGTTGGTCTGTTGCATGTCATCCAGGGAGTAAGTATGTAAGAAACGGAGCGAAGCGGCCCACTTCCTTATATCGTGTGACCTTGCAAGAACACCTGGATTACTTTCCCTGATAACTCCCACTAACAAAGCCGCCACACCAGACAAAACCATAACCCAATATAAAACACAAACATGACGCTTTTGAAGGCGTTTACCTGTCCGCGAGACCCAGAGGGACCCCGCCTGAGTTGGTCGAGATTCCCGCATATACAAAATAATTGATTGCACCGGGCATAATAAATGGTGCTTATCGCCTTGTTTAACCCACTGAGTACCAGCTAAATATTTATAAATGTACCACCCAGGACCGGCTGATTCTGAATTTTTTTTTTCTTCCAGAAACAATAGCGAATGGGTTAGGAATGAAGGAAAAAACCATGAAAAACCGATCAAAAAGCTCAAAAAATGGTCCTACAGAGCCCCCGAAAACGGATTTTACAAGAGTAAAAAATTGAAGGCAATTTCCCCAAAAAAACATGTTTTTGCACGCTCACGCGGTTGGACTTTGAGAGTTTTCAACCATTGGCATGGGTGCGTGGGATACTTACACAGTTCCCATACAAATCTGAGCCCTCTAGGTGCCATAGGACCGAAGTAATTGGGACCGGAGTAACACTGACGCAAACGTTGCGTCGCTGGGGTTTAGCGTTACATACATTACCGACACACTGTTTGCGTCGCTGGGGCTCAGTGGGTTATGGGATGGAATTTCAAATTCTGTAAATACATGGTTAGCATGCTCATTCTTAGTAATGAAATTAGGAGCAGGAGCAATATGTACACTCATGTTACGCCTAGAGAACCTTAACCCTCCAGACCCGGTAGGGCTCTTGAACGCCCATAAAAAAAATATAACAGGTACCGGAAGGCCTCTTGAACGCCCAGTGGTTGAAAGCCTGTGAGCTTCGTG